>CAXKVX010001116.1:0-291663 GCA_964058865.1 Eleocharis quinqueflora
CAAACAAGAAATAAAAGAAACAATACTTTAATCAACTACAATTAAAAAACAATCATTTTCTAGTAAGCAAGTTTCATGGTTACTCCCTAAGCTCTAGAGAGGGGTTTAGACTCTCATGGCACAAGAAAATATAAGAAAAAAATTCATTTCATCATTTAAAAATATGAATGATGTGATCATATATGTTTAATAATTAGGATTTTAAAATGTATTTTATTTTGAGAATGTATTTTAATGTTTATTTTTATAAACTCCATTATCTAATTGCATAAGTTACATCAGCATAATAATATTTTATGTCAGCGTCAATATAATACACAAGACCAATATATCCAAACAAGCAACACTCCATCATAACACTGTGACTAAGCCCATAATATCTAACCCCAAATCAGTAAAGTAGTAAATAAAAATAGAAAAACTAAATTAACCCAACAAGTTGACAAAGCACTAAGTACATTACAGTAAACATCAAGCAAAAAATGTCTCGTTAAATCAAAGTTTTAACTCCATAATTCCATATTTTAACGAATTTACACAGTTTTGACTTCATTAAAATCGTTTTTTGCCGTTAAAACTAACTTTTAACTCCGTTTTTTAAAAGCTTGCTGATATGAGATTTGATTTTTCTGTTTTTTTTTCTAGTATGGATTTTTCTGGTTTTTTACCATTATAACCGTTTTGATTGTGCATATTAACGATGAAAATTAAACGATTTGATTGTTTAATCGTTTAAACTAAACAAAACGTTCATCGAAAAAAAGTTATTCCATTAACATAAAAAACATTTTATGCAAAAAATTATTATCATTTTTTAAAGAAAACGATTAACGCAAATACATTCGAAATTTTTTTAATTAACCAAAATAAATTAATAAAATACCAAAATGGCAAAATTATACTTTAAATTACCAGACTAGCCATTCCGGCATCACAGAAAGCCGCATAAATCCGGCATCAGGAAATCCTTTGTAACTCCGGAATCTGCGCATACTTCTTAACTCCGGAGTCACGGATACCAACATAACTCCGGAATCCCTGATACCGGAGTTATGCTGCCTTCTGTGATTCCGGAGTTGTGTGATTTTAAGCAGCGCAGCCCCCCTTCTTCTCCCTCTAGCCGATTGTTGCTGATTTTGAGAGATTTTGAGAAAAATTTGAGATAGATTTTGAGAAAAACATTGAGAAAGAATTTGAAAGAGTTTGAAGTTTGATTAGATCTACTATTTTCCGGAGTTACCGAGATTTCTCTTCTGTGTAACAGGTAATTTTTTTTATTAATTTTCGAAAAATATAAAAATTCACAAATTTTGTAGAAATCTTTGTTGTTTTTTGTAGAAATTTGTTAGATAATTGTTAAATTAGTTAGTTTAGATAAATTTGTTATATTAAAGCTTATATTATTGTTAACTTAGTTAATTAATTTATATTATTGTGAAATTTCATTTATTTAGAAATTTAAAAATTTTGTAGAAATTAGTGTTATTTTTTGTATAAATTTGTTAGATTATTGTTACTATTGTTAGGTTAATTGTTAATTAGTTAGTTTAGATAAACTTGTTATATTAAATATTAGATTATTGTTAAATTAGTTCATTTATTTAGAAAATTACAAAGTTTGTAGAAATTAGTGTTTTGTATAAATTTCTACCAACTTTGTAATTTTCGTTCAAATCGTGATTAGATCTGTTATTTTCCGAAGTTAGGGAGATTTTTCTGCTGTGTTACAGGTAAATTATATTTTTTTTAATTTTCGGAAATTAAAAAAATTCATACAAAATTTGTTTTGTTTTTTGGTAAAAATTGTTAGATAATTGTTAACTTAGTTAAAAATTAGGTAAATGTTAGATAAATTGTTAGATATTTGTTAGATAATTGTAACTTAGTTAAATTTTAGTTAATTTGTTAGTAAATTGTTAAAAAAGAATATTTTAGAAATTATTAATTTGTTAGTTTAGATAAATATGTAAGTTATTGTTTTATTTTGTTTTATTTTGGGAAAATATAGTAATGCACCAAATTTGGGAAAATATAGTTAGTGTAGATAAATTTGGTATATTAATTTGTTATCTTTTGTATAAATTTGTTAGATTATAGTTACTATTGTTAGGTTAATTGATAAATTAGTTAGTTTAGATAAATTTGTTATATTAATATTAGATTATTGTTAAATTAGTTCATTTATTTAGAAATTTACTAATTTTGTAGAAATTAGTGTTATTTTTTGTATAAATTTGTTATATATGGATAAATTAGTTAGTATTTATAGATAATCAATTAGTTATTTTAGATAAATATGTAACTTATAAAAAATTGTTAAACTATGTTGTTTTTTATATTTAAATGTAGTTCTGTTGAAATGACGAGACCTCGAAGAAGTAGTGTTTCTCGACCCAGCACTTCTCAGTCTAGCACCTTCGAGGGTGGTGCTTCTCTCCCTCCAGATTGTCAGCCTCTCTCTGACTTGTTGCAGATGCCTGTCGCCCAACACAAGATTGCGACCGTTAAACCAAATGTGGTATATTTTGTAATATATATATTTAGTAATATATTTATTTTTGGTAATCTGTATTTATTTGAGGATATTGTTGAAATATTGCAGAGCGGTGACGATTTAAAGTTGATTTGTCATGACAATGTCGTACCATATCACGAGAGTTGTGGTCCGGCATTGAAGAGATTGGGATTGTATCATATTTCTCAGTTGGGTCATAAGAGAAGAGACAAGGGATTGATTACAGGACTAGTAGAGCAATGGAGGCCCGAGACACACACATTTCACATGCCTATTGGTGAAATGACCGTAACTCTACAGGATGTTAGTTGTTTATGGGGGCTACCAATAACAAGAGCGGTTGTTACCGGAATTTGTGATAACAACTGGAGGAATATGGTACAACAGTATCTGGGTAGAGAGGCCGGAGATGAGGCGTGGAGGTGTCGCGCTTCAAAGAGATCTGGACAGCAACAACGACTGGTTTCGAATTACAGTCTTAGTTTGAAGTGGTTGCGGCGCGAGTTCGCTAATATGCCGGAAAATCCCACACAGGACCAGGTAGATTTTCATACTCGGGCTTACATTCTAGATTTATTTGGTTCTGTCATGTTTCCAGACTCCAGTGGAGATGGTGTACCGGCCATGTATCTCCAGTTTTTGGAGAATCTGAGTAGTCCATCTGTGTTGTACAATTGGGGGGGGTGCCGTTTTGGCTTATTTATATCGCGCATTATCTATTGCTGCTCGGAAGCAGCCTCGTTCTATTTGGGGTCCACTCGAGTTATTGCAATTGTGGTCTTGGACCCACCTTAGTGTGTGCCGGCCAAAAGAGGATAGAAATCATACCTTCACTGCTTGGGGTTTACCCGATCGAGAGTCGTGTCATGCTTACGGGAGGACATGGATGGGTTTTAAGTTGTGGAAAGACAACCCTCACAATGTTGGAGCAAAGCATCCCCGAGATGTTTTGAATGCGATGAAAGAGGGTGAAGTTGAGTGGACACCCTATACTACCTTCCTCCCTCTTGCGCCGTCTTGTGTACTACGTGATCAGGGAGTTTGGTTGGCTAGAGTCCCTCTCGTTCATTTCTGGATAGTCTCACATCACTACCCGGATAGGGTCATGAGACAGTACGGTTTACTTCAGACAGTTCCTCCCCCTCCTCCATTATCTTGGGATGTTCACCGACAGTTAGATGAGGTAGATCATACTGATGGACACTACGGTCTTCACTGGGGGGAGCGTCATGCTGATTATGTAGGGCAGTGGAGTGCAGATAGAGTACCGTTGTGTATCGTTCCCACAGATGGGCAGCCACACGACAGTGATTGGTGGTTTCATCAGTATATGCCCTGGTATGAGAGATTTGGGATGAGGTCGATTTATTTAGAGCGTGATTCCACCCATGATCTCACCCAGCCACTGCCTCCTCCGCCTGAGCCACCTACCAGCCTTACATATGTTTCCCATTCTGAGTGCGCCACACGACAGGTTAGTGATGTTATTTAACTAATCAAATAGCTACTCAAATTATGTCACTTGTTATGTTACTTACGAAAGTACTACTTGCAGGGCAAGAAGGCCTTTAGGGATGCAGTCATGGCAATTCCAATGGCCCTTACAAGGGGGTTGAAGCGCTTCGGAAAGAGAACATTACTATCATGTCGAGGAAGCCTGCATGATGTCGGTCAAGGGCATAAGCTGGAAAAACTGCTAAGGGATGCCGGGTTGCCCGAAAGAATCGAGGATATCACCACCTCGGACGAGCCTGAGGTTCCAGGCTTTCGTGAGCAGGAGGCATCATGGGCGTCAACATATGAGGGTGATTATGACGAGATTGTTTCCAGCATGGCCGGGACATATTTAGGACCGCACGGTGATCCCACGGCATCTAGTAGTCAGCATCCGGGCGGAAATCAGTCCCAGGTATGTGAATCGTACATCTATAATGTTTAATGATTATGCCGATCTTTGTAATATTTTTTGCTAATGTTAAACATGCATATTCTACCTAGGGATACTATTCAGGATTAAATAGTCCGTATCAGGGAGCATCTGATGTACATGGTTATGATTTTGACATATTCAGTGGTCAGTACCCGGGAGGAGATGGTGCACAGGGTTACGACTTCCAGACTAGTCAGTTCCAGACAGGCCCGGAGATCCCTCCTACACAGGTTTGGCCTCTTACCTTTTTATTGCACAATGCACTAATTTAGCAGTTTCTAATGTGCTTTTTGCAGGAATACATGCAAACACCAGATGCTGAGGTGACCGGGAGCGGCGACGATGAGGCTGATGATGGCTTGAATTGGAATACAACTATGGGACATCGCAACAAGGACCGTCAGAGGCATAGACCGATATCCAAGTTCACCCCATCCAATTATCCTTAGTCTGGGAGTTGGTTGCTTTTATCCAGCTATGTTGGACTTTTACGATGTTATGCCATCTTATGTTGAACATTTTTTCAGTTATGTTATGTTGTTTTGTTATTTTGGACATTTGTTATGTTATGTTATGTTATGTTATGTTATGTTGTTATGTTATTTTGGATAAGTGTCATGCACAATGCACAAGCGTCAAGCGTCATGCATCATGCACAATGCACAAGCGTCAAGCGTCATGCATCATGCATAATGCATAATCGTCAAGCGTCATGCATTGTGCATCATGCACAATGCATAATCGTCAAGCATCATGCATTGTGCACCATGCACAATGCATAAGCGTCAAGCATCATGCACAATGCATAAGCGTCAAGCGTCAAGCACAATGCATAAGCGTCAAGCGTCATGCACAATGCACAAGCGTCAAGCGTCAAGCATCATGCACAATGCATAAGCGTCAAGCGTCAATCAGTTATGTTATGTTGTTATGTTATTTTGGATAAGTGTCAAGCACAATGCACAAGCGTCAAGCGTCATGCATCATGCACAATGCACAAGCGTCAAGCGTCATGCATGATGCACAATGCATAAGCGTCAAGCGTCATGCATCATGCACAATGCACAAGCGTCAAGCGTCATGCATTGTGCACAATGCACAAGCATCAAGCGTCATGCATCATGCATAATGCACAAGCGTCAAGCGTCATGCATGATGCACAATGCATAAGCGTCAAGCGTCATGCATCAAGCACAATGCACAAGCGTCAAGCGTCATGCATGATGCACAATGCATAAGCGTCAAGCGTCATGCATCAAGCACAATGCACAAGCGTCAAGCGTCAAGCATCATGCACAATGCATAAGCGTCAAGTGTCAATCAGTTATGTTATGTTGTTATGTTGTTATGTTATTTTGGATAAGTGTCAAGCACAATGCACAAGCGTCAAGCGTCATGCATCATGCACAATGCACAAGCGTCAAGCGTCATGCATGATGCACAATGCATAAGCCTCAAGCGTCATGCATCATGCACAATGCACAAGCGTCAAGCGTCATGCATCATGCATAATGCACAAGCGTCAAGCGTCATGCATGATGCACAATGCATAAGCGTCAAGCGTCATGCATCAAGCACAATGCACAAGCGTCAAGCGTCATGCATGATGCACAATGCATAAGCGTCAAGCGTCATGCATCAAGCACAATGCACAAGCGTCAAGCGTCAAGCATCATGCACAATGCATAAGCGTCAAGTGTCAATCAGTTATGTTATGTTTTTATGTTATTTTGGATAAGTGTCAAGCACAATGCACAAGCGTCAAGCGTCATGCATCATGCACAATGCACAAGCGTCAAGCGTCATGCATGATGCACAATGCATAAGCGTCAAGCGTCATGCATCATGCACAATGCACAAGCGTCAAGCGTCATGCATCATGCACAATGCACAAGCGTCAAGCGTCATGCATCATGCACAATGCATAAGCGTCAAGCGTCAATCAGTTATGTTATGTTGTTATGTTATTTTGGATAAGCGTCAAGCACAATGCACAAGCGTCAAGTGTCATGCATGATGCACAATGCACAAGCGTCAAGCGTCATGCATCATGCATAATGCATAATCGTCAAGCGTCATGCATTGTGCATCATGCACAATGCATAAGCGTCAAGCATCATGCACAATGCATAAGCGTCAAGCGTCAATCAGTTATGTTATGTTGTTATGTTATTTTGGATAAGTGTCAAGCACAATGCATAAGCGTCAAGCGTCAATCAGTTATGTTATGTTGTTATGTTATTTTGGATAAGTGTCAAGCACAATGCATAAGCATCAAGCGTCATGCATCATGCACAATGCACAAGCGTCAAGCGTCAAGCATCATGCACAATGCATAATCGTCAAGCATCATGCACAAGCGTCATGCGTCAAGTGTCAAGCATCATGCATGATGCATTGTCATATGTGTTTAACCTGTACAAATGATGCAACACAGAACTTGTAATAATCTTCGAGTAAATCAAATGCAATATGTAATTGGAGTAATTGTGGAAGACAAATGACACATACCTTTAGGCGAAATAAAATCGAGAGCGTCATTTCTTGGTGGCGGGCCAGTGGTTCTGACAAACAAATGAACAACTCCCCGTTTATTCACGGACATCTGAGATGCCATTTTCCAAGAACTTTCGTCAATGAGTCCAATCAAATTGAAATGCAAATTACTCCCTTCTCCATCCTCCACGCGACATAGGATTTCACCAACGCAATACTCGTGAAATGCTAGAACCCGATGTATGGTACTTTTAATCTCTTCAAAAGTACTAGATTGTTTACCCTGGAGTGCCAATTTTTTACCACCAGAGTACTCCGCACCAAATTGAGTTTCAATTATTTCACCTCCATAAAATACCAAAATCGGAAATGTCGACATTGCACTACAAATATAATGCATAAAGAAATTGAAATTTATACGAGTTAATAGGTAAAGCCATACATATGACATAAGTACAACATACAACTATACAAATATAATAGGTAAATAATGAAGAGCCACATATAATAAATTCCATGCTAGTGTTTCGCCCGAAAGAAGTTTCGAATTCTTCCAGAAATTGATGTTCGCCTTGATTGATTGGGCTGACTTGTTGAAGGATTTGATGCACTTGTTAAAGCATCGACATCTCTAGGTGGAACACTTATTGAGTGACGAGCGGGTTGCATTTGGGTAGGGTTTGGATTTGGTTGGACATCTACGGAGTGTCGAGTGGGCTGGTTTCCACTATGTAAGCCCAATTGTGTTAATACCTCATGGCGATTATGAGGTTGACTCCCTTGATGGCTGGATTGAGCACTTCCTGTAATATTAAAAAGTAAGAAGGTGATGGTCGTCTTCAATATGAGTATTTTAAACATATAAAACCATTTCAATACCTTCTGGTCGTCTTCCAAGGGGTCGTCCTCTGCGCTTGCCTTTTCGTCCTTCCATTTCATCCATTACCATCGGAATACGAATGTGCCTTCTTCGACCACAACGAAGCAATTTTCTATTGGGAATGATGGTAGGTCCCGTATACTCGAGCCATTCAGATTGATTTGGAAAAGGGTGGAATCTTCCGGACCAAGTATCATGCAGATTTGCAGCAGTGTAATAAGGTGAAACAAATTGAGATAAGTTTAAATGTCTGACCCTTATCACCGCTAATACATGCGAACATGGTATGCCGATCAGATTTGGTTTCAAACAGGTGCAACGCGTAAAAACTCCCTTTTCGAGTAATACGTGATACTTGAAATTTTCAAATTCACCATTCGGTAAGGTCTCGCCTTGATGCAAAACTTCAAAATCCCCTTGCTCTGATCGATAGGGGTCTACTCGATGTGGTCGTGACTTGTCACCTCTCTTAATTAGTTTTTCCGTAACACTACGAGACCAAACAAAACCATCACTTACGGTTGCACTAGATGCGATTCTCCGATCATCAAACCAACTCACGCACTTGCACCAGGTACCTTCCACGATAGCCCCAACCGGCAACATACGAACAGCTTTGAACACTCGATTCAAAGATTCAGATCCGTTACTTGTCATTATGCCCCAACGATATCCGTTGTCGTACCGTTGTGCCCACTTTGATGGATTCACAGACTCTTTTGGATCATTCTCTAGTCTTTTTCCAACCGTCTTTAAATATTCATATGCGCCTAGATATTGTGCTTTTATAGATTGCATGTGCTCTTTAAATCGACAAGGTTTCTTCTTCGATGCAGCACGCTTAAATAATTTCTTTAGATTATCGTCTGGAAATTTTGAGTACAAGTTCTCGGCAACGTGTTGCATACAATATCGGTGCACTGCTTCGCCGTTTGCCTCAGACCATCCATATTGGGGATATTCAAAAACAGCCTTAATTCCCTTGTGGCGGTCTGATAGTACACACATTTTACCAGGTCCGATAACTTCTCGACGCAACCAATTCATGAACCAACCCCAATTTTCTAGGTCTTCCTTCTCCACCAATGCAAATGCCAATGGTATCAATTGATTCTCTGCATCGTACCCGCAAGCCATCAGTAATCTTCCCTCATAACGACCAGATAAGAAACCTGCGTCGATACTTATCACCGGACGAATGTACTTTACTGCCTCAATGCACGGTCCCCATGCCCAAGCCGCAACATGGAAATAACGTACTTCAGGTTGATTGGTAGGAGTCGTCAGGATAGCATACTTCATTGATGGATTCGTCGATTGGATGGCATTAAAATAACGAGGAAGCAATGCATATGATCCCTCCCAAGTCCCAAATATTTTCGCAATTGCTAACTCCCTGCCTCGCCATAACTTGGCGTATGATGGATCAGCACCGGGAAATTTTGCTTTAACTAAATGTCTGACATTTTTAATTGTCATGGTTGTATCTTCGTTCATTTCCTTTTTAATAGCACCAGCAATTATCTTGGCCGTAAGCTGTGCATGATCTACTCGTGTAATCGATTGGATACAAGTGTGCGGGTATGGATTGGTTCTTATTGTCCAAAAATTATTACCTTTAGGACATACAGCGTACAACCTCCAAAAACATCTCTGATCTTTGCAAACCATAACTAGCCTCGTCGCGCTACTCCTTTCTGTTTTAATCTCTATATTCCCTTTGATGTGATACTCACTAATGGTCCATTGTAACTGATCTTTTGAATTAAATACACGATTTTTTGCCAAGGGATCGTCTGACGAGTTTTGTACTTCAGTGTAAATTTCATTGAAACCAGATATATCACTAAGCTCCTGTACTGGGTGATATTTTTCTGATCTTCCTTGTACAATTATCCGATGATTCGGATGATCGTTAGGATTATAATCCAAATCGTCTTCGTCGGAGGTGTATCCATAATCTTCTCCTGTTTCCCATTCTCCCGCTTCGAGTAATATATTCTCATCATCATCGCCTTCGTTTTCTTCAGGAATATTAGATATGGGCTCATTAAGATCTATAATTGGTGAATGTCTTGCGGGAGAGATATGAAGAGTATGGCCAGGGCTATAAGGTAATGTCTCATGGCGAAATCTCGGAGGCTCTTCATCCGTGTTAACAACCACTTCACTTGTGCGAGCTAAGTTATCAGGATTCTCATTTGTCCTATTTGGCACTAGATCAACATATAATTCAACAAATCTCCAATTCATTTCTGATTGTGCCATTTGCAATATCATTCGCCACTCTACGTTATCGCGAATGGGAATTAAACAAAAATGATAAGAAGGTGGGATCGCAGTGTTATATCGAGCGACAACATTGAGCGAATATTGACTCTCAAATATCCCCAACCATTTGTATATTGTATTTTTCACATCTTCATACCGGGTGTCTTCATTTCCCGGAAAAGTAAATTTTGAATCACAACTATATTCCATACCATACGGGCCATTTCGAGTCTCACCATCCATATATACGGAAATTGGAATCATCTTTCTTCACTCCAACTGTATAAATTTCCCAATTAATAAAATAATTCTAAATTAATTTATAATAAAATAATTCTAAATTAATTTATAATAAAATAATTCTAAATTAATTTATAATAAAATAATATTATAATTACTAAATTTCTACAAAATTTCTCTAACTCTTTAATTATTATAATTACTAAATTAATATTATACTAATAGTTCAAAAAATACGAAATACGTACATAAATCAACTACAATTATAATAATTATAAATTAATTTACAATAATAATAATACCTGTAATCAACTAAATTTGAAGAATTATAACAATTATAACAATTCAACTACAATTATACCAATTCAACTACAATTATAATTATAAACTAATTTACAATTATAATAATAACAGAAATCAACTAAGTTTGAAGAATTATAACAATTATAAGAATTATAGCAATTCACTTTGAAAAATGTAAGTAAATTTGAAGAATGAAAGTAAATTATAACAATTCAACTAAAATTATAATTCTTATAAATTAAAAAACAATTGTAATAATACCTGAAATCAACTATCAATTATAACAATTATAATAATTATAAATTAAATCAACTAAATTGAAGAATTTAAGCAAAAATAAAATAATACCTCAAATTACTTGTTTATCTTCAATTATCAATATCTCTCTTCAATTATCAGTATCCCCCTCTCTCTCTCTCTCTCGGCCGGTGTATAAATAACCAGTTACTCCGGGTTCACTGTGATCCCCATAACTCCGGGATCACAGCAGCCTCCATAACTCCGGCAACTGTGATTCCGGAGTTATGGGGATCACAGTGAACCCGGAGTTACGTAGGGCGCTGTGATCCCGGAATGGCTAAAATGGTTAATTCCGTTCAAATTTTGCCATTTTGGTATTTTATTAATTTATTTTGGTTAATTAAAAAAATTTCGGCAAATACATATTTAAATTATTATTTCGTTCGTTTGACAACTCGAGTCTCATTCTCTCATCATTAGGAATGAGTCCAGAATAGAGTAGTGACAATACCCGGGCGGGTCGACTTGCCCGGGGTCCGACCCGTGCCCGACCCACCCCTTGGACCATACCCGACCCGACCCGTGGAAAAAACCGTGGGTCTAGGGCGGGTCGGGTAGACCATTTTTTTCGAAACCCATGTTCGACCCGTGGCAGAACCGACCCGTGACAGACCCGTGCCCGACCCGTGATAGACCCGTGACAGACCCATGGACCCGTGGATTCGTGACAGGCCCGTGACAGACACCGGTCAATTCCAAGTTACTTTGTGTCATTTCGAATTAAAAAAAATCGAAAAAATAAAAATAAAAAATATTGGCAGAAAAAATAATTTTAAAAAATTTAAATTTTCAACCCTCTCTTATAAATACATCCCTCAGTTTTTTTGGAATTTTCGAATTTTTTTGAAGTTGTCTCTATTTTTCCAACTTTTTCAATTTGAAGTAAAAAAATCGGGGGGAATCCGACCCGACCCGTCTGGACCAGTGCCCGTCTGACCCATACGGTTTTATCACGGATCGGATTGATCCTTTCCATTCTGAACCCGTGCTTATCCGTCCCGTGATATCCGTGAATCCGTCCGAGTTGAATCAACGGGTACCCGACCCGACCCGTCCCGTCAGTTGAACCCTAGTCCAGAACAAAATCATTCCACACCGAAAAATAATAATTTTCAGAAGGATTTCAGTCTGAATATTAAATTTAGTCTCCACGTATGTCAATATGTCATACGTTTGTTTTGCTTCCTTGTAAAAACCATTCTATTGTGGCGACGTTTGCTACAAATTTTTGTATGGTGGACTAGGTGTTGTGAAAAATGATTGTTATATTTATGTGGTTTGTCTATTTTTGTAATGACATTTATATATATTTTCCGTTATGTTTCAAATTTATAATTTTTATAGTAATATTTTTCATTTTTTTGCAGCGAAAAATAAAAAACAATTACATAAAAACTATGAGATGTTTTTTAAAGATTGTTTTGTGTTGTTAATGTTGACACTGTATTAAATTTGGTATTGTTGTCTTTTAATATGGTGCATATGCGGTTATTATTGTACTTAATTTTGTTATTTCATAAGAATGTCAGTTAAATACAAATATGTTATCCTGTTTAATTTGTGTTTATACTATGGTAAAAATTCTATATACAACACAAAATGTATTACTCTTGAAATACATATGAAGCTGAAGCTTCGTCTCTAGTATTATATATATATAGTTAATATTCAATTTGTTTAGATGGGTCCTTCATGTTTATATTAATATATAGCAACAGATACCTACAATTACATTACTCAGATGAATCTGGTTAACAAATCAGGGAAGGTGACCTTATTGAGAGGCTCTTCCATTAATTATTAATGATATCATTGTTAAATGAACTCCTTGACTTAACACGCTGGAGAAAATAACTGTGATTTCTCCAACTTGGTTCTCCAGATATGTATAATTAGTGAGCCTTCTGACGTGTTTACGTATTATATTTTATTTTTCATTGGCCGTAGACTTACAATACACACGCACAAACAAAACAGAAAATAAACTTAAAAAAACCACCTAAAAGTAGCACCTGACGGGACTTGAACCCAGACCTCCCCATGAAGGCCTTGTATCCAGGGGCGGATGCAGGTAGTCGGGGGGGAGTGCCCCCTGAAAAAAAAATTACAAAATAATCTAGTGTATTTGTGCGATTTGTCAAATTTTTTTTGCGAAATAACCATGTATATTTGAAAATCTGTGTTATTTTGCCCTCTCCTGAAAAAAATTTATAAATCTTGCCCTCTCATGACGAAAATCCTGAATCCGTCCCTACTTGTATCTCACTATTATACTAGATAGGACTTGACATTTACGTATTATTTTGTTGTTGTTTTATTACTTGGCTACATAAGACCATGCATTAACTTGATCTCGTGTATCCAGATTTGGTTCTAATAATTTAAACTAGAAGAAAATCACATTACATTACATCAGAAAATGGCTTAATATATAGTTTAGGTGATTATTAATTAGAAGAATTTTTAAAAGATGATAAGTTCAAACTTTCGTAAGCACATGATTTCGTAAGAGACATTTGAGAAGTAATAAATGCCAAATTAAAGTACTAGCAGGTCTTTTTGTATATAATTTTTTTTACATTACACTGTTGAAGAAAATGTCTCTCATAATTATAACAATATGTTTTAAAATTGCATTACATATATGGTAAAAAAATGCGAGATAGAAATCTAAATTATCAAAAGATATTACAACAAAATGTTTATCACATTCTACTTGAAATGTATAAATAAATGGGCAATTTTTTGGAATGTTCTCATTTGATTAGTGTTTAACAAAATGTACTTCTTCTAAAAAAATTAACATATTGTCCTTCTAGAACCCTCAACCAGTCAATCAGAGGCAAATTCAGAATTTTTGTCATAGAGGTCAAGATTTACGATTTTTTTCTAGGGAGGTTCGAAATGATGCTTATTATTTTAAAAAAATATCTTACGTGGTCATTTGTACAATAATATTTCAAATATATGATCATTTAAAAAAAAAAATTTCCACGGTAGTGCATATGACTCCGCCGCTGCAGTCAACCTCTTACGTTTCTTCAATTTTCACCGTATTTTGTTTGTACTAAGAATGAAAAAGAATGATGTTTTAATTTAATTTAAAATAAGACCTATAAGGATAATTTATTCACCCGAAATTTATTTTTGGATGAAAATTGGACTCAAGATAGTTTGCTTCTCATTAAGTATTAAAGTAGTGATGTGCATTTTTTATTTACTTTTTGTTTACAATATTATTTATTTTTATATTTTAAGTTTATTATATATAGCTGAATTCATATTCAAGATTTTTTGAAATTAACGTATCAGACACCGAATCGTATCGGATACAATATTCTTTTTGTACTCATCTAAGATAAGGTAAGAAGATATTCTCAATCAATATTATCCACGAATTAATTAGCACATACCATGCGCACAAACTAGATTTTATATTAACAAGTAACAATCCAAGATTAATTAGAAAGCTTTTCTTGAAAATTTCTTCTTTTATTTGGAGTTGCACTCTTGATTTGCAAATAATTGATTTTTTATTCAGCTTACAATTGATTTTAAAACAAAAAAATATCAGTAGAAAGTCCGCAGGAGAAGGAAAAAGGTCAGTGGCGAATCGCTCTCTCTTTCTTCTACTACAACAATGTTACGAAACATTTGGAAATTAATCACGGAACAAAGAACAAAAAAGATTTTCCAGGTACCAACTAGTAACGTTGAGCGACGCGTAGCAACTAACAACAAGAGAGTATATATAATATGCATGGTACATCACGTAACGTACTATGCGCCAATTTGTCTTTAATTTGGTCATTAAATTGATATTTAAGTTGCTCAATAAATTCTTCATATCAAAATATTGTAGAAAATAAAATTTCGTGATTTTTAGAGCTTTCTTGCTATTTTTTAAATATTTTTTAAAAACAGCTCAGAAATGACACTTTTGTAGTATTAAATCTGGACTGTTTTTAAAAAATATTTAAAAAATAGCTAGAAAGCTCTAAAAATCACGAAATTTGATTTCCTACAATATTTTCATATGAAGAATTTATTGAGCAACTTAAATCTCAATTTAATGACCTATATCTATATGCATAGTACAAAATGTGGTGTACTATGCATATTATTTTAGCCATGTTCGTATATATATACACCATTTCTTCGAGGAATGAGTAAAGTACCAGGCTCAAAGGGAAGTGGATTCTCTACCGCGCAGCAGTAACGGACGCTCAAGATTTTCTGCGCTGTAAGTTACGGACGGCTCAAATTTGATTCAGAAAGAAACTGATATTATAAGATTTAGCTTGCACAAATTTCGATGCAAATAAAAAACTGCGTGCTACGCGATAGAATATCTCATTCCGGCTCAAAGCGGTCCTAAAATAGATATTATCTTCCAGTTTGGATAATATTGACTTTTAACAGAAAGCAGTAATTATGTAGACACTGGACCTGGAAAGAAAGGGTTGCAATGCTAGCATGCAAACGAGTTTGTGCAGTGCAGGACAATTGCATGTGCATGCAGGACATCCAATTAGTTGCTTGGGATGAGAGACATGAGGTAAGCAATGGAGTGTTACTGTTACACCATGCATGTTAAATAATCTATCCAAAATTCGAAAGTGGGTGCTATCTGTTTTACGGAATCAAATCCGCTGCTCGTATATCTCTGTTCGTCTCCTATTTGTTTCGATTTGGATCATTTAAAACTCATCAAATGACTAAAGCATCTGCCTCCTGAATCAAATCACAGCTGTTCGTGACGGTCGATCGACTCATGACGGTCGGATCGAAACAAGTACGGTCCTGCTCGTATTTGATACGAGCAGCAGATTCGAATCCCTGTTTTACACCATTGAGACTTTATTGCCAAGGCATTAAGGGTTTATTTTGATTAATATTGAGACTTAGTTTAATGTATTTCTTTATAATAAAGCTTACAAATATTGAAACTTTGTTACATAAATATTAATGAGGGTTCTGAAACTCGAATTCGGAATCAGAATCGTTTGTTTGACCGTCAAATCGAAATCGGATGAATTGACCGAATCGGAAAAACCGACTCGGTAACTCAGATTTTTTGACAGAAGCCTCGTTTTGTTGGAAAAAAATAAGAAAAATTTATAAAAATAATTTGTAAAAAAAAATTATGTTAATTAAGACAATATTACACTCATATAATTTATTAATTATATAATATATTACAAGCATTACAAATAGAACACATTTTTATTGCCAGAATCTATGCCTAACTGGCTGGATCATCTCATCGTCCTCTGTATTAACCTTGCAAATGTATTATATATGTGACATTATATTAGATCTTGAAAACATTTGTTCAATATTAATCTGCTCTTAAAGACTATTTCAACACAAATGCCATGAAAAATATTTAATGAAAGTCAGAAAATAAAATAAAACCAGAAAAAAAACTCAATTGAAAGCTTTGTTGTTAAGAAATATTTATCACGTATTAATGTGCTTGCCAGTTTAGGATATAGAATGCGTACAAGAATCTAATCAACAGAACCAATCAACCTCCTAAAAAACTGAACCAATGAACATAATCAATTTAGCATAAAATACAAAAAGAGTAAAAAAACAAAAATTGTGAAAGGTAGAGGGGCCATCTGTAAAACTCGGTTGACTCGGCCAGGAATCGGCTGACTCGACCAAAAATCGACCAGGAATCAGTCGGAATCGACTGACTCGACACAGTTCATCCGAGTCATTGGATAAAACTCGCACATGCCTGAAAATCGAATAAAACTCGACTAGGATCCAGCCGATTCTGAGTTGACTCGGCTGACTCAGATTGAAATCGACCGAGTTTCATTTACTTCCAGGAAAGGATATAATAATTTATTTTCTTATATTGAGGCTCAAACTTACCAGAAGATATATAGAAACTTGATTGCAAATGTATTAAAATTTGTTCTAACTATTAAGACTTATTCTGAAAAATATTGACATTTTAGGTATTGAGACTTTGTAACATTTATTATCAACAGAGATGGTAATTCATTCTGGTATAGTAATTAAGAATATTATTTTATTCAATTGGTATTAAGACATTTTGTTCCAACACTTTAGACATTGACACATCGTAGTAGTTTGTCTAAATATTTGAAGCACTTAAGACTAATAATTTGCGGAGATTATAATTATTGTCCTAGGACTAATACAATTTTCTATTTTATAAAAAAAAATTACAATTTTCTATACACTCGGCTGTAAGTAATTTCTGTTCCTCAATTTCAGGAAAGAGGGATGAAAAATAATGCTCTATATATAAATAGACCCAACACCAAAAACAACAAGATTTAATGAAGGGATTGTGCAATTTTCATATTGTGTTTTGTGCATTCTGTCATCACCTATACACAGAAGAAATTCAGAGGAGTATTTTCTTGCATTTATAAGAAATATATTTCAAAAAAGTTTCTGTCCGATAAGCTTGTTAACAAAGGAGAGGTTGATATATACGTGCGTACAAGATGATCACTAATGAGCATATATAATGTCAAGAATATGAGTTATAATTGTTTTTTGTCTTTAATTAAAACTTGTACATTATCAATAGTATAATGATTTAGTATTTGCAGTATTAATTAAGATTTGTTATTAATAAATTTCGATTTTAGAACTTGTTATTATTAGTAATAATATTTTGTAAACATGTTAATGAATAAGGTTGGTAGTAAGATTTGTAGACATGTTTTTTCATGTTTGTAGGACTTTTTAGAACGTTGTATTGTTTTAAGATTTCTTAGAATTAGAGATGGAAAGTCGGACAGTTCGGAGTGGATTAGGTCGGATCAAGTTAGTTTGACTGTTGATGATAATTAGATCAGTTACGAATTTGATTGAGTGAGATCATATCAAATTTTGGATCATGAGGTATCGATAACTTTTGAGTCCTTGATTGGATCGCAAGACATCAGGTCGCATTATAAGTTGGGTAGCATCGGTCTTTTGTGTAACAGATCAAGACGAGTGAGATCGAGTCGAACATTGTTGATCACTTTCGGATCATGAGTAAGGTCATGCAAGATCGGGTCGGATTTCAGATCGGACGACACCAACAACTTTCGTCTTTTTCGAGTTTTGAGTTCAGTTGGACAAGACGGGACCACGTTATTGAAATATTGACGGTTTCTAATGTCATTTTGTTTATAAAATTCGATTACGATATAGATGATATCAGATTAGATAGGTTACATGTCATATTAGATCAAGTCGGATCAGTTGGGTTGGTTTAGTTTCAAATCCTCAAGTGTCACTTTATTTAAGGTTACATGTCATCTCATATCAAGTCGGATTTTAGTACTCATGTGTTGCTTTGGCTCGTTTTATAGATCATTATGATCGAATTAGATACATATTAGTTTGACTTTATTAATATATTAGATTGGGTCCGATTCAAATCAGATCAGGTCGGATAAGTTTTTTCGGTCGTATTGAATTCTGCCACGTGGCCCACCTCTATTCAGAATGTTGTTTCAAGTTTATAAGACTCTTGTTATAAATCAACCGACTTCAATTGTAGTATTAAAACTTGGAAAAATATTCATTAAGACTTTCAAAAGTATTTTGTACGAGTTAGTATTAATAGCTAGATGCATCTAAATCTATATTATTATTATTTATTAGGACAAAACCAAAGCATGTTGAATGTTTCTTACTCCCTTTCCCCAACTGTCGATAATATTCTTGGTACAACTAATGGTGCCATCAAACATTATTCTAGTACAAATAATTGAAAATTGTTCTCCATTCATCTCCCTCCCGCCGCGCACCTCTCTCTCTCTCTCTCTCTCTCTCTCCCACCTTACTATAAATCACTCTCCAACTCACTCCTACTCCGCAATTCTCTCTCCATCTCTGATCAATCCATCAATCTACCAATGGCGATCAGCAAGGCCTTCTTCTCTGTCAATTCTGCCACCACATGCCAACCATCCCTCAATTCCCGATCCACCACCGTACCTCTCCATCTCACCGCGACAAAACCGACTGTTCTTGTCGCAGAGAAGCTCAGCGAGTCTGGACTCAAGCTCCTTCGCGAGTCTGCCTCGGTCGATTGTTCCTATGGCCTCAGCCCCGACCAACTCGCTGAGAAGATCTCTTCTTGCGATGCTCTCATCGTGCGAAGCGGCACCAAGGTCAGATCTTGTGTTCTTTTTTGTATGAAATTTCTGGGCCCCACACTTGATCTGAAACATATAGTACGTAAATAATGTTGTATGACATGTCTGGTCGTAGCATAATTCTCAACCTAACGCATGTTGATTTTTCTGCATCGATCTTGGCTGTTTAGTCAAATAAGTGACGCCTCAACATTTGATCATTATACAAGCTAATTAATTTATTAGTTAATCAGTACTATATTTTTATATACATACAAGGTCCAGTATTTGATTTTTTCAATTAAAGGTGTCGAGAGAGGTATTTGCGGCGGCAAAGGGGCGACTCAAAGTGGTCGGCCGGGCCGGCGTGGGAATTGACAATGTCGATTTGCAAGCAGCGACTGAGTTTGGTTGCTTGGTCGTAAATGCACCTACGGCAAACACAGTTGCAGCAGCAGAACATGGGATTGCACTGCTTACTTCAATGGCACGGAACGTTGCTCAGGCCGATGCCTCGCTTAAGGCCGGTAAGTGAAGATACTCCATTCTTTTATTTGTTTTTTGTTTTTGGTGATCTGTGTTCTGGGGAAAATTTTATGTGCAACATAGCACAATTAAAAATCTTTGAGCTGAGCAACCCTTTTTACATTTTTGTAAAATATGAAAATAAAATACTTGTTTTAACTTTCTTCAAATAACTGTCAGTAATGAAGAGACATAAGTCAGTATTTCCCACATATTAAAATTAAGTATATATATAAATTACCAGATTTTGTAGGTATTACCAGATCAAGCATGAAACTTAAATTTGTTTCTATAATTTGTGGTTTTCTAACTACCAAGATCAAAACTAAAATAGGAATCCAACAATATTGGGGGGAAGTTGGAAAGGAATTTCAATGTGGGTGTCAATTTTTAGAGTCTGTCCCACAAGTTCTCCTTTCACCAAATGAGTGTGCCATTGCACCATGTGTTTGGTTAATTATTAATTAAAAAAAAGGTACAAGCACTTGATTGGAATTTTCCTTCCACACATGAATGCATGAATGATCAATGGCTGCTTTAGAGTTTGGAGTGATTATTATATATGTCATGGAATATTTTTTATTGACTAAACTATTACTAACGATTTCTGTGCAGAATCTTGACATGATTGCATTGATTATGGGTTTACAAAAATATATAAATAATATACAACCTCTAGGTGTTGTGGGGACTTTGAAATATTTACGAAGATTTTTATTGATGGATACTTTTGTGGAAGAATTTCACGAGGAGTCTAAATTTGAGTGGAATTAAAAATAATAGTTTAAGATTTTTAAAAAAAATTACAAATGATCGAAAACTCTATTAACAGTAGTGCCTTTAAATTTCATCCAATATGTTATTATTTTCTTCTATTTAGTTATTTGTATGGGTCCAACTTCGATGCAGGAAATAAGGACGTTATTGTTCGTCGTGTTTCTAAGGCGTTGAAATGATTCTGAAACTTTCGGAGAAGTCATAGTTGAAATTTATTTAGAATGCTATTGTTGATCGCGTATTCGCGTCCTTATTTTCTAAAAGTTTGAAAAAACAAACAAATAGAAAGCATACAAAATAATAAAATAATCAAAAAAATTTAGAAACACTATTGTGAATAGCGTCCCGACCATTTGTAAAAATTTTCAGAGACGCTGAATTATTACCTATGATCCGGCTCATTATTGAATCCTCTATATAAACTTTACCCTTTTTGTCCATATCCAATTCTCCTCCATTTGTTTGTAAATGGAGAACAAAGTTATTTTATAAGAATGAAAGAAAAGTAGATCTGGTCAAAGCTCATTAATCTAGGCTCAATAAATTTTTAATTTAAAACAAAATAGATCCAGATATGTTTATTAGATAAACCATTTTTTTAAACTAGGTACAAATCCAAATTTCATTGCTTCTACATGATTATTTTTCTTGATATTTGGTTGTTTAGAAGCCTAAATGAAAACTTCCAAGAAAAAAAATGCACCTTTCAATATTAATAGTGTACCACTTGATTGGAATTCAAGATAAAAAGGTTTTGACATTTCATTTCAATTATTGGAAATAGAGAGGTAGGTAAAAGCTTCTGTCAATCATTAACATCATTGAATTTTGATATATAAGTTATTGCATGATTGTTCTGTTTGTTTAATATCCCCTGCTTTTTGTAGACTTTAACTACCACATAAAAATATTTAAAAAATGTGTAATTAGCTCATGTCAGGATTATATATGTTGCTCACAGTTGATGTTTTGTTCTTTATAAACCGCTCGGATGGCACTTTCTCTTTAAAGAAAGACTGTTAAGTGGCGTCAACATTCACCAATTGAATTTCACTAATGCTTCCTTCACAAGTTAATAAAGTTAATATTTGAAACAGAATAGTAAAATATATAATGATATTTAATCTACATTAAAAATAATAAATTTTGACTTTACGTTGATATAAATTAGAAATTAATAATAAAAAATAACAATAACAACAGTACAATAAGACTGTATTTGCTATGGAAAAAGATTTTAAACACAACAATTACAATCAAATTGATTTATCATCGAAAATAGCGCAATCAAGGATTCATAACAGAATTAGCCATACAATAATAATTAATAAATAAATTATAAAGAGTAATATAAGATGGAATAGAATTTAAAATAAATAAGGCAGAGAATCATGGCCCGGAATAGGAAATCCAAAGTTCTTGCCTAAACATACTTGAGCCCAATAAACCCAAATTTGAACAGCCCTTCTCAAAATAATAGGAACCAACTAAATCCAATCCTAATTATTCTATGAATATGGAAACGGATTAGCTTCTATTATTTCGATGGCAGCCCACTGTCATTGAATGACTGACAAGTGGATCCCACAAAATAATGAGCTCTCTGAATTATCAAATCACAGCAGCTCAAATTGAAGGAAGCGGTTCAGATTCAGTGTCAGCGAATAATGGCAGGAAATAACGGCCGCGAATATGAATATTATGCTCCGAGAAGAAGTCTTTTCATTTCTCGTTGCATATATTCTTCCTGTCAAACAACCCGTAAACAACCTTGAGATTTTTCAATTAACTGTGTGTGAGGAAATGGGTATTTCAACCAACACTTTGGATGTGCAAAATAAAATATTACGTTGGCAATGGTCAAAGAAACTTTTCAGTTTATTTTCCTTCATTGCCAAAGTAAGTTTTCTGAGTATTTTTCTTGGTTGTGTGGCTTAAATTCTAGTAAAATTGCTGAAATCTAGCTTTGATCAAGTGTGTTAATATCTGTATTGTCGAATTAATTTAGGGGTTAGAGGCTTACTGCCTCAGTTTCAACTTTCCAGATGGCCATGCTTGAAAACTGAGGTTTAACTATGCTTTGGAGTTGGGATGGAAAGCTGGAATTGTCATATAACAGTTTCTTAATCATGAATACGCTAAAACCTTTTTTCTAATTTGCTATACGTCATTTGATTTTGATATTTTCAAGGGAAATGGCTACGCAACAAGTATGTTGGTGTTTCTCTAGTTGGGAAGACTCTTGCTATTATGGGGTTCGGCAAAGTCGGCTCGGAAGTAGCACGGCGGGCACGTGGCCTTGGTATGCACGTAATTGCTCACGACCCATATGCTCCTGCAGAGAGGGCCAAGGCCCTTGGCGTTGAGCTTGTTTCCTTTGATGATGCCATTTCCACTGCTGATTTTGTATCACTACACATGCCATTGATCCCATCCACTGAGAAGATGTTCAATGACAAGACATTTGGGCGTATGAAGCGAGGGGTGCGGATCATTAATGTTGCCAGAGGTGGAGTCATCGACGAGGATGCACTTCTCAGGGCCCTTGAGAATGGTCAAGTTGCTCAGGTAATTCAAAAAGAAAATTTTTAATATTTGGGGTTATTTTGAGTTGCTGAGTACAGAAGTAACAAGAAGATTGCCAGCTAAAACCCATACCATGGTTTTTTAGTCTAGAACCTGTGCAGTTGATACATAATAATTGTGAAATAACTTTTGGTGAAGGTAATTGCATGTATGTAATGGTACTGGTACAGACCAAGAGGTTCAACATGCTGTGATTGGGTTCTCTATGCCGCTCTACTAGTGGCTTTTTATTTTAAATGTGGGTATAACTTTAAGCAGTGGAGCCACACTTACTGGTTCTATACGGATCTTCACAACCAGTATTTCTGCAATTGATTAATTGTATACTTTGTAAGTCAGCCAATCAAGACTGTTAAGACAAAATTACCTTTATTAAGAAAAGAAAAAAACTATTGTTCAAAACAGGCAGCACTTGATGTATTCGCAGAGGAGCCTCCACCAAATGATAGCAAATTGGTTCTGCACGAAAATGTTACCGTAACACCACATCTTGGAGCTAGCACAGTTGAAGCTCAGGTATATTTCAATTTCTTTTGCAACTTTCCTTCTATCCTTCTATCTGTACTTGTTTTCTTTGTTTGATATTAATCTCTCAAAAATTTGCAGGAAGAGGTAGCAATTGAAATAGCAGAGGCAGTAGTTGGTGCTTTAAATGGAGAGCTTTCGGCTACAGCCGTCAATGCCCCAATGGTCCCACCTGAGGTAAGTTTGAGAATAACAGTTAGTGTTAAGGCATGTAGTTAATATTTCCTGTTGCTGGTACTAGTATAATCCTTTAGTTATAGTCTTATAGACATAGTACCTCAGACTCGATGTTTCGCAACTTCCCTTCTCATACCATCTACATGTAATTGTGATGATGTTAATGTCTCTGACATGAACAATCTAATAAGTTTGTTTAAGAAGCAGGATCTGCTCTGCTGTTGTATCACTGTCACCATTTGATATCCAGGAATTTCTAAGTCCAACTCATTCACAGGTTATGTCCGAGCTTGCCCCATATGTAATCCTAGCCGAGAAACTCGGCCGGGTAGCTGTGCAACTAGTAGCCAGTGATTCTGGCATCAAGGGTGCCAAGGTGGTGTACACCTCAACGCGCGATCCAGACGACCTCGACACCCGCCTCCTCAGGGCCATGGTAACTAAAGGCATTGTCGAGCCAATCTCAGACTCCTTCGTGAATTTGGTTAATGCCGACTTCATAGCTAAGCAACGTGGCCTACACTTTGCAGAGGAAAGGATCAAGTGTGAGCAGAACGGGTCGAATGGGTCACCAGTCTCTTCCATCCAAGTCCAAATAGCTCATGTAGGATCTTTATTTGCTAGCGCAGTTTCCAATGCAGGGGACATTCAGGTCGAGGGTAAGGTTAGGGATGGGGTCCCACATCTGACAAGAATTGGGTCATTCTCTGTGGATGTTAGTCTCGAGGGGAATCTTATCCTATGCCGGCAGGTCGACCAACCTGGCATGATCGGCAAGGTCGGGAGTATTCTCGCAAGTCAGAATGTGAATGTCAATTTTATGAGTGTAGGCCGCACCTACAGAGGTAAACAAGCAATTATGGCAATTGGTGTAGATGAAGTGCCAAACAAGGAGACACTTGAACAAATCGGGACAATCCCGGCCATTGAAGAGTTTGTATTTCTCAAACTCTAGATAGGGCTAGTATATATATATATATGCACATGTACGTTTTGTGCCTATTTTAGCCGATTTGTAATTTGATAAAATGATTTTTGTAGGAGTGCTTTGTGTGTACTGATCGATATTCAAACATGATCCTGTATGGTGATTATGGTATTACCGTATTATTAATAACTTTACTTCGTGGTATGTCAGTTATGATTTCATTGTGTACAACATTGCTAGCATAAATTGGTATGTCAGTTATGATTTCTTGAACAAACAATATCTTCCATTATTTTTATGCATTTTTTTGGAAAAAATATTACTGTTTTTGTATTTGTTCGAGTAAAAGAGCACAATCAAGTTTTTCACCTATCATTATGTGGTGGCAAGTACGCAAAGATCCTGATCCAATCAGAAAAACAAATATAAAAGAACAGAAAATGCAAAAAACCAATCGAGCAAATGTTGTAACCATCTTATTGTTATCTTATTAGTAAAAATACCCCTCTGAACGGACTGGATATTTGGTAATAACTTTTGGTACTGTACAAAACACCTTTTTGATC
Organism: Eleocharis quinqueflora; assembly: GCA_964058865.1. Classification (NCBI taxonomy): domain Eukaryota; kingdom Viridiplantae; phylum Streptophyta; class Magnoliopsida; order Poales; family Cyperaceae; genus Eleocharis; species Eleocharis quinqueflora. The sequence continues at coordinate 25,146 of CAXKVX010001116.1, forward strand.
GAACGGTTCCGATTAAATCGCGATACTAAAGAACGGAAAGATGCAAGAATCAAGAACTCCGTCATTTCGCTCATTTCCGTTCCAAAACCGATCTATAACCGTACAAGTCGATCCTCACGGAAAATAAACCTCCTTTCGTGATTTGCGACCTCGCTCTGTTCCTGCTGGCCTCTCTTCCCTCTCAATCCTCTCGCTTCTGTAACCAAGTATCTCTCTCTCTCTCTCTCTCTCTCTCTCTCTCTTTCTCGCTGTCTCTCGTCTCCTCTCCCTTTAGCTAATGAAACCCTAGGTGTTAGAAGTTCGAATGCAGCTCAACGAGATAGCCGTTGAAATAGTTAAGAATTCGGGACTGGATGGAAAAGTTATTGGGCCGAGATAGCAACGGGGTTATTGGGCCGACGGTTACAAATCAAAGGGAATGTGATGCTGACAGAGGGCCCCAGTTGTCAGGAGGAGAAGTTTAGTGCGTTCCGATTGGAGATAAATAGCATCAAGTCGTTGGGAGGCAGGAGGAGTTAGTTACACTTTTGGAGGTGTTTTTATTCGTTAGTACTTAACAATTTTTGTAATTGTGAAATGAGAAAGATTGCAGATGTATAAACGCAATTGAACTCTTGGTTTAGATTAGAGAAGAGTGATATTTTGCTAAAATCTTTTTCTTAGCTACTTTATCTTAGCTGCTATCTTCCTTTTATTAGCTGAAAGACATTAATAAAGCTTTATTAATCCCAAATTTTTGTTCTCTCGCTTGATTTTAATTTCTTCTTGGCAATTCCTTGTAATGAATCCCTGTTAGGACATTACAATTGGTATCAGAGCATCGATCTTGCCTTACTCGTTTGTATGTCCAGAACTCGTCGTCAAGTCGCCATTGACAACATGGATTTAGAAGCTCAGCTAGCTCAAATGCGTGCAGAGATTGACTGTAAGTTTGATCATGCATTAAGCGAGATCCGTGCTAAAGAGGCTCAGACCCAGACACTTCTTGTTAGATCTGTTGATCTTACGCTTCAAGAGAGCCACGAACAGCTGAAGCAGCATGTTACTAATCAGATTCCTGCCATGGATGTGAAATGGGATGCAATCCTCCGTGGCCATCGCCTGCATCCTGCTGTTGAGGAAGGTGATCCAGAATTCGTGATTTCTACTCACATGCATACTAGATTTCCTCCTAGAGGAGGATCTCATCCACCTGATGACAGATTTGTGTTGCCACGCACAGATTGTCCTTTTTTTGCTGGTATTAATCCACTTGAGTGGATTCATAAAATCAACTCTTACTTTGATCTTTATCAGGTGCCTGTTCAACATCGAGTACAGCTAGCCACCTTGAATTTTAAAGACAAGGCTAACGATTAGTATGAAGGGTATATTATGGACCATGACCCTCCTGACTGGATTACTTTGTGTAGTTGTGTGGTTAGAAGATTCCAAAAAGCACATGCCTTAAATGCCTTAGAAGAGTTGATAGAATTAAATCGGGTCTCTGATATTAAAACTTACCCTGACCAACTTGAAAAGGTAAAATCTCGATTACTCCTGGAAAATAGGCAATTTAGGGAGGACTGTGTGGATGCTTTTGTGAGTGGTTTACAAGCTAAATTAAAACTCATGGTAAAGGCTTTTAAGCCTTCTACGTTAGAAGATGCAATCGAGTATGCCACCCATATGGAGGCACCTGTTGACAATCAATACAAGAAACTTAAAGCATCTACTAAACCAATTCCTAACAACCCTCATTCCACTTCCAAAGGGTATTTTGATAAATTGAACAAACCTCTTGACTCCAAGGGCTTAAATACTGCCATTGTCCCTAAACTACCCTCTTTGATCAAAGAAAGGCATTGGAACTTTTTTATAAATGTGGAGAGAAATATTTTTCAAGACACCAGTGTAAGGTAAGGGTTCAAATGCTGATGGGAGATGAGTCACCATTGCCAGGGGCATTTCAGTCCAATGATGACAACCTTATACATGACCAAATTGAAGAAGACCCCTCATGCATTGAAGAAGCTGTGGTCTCCATGCAAACCACCTTAGGTAACTTCTCCATCAATACCAAGAGGTTCAAAGGACATATAGGTAATCTTCCTATTTATGCCCTAGTAGACGGTGATGGCACACACAACTTCATTGATCCCTCTGTGTTGCAAGGCCGAAATTGCAAGGTCATTAACACAACACCCATGATAGTTTTGGTGGCTAATGACAACAAAATGGTCACAGACTCTAAACGTTTGTCCCTTACATTTTCTATCCAAGGATAGGAATCTTGCACTGATCTTAGAATGCTTCCCATCCAAGAATATGATGTGATATTGTGAGTGGATTGGTTAACTCAATTGGGGCCTATTGGTCATAAGTGGATTGAATTTGAAAGACATGTTTTGAGTGAATATTTTGTTCATTTTTGTACACTACCTGACAGAAAAAGAAAATGTTACCGTTTATTATAGCAAACAGAATTGCATCTTTTTTAAGTCATTTGTTGCAAGGATAAGTTTGAATTTATTTGAGGCCATGTACTTGATGAAACTTAATTAATTAATCAATTGGAATTGCTCTCAAGTATGATTATTTATTTTGCTTATAAAACATAGTAAATCCTGAAGGTATGAGACAAATGTAAGAAGAAAAATATTGTTATCTATCTATGTGAAATTCCTCTCCAATGCGCCTTTTCAATTGGAAAAGAGCCATACAGGTTGTATGCAGACAAACAGAAGAAAAAGAAAAAGAAAAAAAGGGTAAAAAAAAAGAATAATTGAGAAAAGAGGAGGTCAAAATAGGTCGTAATCTAAATAATAGCAAGTGCATGGCAATTGTCCGGCCGCTGGCCATTCCCTTGTCGGCCACCTCCTGTGTCCAGTGCACATCACCTGATCCTTTTTCTCTTCAATTCTAATCCCCACTTTTTTATTTATATATATATATATATATATGTATATATATATATGTATATATATATATATATTGTTCACATTTCTATCACTTTTTTGTTCTTGGGTCTATTGTCAATAAGGATATATATATATCACTGTTTTACTTTTACCAGATATATTCCTTTTCTTTTTATGATTGCAGAATGTATTAATTAATTAATTATATTCAATCTTTGAGCTAGATGAGGATCAGGATATAATCCCTGAAGCTTGATTGATTTTAAGCTAGAAACAACGATCTCATATTTATAATTATTAAGATTAAAAAAATACAGCTGAGAAGTCACAAAGCTGGCAAAGCATATGAAAATAAAAAAGGTAATGCCTGAGCCATTAACGCAGTTCAGTGAGCCGATATAAATGTGAAAGTTGAAGATAAATCATTATCAAATATCTTATTTGTGACTAAGATGATGTGCAACTAATATTTATCTTTGCATTTGGCATTTCAAGCATCTATCATTATCAAATTTCAAATAGCATTCAGACCTCCATCATATAACAAAGGAGTGTCAATGGTGCGATACAAGTCGGGTGGATATATTTTCGTACATCTACTTATTTGAAATTAATCTCATTCTTATCTTATCTTTATCTGTTAAATTTGATTTATCATTATTTTATCTTCATTCGTTAAAATTATAGAATAATAGATGAATAACAAACAAAATGAATAATATATAATTATATAATAATTAATTTTTATGTTTTATAATAATTCTTCAAAACTCATTTATTAAAACAAATGCTGCTCCACTTAAATATCAATTTTAATTGGTTTCGACTCAGATTATTTTATCAAAACAATCAAATTAAAATGCAAAAATACTATCAGAACTTAATAACATAAAGTAATTGAAACAAATACCACAATGATATAGATTTTCTAGAATAAGATATAATAAAAGATAATATTTTTGAAAAATAATATACGAATTTGGTTGATACTTAGGGTCGAAGTTATAGTTTTGTTCAACATTTTTTTTTGAGAAAAATAAGGGCTCAGTCCTCATTTTGTTCATTGAATTAAAGATTCAATTACAACTCTAACAAACTAACAATAAATTTTAATAATATATGAAAACATATTGGAATGAAGTAAATTCAAAAGAAAATAGTGCAAATATTCAAAATATGTGGAATAGGAAGATGAGGATAGATTTTGTTTTATTTTCTATTTAGATTTAGATTAACGCATACCTCATTGTCCGGAGGCAACCTTCTTGAAATTCTTCAAGGATCTGATGAACGAGGTTATCAACATCCTTCATGTCTTTCTTAAAAATTCACATGCACCTTTCTCTCCATATTATAAAGCACCCTATAGGCTAGCACCTGCCTTTCTTGATTACTCCATTGTCGGTTGGTGATGTTATCATATATGAGTTGATTACCACTTATGCCAAATTTTTGTAAAGGTATGTTATTGTTCATCGCCAGCCTTGTGAAAAACTGAGCTGTGAAGGTACACTCATGGAAAATAAGATGCACGGTCTATTTCACTTGTCTATAGAGATAACAATTTTTCGGTAAGTTCCTTTCCTTCTTATTCAAATTTTTGCCGTCAAAATTTTATCTTGAAGCATAAGCCATGAAAAGATCTTCATTCTGGACGGGATTCACAGTTCTCACCCTCTTTTTATCGATGCATCAGGATGAAGTGTAGCTTTGAGGAACCTGTAAAATGATCGTACTTTAAAACACCTCTTAGAATTTTCCTTCCATATGATTCATCAGACATGATGTGCCTCAACCGAATCAATTCATCAGATGCTTGAGGTGAAAGGTTCTTCGAATGAAACATTAATTGGCTTGAGAAATTGTGTTGCAACGTCTTCAAAACCGTGCAGTTGGACTCAGCAAGAAAAGAAAATAGATTTGAAAATCTATATTTGAGAAGTCCAAAATTCCAATCGTGATGCCAAATAGTTTTGTTCAAATTTTTTATCATAAATAATATTGAAACTACATCTTTTATCATCCAATATAATTAGTGAAAAAGTCCAAAATAAATTTGGTTTATGTGCTAATATTAATTTATAAAATTTCCTAGTGAAAAATAATATAGATAAATTACATTCTCCACATATATAACAAGATGATTCAACATATCCTTAACATGGACTTTGCTGATTTCTTTGAAGAGGATCATTCATGCTCTACCACTACCAGAGATCGAATGGCTGCAAAGTTGTATATATTGGACCAAAATTGATCCCCTTAATTCAGTTGATGTCAAGTCTCTTTGTTATTCAGCCACAAGAAATCAAAACCAATAACTTGATTAGCTACTCGAATATATAATCTTTAGCAAAGCAATATTCAGCCACAAGCAGCATGCATGTAGAAATCCTCCACTAATGACTTGATTAGTGATATATGTAATAATTTGGAAGTGGTGGATACATTAATTCCAGAGATCCTCATGGGCTGCGTATCTTTGCTTATGACGTACGCAAGTGGATGTGGAGATGCCCATCCCAGATAGATAATTGTCGTTAACACCTGTCACGCTGTCATTAGGTACGAGACATGCAAATAATGCCGACTTAGGAGTGAACTCCGTAGTACTGTACCGGAAAACAGTACAAACCTTTAATAGCATCAAATTTCTCGTGCTCCACATTCGTTATATTCAATTTGAAAATTTTAACAACCGATCCGAACCGTTGAACATAATCTACATATTGAAATCTACTTGAAGATTGAATTTTACATTTTTTTGATTTTTTTGCTATTTTTAAAGAGATAGAAAAGTTGCTAATCAAACGGTTTCTAGACCAACAAAAGTTGCAATTTTACAACCTCTCTAAAAACTAGCAAAAATTTCAAAAAAAAATGTAAAATTTAATTTCCAAGTAGAATTCAATATGTAGATCATGTTCAACGGGGTCGTTGAAATTTTCAAATTGACTATAACGAATGTGGAGCACGAACAATTTGGTGCTTCATGGAGCACCCTAGCCTATCTCTCTCTCTCTCTCTATATATATATATGTTAGGAGGCTTTATATATATACACGCTGAGGTGCCTCATGGAGCATCAATTTTGTTATGCTCCACCTCCATATCTCGAATATCAAAGTTCAAATGGTCGAATATCCAAATCGTTGAGCATTACCTACATATTGAAATCTCATTGTAAATTGAAATCTCGTTGAGCTGCCAAACTTCCAACCGCTCGCAACTGCTCTGTGGTAGCAAATGTAAATGACCGATCCGGACGTTGAAAACATTCTCCATATTAATATAGACTTGGAAACCAAATTTTATATTTTTATTTATTTTTTTACTATTTTATCGGATGGATTGAAAATTTATTTATCTAACAATTTACAAACATACAATTTTCAACCCTTCCGATAAAATAGTAAGAAAATTCCAAAAAAATATAAAATTTGGTCTCCAAGTCTACATTAGTATGGAGAATGTTTTCAACATTCCGGATCAACCATTTACACTTGATATGATGGAGTGTTTGCGAGCGGCTACGAAATGGATGGTGACTACAGATCCCTCCTGATATATATATATATATATATATATATGAGCATGGCTAAAATAATATGCATAGTACACCACATAACGTACTATACGCCCATTTGTATTTAATTTGGTCATTAAATTGATATTTAAGTTGCTCAATAAATTCTTCATATCAAAATCTTGTAGAAAATAAAATTTTGTGATTTTTAGAGCTTTCTTGCTATTTTTTAAATATTTTTTAAAAACAGCCCAGAAATGACACTTTTGTAGTATTAAATCTGAACTGTTTTTAAAAAATATTTAAAAATAACAAGAAAGCTCTAAAATTTACGAAATTTGATTTCCTACAATATTTTCATATGAAGAATTTATTGAGCAACTTAAATCTCAATTTATTGACCTATATATATATGCATAGTACGAAATGGGATGTACTATGCATATTATTTTAGCCATGCTCTATATATATATATATATATATATATATATATATAGTTGTGCTAAAATACTTTATAAAGCACCAATATTCATCTACTTTAGGCTAGTATCTCGAGATACAAAGTGAAAACGACCGATCAAGACCATTGAAAATGTTGTTCATATTAACATCTATTTAAAGACCAAATTTTATATTTTTTTTGAATTTTTTTACTATTTTATCGGATATGTGGAAAATTCATTAATCTAACGATTTACAGACCTCCAAATTAACCAATTTTTCACCCATCCGAAAAAATAGTAAAAAAATTCAAAAAATGTAAAATTTGGTCTCTAAATTGATGTTAGTATGGAGAATATTTTCAATGGTCTTGATCGAATGTTTGCACTTTGTATCTCGAGATACTAGCCTAAAGTATATGAATGTTGGTGCTTTATAAAGTATTTTAGCCCAACTCTATATATATATATATATATATATATATATATAGAGAGAGAGAGAGAGAGGCTAGGATGCTCCACATCGTATCTCCAATTTAAAAATTGCAACGACCGATTCGAACTATTGAACATGATCTACATATTGCAATCTATTTGAAGATTGAATTTTACATTTTTTATTTTTTTGCTATTTTTTAGAGAGGTAGGAAAATTGAAACTTTTGTTTGTCCAGAAATCGTTTGATTAGCAACTTTTCTACCGCTTAAAAATAGCAAACAATTTAAAAAAAATTAAATTAAATCTCCAAGTAGATTTCAATATGTAGGTCATGTTCAACGGTTCGGACCGATCGTTGAGTTTTTCAAATTGGAGATAACGGATGTGGAGCACAAGCGATTTGAGGCTCCATGGAGCACCCTAGCCTATATATACATATATATAAAGGTAAAGTTAGGCTATGGTACTTACATAAGTACGGGACTCTAGTATGCTTACGACTCATATCTCAAATTTCAAAATAGAAATGACCGATTCGAATTGTTGATGTTGTCAATACTAAAATCTACTTATGGACCAAAATGTCTCATTTTTTTTCCTTTTGTACAATTGGGAATTTTTTTATAAAATACATTTAAAATTTGATTTTTTTTTTTAAATTTGTCTCATTTGTTTTTCTCTAAAAAATCTTAAATCTTCTTCTCTGTTGAAAATTCTGAATCCGGCCCTAAGAATAGTTTTGACGTAACACCAAAACAATAGCTCGGGACATGATGTGCAACAATGGAGACGGATTAGGATTGAAAGACAACAAAGTGCCATGTCGATACATACACATATGACATATCATCCGCAGCCGAGAATCCGAGATGACCGGCCGTGTCTCGTCACCGTCGAATAAATATAATTCCCCTGGCCCCAGCCACTACATTTATTCTCCTCTTCCTCTACATATAAACATTGCAAAGTGAAGTTGTTAATGGTGGGGGCAGTGAGAGTGCATTGGTGAGGGTACTATCAAGTGGAGGGATTCCTTCCTGCCAAGCAACTTTTTTAGCTCTTTTTTTCTATTTCAGGTGATTTTTTTTTTTTTGGTTTTTTTAATTGAAGTATGGAGGAATTTCTTAATTGGCATGCTTGCAAGCAATAGTACATAAATGATTAGTAGTGTCTGATCTTTAATTAAGGTTATTAATGTTCTACATTTGATCCAACACTAAATGTATTTCAATTAATTCGTGTCTTAAAAATTGCCGACACTAATATTCACAATTTGTGTCGACTTTTTCATAAAATGATCGACACTATAACAATCGTGACTATTTTATTTTACAATGAATTCACATTGATTATCATAATTAATTTTTGTCAAGTATTTGATTAAAATTAATTGACATAATTTATCATTGTTCGTGCGAAGTTTTTTATTAAAACCGATATCGAATAATTTTTAAATATTTCAATTATTAAGTTCACTTGTTCATCAACTTTTGTAATAAAACGACAGCTCCTACAAAAATCGTCTCGTTCACACGTATTACAGTGACATACCATCTCATTCCATGACAGAAAAGTTATGTAGAGTTTTAGACCAAAATTTTGATAGGTATCTTTCAAATACTTTTAATTAATGATATAAATTTAAAGTATTGATATATAGTACCTATGAAAATTATATGATCAGAACTTAGTCATCAATTTAAAAATTAATGGTTTAATTTAGTGTTTTGTTTGCATTTGATTTTTGACTAAAATATTTTTAAGTTGTGGCAAGTTTAAGATTTAATTATTCCAATCGATAAAGCACATACTAGTAAGTTATATATATATATATATATATTTTTAATGAGTTTGTTATATATATACATACAGAGAGAGACCGGCTAGTGTGCTTCCATAAGCACTTGGGTTGAGACGCTTACAGGTCAAATTTTAAAATCTAGCATTCGAAATTTTGATTTAAATAGTCCAGTAATTTATTTATATCATAATCTTATAGAATATTATTTTTTTCTATTTTTAGAATTTTCTAACTATGTCAAATGATTTTTTAAAGTTGGCCAAAAAATAATAAAAATATCTTAATTTCTATGTCAAATAATGTCATCTTTCAAAAATCATTAGAAATAATTAGAAAATTTTAAAAATGAAAAAAAAATTGTTTTCTACAAGATAATGATATAAATAAATTATTGAGCTATTTAAATCAAAATTTCGAACTCCAAATTTTAAAATTTGACCCGTAAGCATTTCACTCGGAGTGCTTGTGAAAGCACGCTAGCCGAACTATATATATATAGTCTTGCTAGCATGCTTCCATAAGCACTTCGAATGAAATGCTTACGGGTCAAATTTTACAATCTAGCATTTCAAATTTGGATTTAAATAGCTCAGTAATTTATTTATATCATAATCTTGTAGAATACTAATTTTTTCTATTTTTAGAATTTTCTAACTATGTCAAATGATTTTTGAAAGATGACTCTATTTGACATTGAAATTAAGGTACTTTTTATTATTTTTTTGTCAACTTTCAAAAATCATTAGACATAGTTAGAAAATTCTAAAAATAAAAAAAATAGTATTCTACAAGACTATAATATAATAAATTAATGAGCTATTTAATCGAAATTTCAAACACTAGATTTTAAAATTGGACTCGTAAAAATTTCATCTGAAGTGCTTATGGAAGCACGCTAGCAAGACTTATGTAAGCACCAAGCTCCATCGTGGTTACGATCATATCTCGAATATCAAAATGCAAATGGCCGATCCGAACCGTTGAAAATGTTGTCCATCCTAAAATCTACTTGGAAATCAATTTTTATTTTTTGCAATTTTTTTAATATTTTATCGGATGGGTATAACATTGAGTAATCTGACGATATACAAACCTTAAATTTAACTAATTTCTGCCCAACCGATAAAATAGTAAAAAAAATTCAAAAAATAAAAAAATCGGTTTCCAAGTAGATTTTAGTATGGACAACAATTTCAACGGTTCGGATCGGCCATTTGCATTTTGATATTTGAGATATGATTATAAGCACAATGAAGCTTGATGCTTACGTAAGTACCATGGAGCTCATTAAAATCCTTACTCTCGAGGTTTCGTCAAGCTGGCTAGCTAGGTTGCAGATGACTTGGTGCAACTATAGCATGATGAAGCCTTTACTGATAAACAGCATTGCTGTGTGCACTATATATTCCTGTATTCCCACAAAAATAACAAAATATATATGCTGGAGACAAAAGGAGAAAATAAATCATTATTATGTGTGCTCTTATGGATATGTATGTTATAATGCTGTGTTTCGCCGCGTCCACTCTTATGAGTAATAAATAAATTCCACCACTAATTGTGTTAATCAAATCCGATTCCAAAAATACAAACCAAGAAAAAGCGGTTCAGTAGCTGCCACCTCAGTCATATGCACTACTCTACCTTTCTCAGATTCTTCCACTATATATAATACTACATATAATATTGAAGGGAAATATTCGGATTTCATTTGAAACGAAATAATATAAATTTTAATGCTGAGTACACTAACCTTTCCAAAAAGAACAAAATGTTTATATTCGCCATCTTTATCATATTAGCATGCTGTATATATGGTTTATTATTTTTAATATAACAGTGAATTTTAATTTATTACTGTGTGGCTTTTGCTGTATCGAATGAAACTCCTGGTTGATGCAATGTAGAGAAATTGCAAACTAAGTACATGCCGATAACTATTACTGGTTCAGTCCCTCCAATTATTATTATTTCTCTTTTTTGTAAAAGATTTATCAAACTTTCAGGTGATAAGTTTGAAAAGGTAACTCCAAAAAATGCAAATTAGAGTGCTGATTCTGAATTATATCAAGATATATCATATAAATTTATCAAATAAGAAGAAAGCTGTAATTTGACCTACTTGCCATTCCACCTCTGCAACTCAGAAATTTACAACTCACCCATATACAAAATTTTCATCAACCCAAATAAAACAAAACAAAAATCTGGCTCCAATCATCCCCAGATTTCCATATCTAAATTTCCCAGGTAGGGGATTTTAGAAAAATAAATAAAAAGGTCACACCTCTTCCAAGTTTTCTCTCTGGCTACTCTCATGGTCTCTTGTTGTTTTACTCTCTTTTTGTGAATCCATACTTGGTTCTTCTCTCTCCACACTCTCTGTCTCCTCACACTTTTGATCTGTACCGGTGCTTTTGTCGGCGAAGGAAGAATTCTGACTCGACATAGGCGTCGCCAGAAAAGTTGGCTTCTCATCACCCGCCATGATAACCACGACCTTTTCTTCGTAACATACATATGGTATAACCGGTGGAGCCACTGGTTTTTCAGAGGCAACATCGCCATCTCTGTTGCCATTGTTGGTTCCTTCTAAGTAACCAGATAATTTCCAGTATGAACATGCGAGAATGAGTAGAGCAAATGCAATAAGCCCGAGCATCGCTGCGAGGCCACCAAATAGGTATGGAACTGGTGAGTGCCATGCGGAGTGAACCCCGCTGCTTGTTGAAGGTGTCGACACCATAGCTGCTGCCGCAACTGCAGTTGCGGTGGCATTGAACCCAGCACCTGGTCTCATCTTTCTTTCTTTTTTATTTTATCCTTTCTCTGTATGTTGGCTTTGGTTTTGGTTTTCTTGGTGTGTTATGGCTTAAAAATAAAGAGGTATTGATGGAGGAAAACAGGTGATTGGAAGGGTATATATAAGATGGATATAGGGGGGCAAAGTATAGTGCGCATCCAAATTTTATTATCCGGTTGTTTTAGGGTTTTGCCCCTTTTATTAAAAGTGATTTGATGTAGTGTTAATTAACTGAACTTTATAGGAAACATGTTTGTACAAATATTTTACATAGTTTGTGGGTGTGCTACTATATCAAATTTTGATGGAGTATATATTCCTTGGTGTAAATTTTGGAAGCTACTGCGAAATTTCACGCCAACACAGTTAAGCCCATTCTTCGTTGTGGGCTCAATTATCAATGGCCCACACTATCCAAGCATTACCAAGTATTAGCAGGTAAAATAATAGGTAAATTAATATTATTTTTTCTAAGACTCATGCTAGTACAAATTTCTGTAATAATAATGACCATTACTATAATTATAATTATAAGAGTAAAGTTACGGTGTACCCCAAATTTTATTAATAACAAGCATGTACCACAAGGTTTTTGTATGGAGAGCAATCAGGAAAGAAGGAATTCAGATGACGAAGTAAGCAAAATAAAATACAAAGGCCTGATCAATTAACTTGGAGTTCCTTTGAACATGGAAAATTACGAAGTATTCTTTGCCGCTGCCCATCATGTATACCATAGATTATATTCTTGAGTTATTTCGCGTATCGTCTGCCTGATTGAAAAATTTTCTACACCTTTTCCTCCATATGACGAAAGATACTACAAATTCAAGGTCGCTCCATGATGAGGGTGGTGAGAGCATAAGGCGTTCATTAGCATCATAAGAGATGAAAAAGGATGCCTTGGCGTCTTTGGTTAGAGTGACTATATCCAGGATGTATTGTCTCGTATGAGTAGCATACTCGCAAGTAATGAAGAGATGCACTACTAGAATTGTTGGCATTACCTGGTTAGCTAACATTTATTCCGTGGCAAAAAAAGATTTAATGGAAATATTAGAGTTTTCAAATTTCTTTATATTATTACCGTGAGTAGTTCACAGAATAAATCATTCACGGAAATAACTCATGTGACTCTACGGAAATAACCCATGTTTCCCACGAAAATAATTGCTTTCGGCCCAGTTATCTCTTAACGGGCTTTATTTTCGCTGAATATAACTTGAAGTTAATCGTGTCCCTCCATTCTAGGTTTAATCTCCTAACTCTCTTTCTTTCATTCCAATACTCATTCTGATCTCTTTCTTCTCTCTCTTTCTCCAACGGCGGCTCATTCGTCTCCCTCCATCACGCAACAAGGACACCAGGAGTCAGCCACCATCATCTCTCGGCTGTGACTTCGCTAGGCAGCCAGACAACCACCGATCTGCTCTTTTGTAATGCTTCGCCAATCTCCAACTACCACAACATCTCCAGTCAAAACTAGATTGGCAAGATCCTAGCAGCATCTAGCTGGTATGGATCTAGTGCTACCACCAGGATGGTACGACAACTGACCAGTAAGGTTGCAAGATCATTATTTATTGATTTATCTATGCATTTTCTTAAATTAATACATGTATGTCTCATCTTGTAGGTGTTTGGACTTGCATATTTCCAGCTTTAAGGTAAATATTGTTTAATTTATAACATAAATCTAATACTAAGTTCATTTTTTTTTATTTTGAACATGGATGTAACCTTTTTCTCCTTATTTCTTCACTGTGACCTCTACATATAGTCCTACGACATGTACAACTACAACTAATCCTTGTTTCACTCCAATTTTGGCTCCAATCTATGGTACTGGTACTGGTATAGGTCCTGGTACAGGGACTGATATTGGTACTGGCACAAGTACAGGCACATGAGTTAGTTCTGGCACGAGTACAGGCACAAGGAAAATCATACTGTCAGAGATTTAAAAGCTCATGTGAGATTTAAAAAATTGGAATAACTAAGCTCTCAGTTTGTTTTTAGTTTTTTTATTTACAGGGATATTGACTGGAATAACTAAGCTCTTTGATGGCAGTCATGGTCATTTTGGTAAATCTCTGTTAGATCAATTTATTTGTTTCTTTTTTATATTTTTGATATTTAACATGAATAATATTGAATAGACCCACTTAATTGGTACAATTGTTCATTGTTGAAGTTCTAATAGCAATTAGAATGGAATATAATTGTAAGTTTGCAAGCTATAAACTGTTTGTGATTGAATTTTTCACAATTAAGTGGGTACTATTGTTACATGTATGTGAGACCATTGATTTATTAAACTTTAATTTCTTTATAATTGGTACTCTTGGTACTGTCCGGTACTAACTTCAAATCATGAACAATTTTTGTATTTTGGAAAATTATATGGCCAATTTATGTTTGTCTTTTGTGCACAAGGAATCCAGTGCGAGCGTGGAATGAATGGAATATCAGAAGCTAGATGCATAGATTGAATGTAAAAGAGCAAATAACAGAAGAATTAGACAACTTATTGGAACATAGATAAATTAATTTTAGTTTTGGCATTTTTTGTAGACTTTGGTAGGAATGAAGTATGTTAGTTTTGTTTACTTGTATAATATGAGTATTATTAAATTTGTTTGGGAAAATGTAAAATTACTATTACTGTGTTTTTCAAATAATTTATGCTTTAATGGTGTAATTATGAATAATTCCAAATCAGAGCTAATTGTAATATTTCAATTTTAATTGTTTGTCATTCAATGAAATGATGCCATTTGTCGCATATATGTTGAATGAAAATTAATTATTTTTGTGAAAATATTGGTGGGACCATGTTGACAGAATTAGTATTTCCGTGGATATCAATTAGTATTTCTGTGAGTGATTATTTCCATGGAGTGATCAGTGACATGGGCCATGGCCCATTTGAGGAATTATTTCCGTGGAAGCAGTTCCGTGGATATACTCACGGAAAAAAGTTATTTCCGTGCACTTCAACGGAAATAGTATTATTTGTGTCGAAAGGTGTTCCGTGGGAGAAGTTCCGTGGTAATTCCACGGAAATGAACCCTATTCCGTGGTTATGTCCACGGAATAGCCTATTTTTCTTCCAGGTTAATACCTCAGATTCTAGTAGTGATGGTTGACTGTTTCTGCATCTTTTTGCACATATGACATAAATTAGGTAGTTGTCACTCCCTCTTTGTCAGGTTGTTAGTTGTGGCAAGCTTGTTTTGAATCATGAGCCAAATAAAAATCTTGACTCTTAGAGGGACCTTACTCTCCCAGATGAACCTAAGATTTGATTGATGCATCTGCGTTATCATCAGAAAACGATATGCTAATTTTGTTGTGTACACATCTGATCCTCTTATCCATTTGATTGGGCATGTATCTGGATCCATGCATGCACAAGCCCTAAATTGCGGCAAGAGTTTTGCAATGGATTTCCAGAATTGCAAAGCTCTTGCATCATCCCATGGGGGAAGTGAGGTGAGTTTGTAGATATCCATCAGTCATGCCTTGAGTTGTACCACTTCCAGATCCATCTCAACAGTAACGAAATGTTTGCCATAACGATGTTTTTGATTCTCAGTCCTCCTCTGTTCTTTGACAATATCACCAGCGACCAGTTAACCATTATAATCCCTTACTATCTTGCTGATATTTATGTTCATGCTAGAGAAATCTTCTTTTTATATTTTCTAAAGTTTTGATGACCCAATTTGAAAGTAGGGTGACTGTCATGTGATATATAGAAATAGCAGACAATATCGCATTTGCCAGCATCATTCTCTCCCCAACAGAAAGGAGTGATGCTTTCCAACTTGATAGTCGGCAATGAACCTTCTCTATGAGAGGTAGATAGTCCGGTCTGGTTAGCCTGGTATCCTTGAGTGTCAATCCCAGATAGGAGATTGGGAACTGAGTCACCTGGAATCCAATATGCGTCGTCAGCCTCCTTGTGTGAAACAGTGATGCTTTTGTCAGTAGCAGAGGAGACTTCTGACGGTTTATGTGCAATCCTGGGTGAGAGGAGAATATATCCAAGATGAGGCCTATGAGCTTGATTTGATGCGTTGTTGGTTGTGGCAATAGAAGAATATCATCTGCATAGGAAAGGCATTGTCGAGTGTTTGGGAAAGGAGGTGTAAACATGTCGAGTCCAGCAAGTTTGTCTATCCATGCTGACAGGAAGTCAATTGACGAGATGAATAAATAAGGTGCGATTGGGTCTCCATGTCTGACCCCCCTTTTTAGTATAATCGTTTTTCCTGCAACTGAGTTTAGGATGACTCTGGAGGATCTTGGTAAAAAGAGGTACCGTATCCACTAGCACAATTCCTATGGCAAGCCCTTTGAAGCTGGAACTTTCATCAGGAATTTCCATTCTACCGAGTCGAAAGCCTTCTTAAGATCAACCTTGAGTAATGCTAATCTAGAACCTTGCCTTGTTGCTTCATTGACTATTTGTTGTGCATATTGAAAGCCCTCAAGTTTGTACCTTCTCTTAATGAATGCAGTTTGAGACTTGCACACCAGAGTTTGCATGAGAGGTTGAATTCTTGCAGCCATTATCTTGGAGAAGATTCTTTTAATTTCATTTGCTAGGTTAATTGGTCTGAAATCAGAGTGGAATGTGGCCACCACCTTATTTCGGATAAGTACAGTGTAAGAATTATTGACTGAATGTAGGGTAATTTGTGATTGCACCATGACCAGCTTGAAGATAGCTAAAATATCTGGTACCAGCAGATCAGCAAATTTGTGATAGAATTCTCATGTAAGCCATCTGGACCAGGTGCCATGTTCCTACCTCCTCTGTCAATTGCCTTTCTCAGTTCATCTTCCTCCAAAGGCTTGGTGAGATCCTCCTGTTGTTACCTCTGAAGTAATTGGGGGTTGAATAGTTGATCCATGCATAAGGATTCATCTAACCGTACTGTTGTTCCCATCTAATGACAGAAGAAACGATGCAGAACCGTCGCCTTTTCATTTCATCAGTCCCCATTGTATTCCCATCAAAGATGTTATGAATGGTGTTACGATTTTTATTTTTATTTTTGCGAAGAAGCCACAACATGAAAATTTTGGCATTTTTATCTCCCTGCTTGATCCAGTTTCTTTTTGCCATTTGTCATCAGAGTTGTTCTTCATCCTTAGAAATACACTGTAGTTTGTTCGTGATTAGGTACCTCAGGAGATGTCCAAGGTTGGAGAGGGGTTTGAGCTCTGCTGCTCTATCAAAGAAGTTACGGTGTTCTTAGGAGCACCAATGCCTCTCGTACTCCTAACTCAAAACATCATTAATCACTTTTAAATTTTCATGTTTTAATGCTCAATAATTTATGTAGATCAAAATTTATGTAGGAGGCAATAATTTTCTGTTTTTAGAGTATTGGAAGTACCTGTTATGAAATTTTTTAAAGTGATTTAGTTTTATGTATAAATATTAATTATTTTGATGTCACTTTCAAAATTTCAAAACAAGACTTAAAAGTTTCTAATGATATAAACAAATTATTGAGCATGATAAATTAAAATTTAAAATATTCAAAGATGTTTTTTAGTTAAGAGCACAAAAAACTTTGATGTTTCTAAGAACATCATAGTTTTACACTTTTACTCTAATTATTATAATAATTATAATTATAATAAGTTTTGTTTGAAATTATGCATGCATTAAGTACCCAATAAAAATTTTGAACTCAATCTGGAAAGCAGACAGAATGTTCAAACATTTGTGCATCATATTATTGATATAAATGGGTACATATGGAAAAAGGTATTTGTATGGAAATTTGATTGGATGCAGGGTTTTGAACTTATCCACAAAAAAGGTCCCAACTTCCAATATTAAAAAGCTGAGCTGAACGCTGGATAGCAGATGAGAGCTGATACGTAGATATATATCATATTTGACAGGGACGGATTTAGAATTTTCGTCAGGAGAAGACAAGATTTATAAAAAAATTTCAGGGGAGGACAAAACAACACAGATTTTCAAATATACATGGTTATTTCGCAAAAAAATTTGAAAAATCGCATAAATACACTAAAAAATTTTGTAATTTTTTTTCCAGGAGGGGGCACTTGCCCCTCCCTGAGACTACATGGGTCCGCCCCTGATATTTGATATCGATTATTGATATCGATTTTATTATGCATCTTTAGTTGAGTTATTGTGCACATTATTTGAGTTATTATGCATGTTATTTTTTGTAATGAAATAGTTATACATGTTATCGATTTTATTATGCATCTTTAGTTGAGTTATCGTGCACATTATTTGAGTTATTATGCATGTTATTTTTTGTAATGAAATAGTTATACATGTTAATTTTTGTACCGAAATAGTTATGGTATAACATGCATAATAACTCAAATAATATGCAGAATAACTCAACTAAAAATGCATAATAAAATCGATATCGATAGTTGATATCAAATATGATATCTACGAAACATTATCCAGAGCAGATTGTGTGCATTGGGAACAACAAAAAATGTTGCATCACGATTCACACCTGGGTGCAAACGGATAGAAATCTAATCAGATTGTGTTATAAATTATATATATATAACGCATTTTTAGTTTTCCGATGCGAACATATATCTATATATATGAATATGAATTGAATATTAAATTAATAAGAGTACAAATATAATTCTAATATCGTAATAAAATTATATCTAATTCATATAATGCATAAAAAATAATATCATTATGTGCATTAATTCATATTAATGCATATATTTAGTTCGAAAGATTTGAAAATTTCACATTATGTATTGCATGGCTCAATTTGAATGTTGAAGTTATGTTTTTGTACAGCTACATGTACATATAATAATAAAAATTGAATAAAATTTATATTATTCGAAATCATTTTTTCGACCTAATTAGAAAGACCTTTATTTGTAGTCTCGGTTTCACAAATAACTATCGAAAATGTTTGAGAGGAATTTCACGTGATGAAAAAAAGTAATGACCTCTAACTTTCTGTCTATTAATATATTTATAATACATATAATAACTATTGTCTATTGCCTATTGGTATTTCAAAGATTGTTATTTGAGAGAGATAATACAACGGTTGTTTTTGTCTTCCTAGAAAAAGATTATGATTTTTTTTAATTTTGTTATGAAAACTTATTTGGTTTCAAATTTGAAGGGCTAGATAGGCAAGTTATGTGTTAGTGTGTGTTTTTTCGAAGTACAAAACTTCTTGTGTGTTGTATTCGTATCTTAAATTTTGAAGTCAAAACGATCAATTCAAATCGTCGACTCTTATTTACATTTTGATATTTCTTGGGAGATGTTTGGTACAACAAGTTAGTTTCGAAATTAGATGGAAAATAGATATATTCTAAAAGAAACTATCTTTTGTTTATTTCTACTTTTGTTTGATAACAATATTTAGGAAGAAGAGACATTTTCATGAGAGAGCAATAAAAAAATATGAGAAGAAGAAATATTTGAGCCATCTTTCGAAAGAGCACTCCTCCATCAAATTCTTGGAAGAAAATTATGTCATTTAATTCCACTTAATTTCACTAATATTTGATACCTTTTCTTTTGAAATTCTTCTTCTTTCATCTAATTTCGGAAGAAGGGCTGATATCAAACACACTCTTGAGGAATAAATTATATATATATATATATATATATATATATATATGAGGAGGGATCCGTAGCCGTCAAACTTTCAACCGATTGCAACCGTTCCATAGTAGCAAATATAAATGATCTATCCGGACCGTTGAAAATATTCTCCATATTAATATAGACTTGGAAATCAAATTTTACATTTTTTTACAATTTTATTGGATGAATTGAAAATTTATTTATCTAACGATTTACAAACATCTAATTTTCAATCCTTCCGATAAAATAGTAAAAAAATTCCAAAATTATAAAATTTGATTTTCAAGTCTACATTAGTATGAAGAATATTTTCAACGGTCCGGATCGACGATTTACACTTGATATGATGAAGCGGTTGCGAGCGGCTACGGATCCCTCCTCTATATATATATTTCTACTTTAGAGATATAGAATAATAGAAAATCACACATATAGAATGATAAAAAATTATTAAATCAGCATTTTTTCTGTCTTTAAAAAAATAGCAAATAATTTAAACAAATATATAAAACGAAATTCTGAAAGTAAAAAGTAATATCCAAGTTATGCCCGAATCACTAATTTTAGATATTGAGTATTTTTTTTTTCGAATATTGAGCTTACAATTATGAATCGAACAGTTAAAGATTATCAAGGTTTCTCGTAAAAACAGAAAGAAACCTCTGGTTGGTTGGAGAGGATAGACTATGTAATCTGCCGATATGGGAATATATGGCCACATATTTTGAGCAATTGAGTCACCTGATTTGCATGGAACCAAATCCGCTGTTTGTTTTGATTTGGACCGTTTAAAATTTATCTAACGATCAAAACATTTGTCTCCTGAATCAAATTACAGCCGTTCGTAACGATAGATCGATTCGGAACGATCGAATCGAGACAAACAGAATCATACTTGCCTCAAATACAAGAGTCTGAATCTGGTGCTCGTAAAAACCGTGCTTGTTTTCCTGCTTGTCTCGATCCGACCGCCCGACCGCTACGGAACGCTGTGATTTGATTCAGAGAGTAGATGCTTTTACCGTTGAAAGAATTTTAAACGATCCAAATCAAAATAAGCAGAAAAACAAGCAAAAATTTACGAGCAACAGATCCCGTTCCCAAATACAAGCGCCAGATTCGGATCCTGCATTTGCATTGGTGGGGTTAAATCGAGAATTGTTATCTTCGATTTCAATATTTCATAGCTTCCGGATTCTCACTATTTGCAAATATCTGAATTTCTGTGAAGGGCCCACATGTCAGTGAATACTAATTAAAGTACTTTTTTGTTATAAATGATTGATTGTGGATAAATTTTGGATTTATTATGGTGCATACGATTCAAGTCAAGATCTGACGAAAGGTGAGTAGGACTATTCAACCCAAACAATGTTTGAAAATTGAAATGCCTTTTCATAACAATGCTTTTCCTATGAGTGGATGTAATTTTGAAATCTAATGAAAAAGTTTTTTTGTTTTTTGCATTGTTTAAAAATTAAAAGATTTAATTTATTATCGTCTTTTGTTTAAAGAATTAAATAGGAGTAGGCCAATGTCAGCATTCATTGACAATAGTTTTATCTTGATATATATCTGTGACAATGATATTTCAAAGTATGTCAAAAAATAAAATAAATAAACTAGTACATATTTGTTTTCTTATAAATTGTTTTATGTTAATTCTCATGTAAGTCTACAATAGTTTGGTAGTAATCCATCAAATATCATCAAATGATCTGTGCAAATATGGATTTAAATGTTTCTTATAAATGTTTTACTTCAATTCATGGATGGTGAAACTTGCAGAAATTTTTATTGTTGTTTATTTATATGTACAAAAAATAGATTATATATAATTTATATTTTACATATTGGATTTAAAATTGGCGGTTATTATTTCCATTATTTTTTTCAATCATAACTAATACTCATTTCAGCTCATACAAATATTTTTAAATAATATATACACTTGAATATTGCAATTAAAAATTGCCTAATTTTTTTATAGAGCACCAATCAGAATCTATATGCACGGGATGCTAAAGATTACTTCATAATTGTCCGGTTTTAAGAAAAATAATTGGCGATTTTTGCTGATGTATTATGTTAAATGATCTTATAGGTCAAAGTAATCTTAATATATTTTTATTCAATTTTGAATCATTCAATGTAACATAAGTTTGAATAATTAATAAAATTAGATACATATTAATTAGTGAATTAGACAAATTATACTTGCACCATAAATCATGCACCTATTATTTACATCTAAAGGTGTTTAAATTTAATCTATAAAAGTATTAATATGTGAGTTAAGTATTTATATATAAAATATCAAATATTTAGAATAATTATTTTCTTTTGTTTGGCATTCAAGGAATATTGAATATAGTGCTATTCCAAGTTAGGTCGATGCCAAACGAATATTAGTATGATCGAAATAGTTAAAAAATGGCTAAATCGGTATCCAACTCATAGGTGAAATATCGGTTTAGCTATTTTAAAATAGCAAGTATTATTTGATTATGTTGTATTATATTTAGTAATTAATAATAATTTATTATATTATATCATCATCATTATTATTTTCATTTTATTATTAAAAATAAAACATATTAGTATTTTATTATACTATTTACTTCATTATTTTTATCATTATTGTTATTATAATTATTATAGTATTATTTTATTATACATATTAGTACGGATGTCTCTTGCGCTCCACTACTACAGAAAGAGGCTTTAACAGCCCCCCTTTTAAATCGGGTATAGCTTGAACACCGAACTTTAATCAAACTTGAGTGTTAAAAGGATCTTTTACACCGGGCCGTTGTACTCGGCCGGTGTTAAAGGGGTCTTTTACACCGGACCTTTGTACTCGGCCGGTGTTAAAGGGGTCTTTTACACCGGACCAATGTACAAGCCGGTGTTAAAGGGATCTTTTACACCGGACCGTTGTACTCGGCCGGTGTTAAAGGTGTCTTTTACACCGGACCATTTGTACTGGCCGGTGTTAAAGGGTCTTTTACAACGGACTGTTTGTACACTCCGGTTTTAAAAGATCTCCCACAGATCGTCATACTATTTCTAATCCACAGCGTCTATTCTAGACTGATCTGACGCTCAAAAATCACTCAGAAAAATCCCACGAATCACCTCTTTGATTCTCTATATAATTCATCTATTTCTCTCATTTCTCACCTCATTGATTCACATTTCTTATTTCTCATCTGATCTCTTCTCTAAGAAAAATATTTACTAGCTACTTGAAAAAATTAGTTTGTTTTCTATTTACTTCTTTTTCTCTCATCTGAAAAGTTTTATTTCTTAAAAATTTTGAAACATGAATCAAAAGAAATAAAAATTTCACAGATCAAGAGAAATTTAGATTCTAAATTATATATTTGAAATTTGAATCTTAAATATACATGTAGAATTAATTCTGAATTTGAAATTTAAATAAACAATATAAGGCTATTTTTAAAATAAGTTTTCAAAGTTTAGGTTTTTTTTAAATTTATATTATAGATTGTTTATGTAAATATTATAAAATTTTAGGTCATTTTGAAAAATAATTTGACAGTTCTCTTTACAGATAGCTAAGCATTAATTGGCGCTGTCATATGCACAGCTAGCGATGCATTAATTTGGCGTTGTCATATTTTGAATTTTCAGCTTTTTAAACCGGATTTCATATATAGCTTCGGTTTTAAAGGTGTTAATTAAATCGGTCCAGCCCCGCTGCAAAAAGACCGTTTAACAACGAACTGGTCCGCTTTTAAACGTCAAACTTCTAAAAGCGGTTTAGACTTTTAACATCCCTCGGTTTAATAGCGGCGTCAGGTCCGGTGTTAAAGGCTTATTTGGTCCACTTTTAAATGTCAAATCTATAGTAGTGCTCTAAACTAAAAATACTTCATTATCCTCAAATTGTGATATATCATGCTCAATAAATTGTTAATATTGAACTCTTTTAGAAAATTAAATTTCGTGATTTTTTTTAGCTTCCTAGCTATTGTTTAATATTTTTTTAAAATAGTCGTGAAAAGCTCATTATTTAAACATGACTGTTTTAAAAAATATTTAAAAATACCTAGATAGCACAAAAATTAACCAAATTTGATTTCCAGGAAAATGTTGCCTACAAATACCTCAAATTTCCAAAGTGATCTGACTCTTCTACGAAAACCGCGCATGCGGGAGCTACGTGCACTGGGATGCCCTAGTATAAAAACATTATGATAGATATAAAAATAAATTGTGCGCTAAAATTTATATGAGACTATGAGTTATGCTATCATGCTTCATGAATTTAACTTCACTTTCACTTTCAATTTCAAAATTCTAAATCCAAATTATAGATCAAAATCATCCAACGTGTTCTTTATATTAAAATCTCACTACATATCAAATTTGTTATTTTTCCGAATCTTTTACTATATTTTAGAGATAAAAAGTTTGTTAATTTAATAATTTTTGAACCGTTCAATATGATCGTTTTTTAACCTTTTTAGAAAAATGAGGATCACGTTGCAAGATTTAGATTAATTAGTAGTTTGAATTTTTACATTTTAAATATAAATGCGAAGTCAAACAAATTTATAGCTTCACGCAAGATAATAGCATAACTCGTGAGTCGTGACACTAATGTTAAACGCTATATATTGGGTTTATCACTCTTTTCGAGGTGTTTTTGAAATACTTTTTTTTTTGAATCAAATCTGTCGTTTGTATAATTTTTTTTTGTTTTCTGCTTGTTTCAATCTGAACCGTTCATAATTTATCTAACGATCAAAACATCTGTCTTCTGAATCATATCACAGCCGCTCGTGACGGTCGATCGATTCGTAACGATCGAATCGAGACAAATAGAATGCAGCATGACTCAGATACAAGCAGCATATTCAGATTTTTTTTTTTTTAGGCATGAATTAAATACGCATCATGACATCGATCCTTACCAATCGTTGTACTCCCCATCAAATCTTTCACGCAATCACGCAGGGATTTCCCAAATCTTACGAGTCAAATTGGTTCATGTTGTGGGCTACAGCCTACAGCCTACAGGTTACGCCTTCCTTGGCATCTTTAGACTTTAGATTTGATTTGAAATTATGATTGAAATTCGAAACGTTTAAATTGATAGCACCTGCTCAAGCAATAAACACCTCGATCGGCAAGAAAGCAAGAGATCGAAGCACAGATAGAACTAGTTGATGGCAGTCCTTGTTACAAATTCTGACGCGCGATCCACCATTGAAGTATATATGATCAAACACATATTTTAATTCAAGGAAAATGCTCCAGTGATGTAACTATCGCTTCATTGATACTTCGTTGATAAGTGTGTAGTTATGTATGTTAAACGAGTTGTTATACATATTATATTAGTCATCATTTATGTTATTTTATATGAAAAAATAATTATTCATGTTAGACGAGTTATTATGTATGTTAAGCGTCTCAATTTTTTTGTTTTGTGACTTCAAATCGACAAGTTGAGAATGACATTTTGTGATTTATACTATTTTTTTAAAAGTAGAAAATTTGTAAATGTAACTATCGAAAACATATATTTTTTTCACTTGTATTAAAAATAATAAAACATTCTAGAATAGGAAATTTTATAGAGGTGACAAATTTATATATCATTGGCTACCTATATTACTCGGATACTTCATTCTTCTAGCCGTACGCGTATCGGATAAGGCTCGGATACGGATACGCTTTCGATACGGTGCGGGTGCGTATCGGATACGTCGCGTGGCATATCCAATTATTTTATATTATTTGACCGACGGATTCGGTCAAGATACGTTTATGATACGTTTTTGAATACGAATTGAGTTTTTGGATACGTTTGAGATACGGATTTGATTCTTTAGTAATATTAAATAAGCAATTGTGTATTTTATATAATATTAATCACACCACATAATTTGTATAGTATTATATTTGATATAACATGAACTTTTTTGTCAAGAAAATGTTTAATCAATGATTTATATTTTTTTGTTATTTCGTAAGTATCAATATATATTAAAAAAAAGTTGAATAGAAAAACAAATTTCAAGCATTTTAATATATAAGATGATTTTTTATTATATATATACTCGCATTTGTATCTGCGATTTTTTAAAATAGCTGTATCGCCGCACCCGCACTCGTGCAACACAGTTGGCTACCAATGGAATTGGAATTTAGGAGATGACAACGGGACCACATATATATTCTGAGTGGGGCCTACCAATATAACCGGTACCTCCCACCGTACAATTTTTTGCGGCAAAAACTCAGTGCTATTGTGCTAAGACTTGTAACATGAAGTGCACCATGCACTTGGGAAAGTGGAATATTATGTCGATAAATATAAAATCAAGGAATATATCTATTATAATATTATATTGTTCCAATAGCTAAACTATATATAATAATAAAAAGTACTTTATAGATTGTTTTTAAAAGCAATGTCGTTTATTGTGAGTACTTTAGAGATATTGTTAGACCTCGGATCAAATGATGCATCAGACAAACTTCACATAATTTAATATATATTTTCATTAATTCATAAAAATAATAAAATATATTGTTGAAAATTTTAAATTCTCTAATTATATATGTAACATGTATCAAATTATTACATGATGTTCAAAATTTCATTTTTAAATAATTTTCTTTCTTTTTTCTTAAATAAAGATGTAAAAAAATCAAGTCTTCCGATTTTAAATTTTCATATAGGTTTCTAATCGAGTCTCAAATATGTAACCTCTTACACGAAAATATTTTTTTAATCACTAGCTAGACCAAAGATAGTTCTCTAAATATTTTTTTCTTTTATAATAATAAAGTGGTTTAATTGTTATGTAAATATTTTTACAGTTTTTGTTCTGTAAATAAGTGTTCTCAACTTCTCAATATATCTTATATCTTATGCAGGGGCGGACCTATGCATGGGCAAGATCAGGTCTGTACCGCGACTTGATTTTGAAATAGAACTTTCGAGTACTAAATTTTCAGTTGAATCCAACAAATTATAGCCTAAATTTAGAAGGGTGCCGCTGCTTAATTTCAAATTGGACTATTAATTTTTTAATTTCAATAAGTGTGCCGCTACTTAATTTTAGTCTGGATCTGCTCCAGATCTTATGTGGCAATTTTTTTCATTGAAAAACCCATAAATACTTGCACTACTTATTTCTTACCTGAAATGGGCTGTGTTAATTGAAAACAGTCAAACACATATAATTATCATGTGCAATAAATTTGCTTCTTCCAATACAAATTATGTGTAACAACCGATCACTTTCCTCTAATGATAATTTTGGGTTTTCAGTTAACAACTAGCTCATTCAAGTTGAAAATCTCCTATGATAAATCTGATTTACAAAATCTACAAAAACAAAGTGTTAATATCACTTAAACCAAAAGAATAGAAACAATAAAAAAAAAAGAATTCACTAATCATCTGTGTTTACCTTCAGATAGGAATTTTTGCATAAAGGGTCAGAGAAACAATAGTTTTTACCGAGAGGACTGACTGTTCGTTAAAATATCACAGAAGATCAAAGACGCAAGTAATACTTGTATCCCTAAACTTTTTTTAGGAGCGAAAAAATTTGTACTGAAACTTTACGAGAAACGCACGGAAGTTGAAAAAAAATTGAAAAAAAATTAGAGACACAAGTAATACTTACGTGTTCTTGACTCTTTGTGAAAATTTTAAAATATCATTGATCCTATCTATCGAAAAAATTTGGACGGTAGCCCTCTATGAAAATTGTCCGTTCTGCTACGAAAAAGACGATTTAATTGCGTCTCTTTGGTGAGAATTGAGACAATCCAATTAATAGTACACCTGAGCCTGAGAGTGGCTGTTGCTTTCTTGCGATCGTCACTTGGTGCTTTTGAAATATTCTCTCTTATTTATTGGTCTTTCACTATTACTTACTTAGTGGCTTAGTGCTCTTCTGCTCTAGTGCATGAGGATTATTATTAATTAATTAATTAAGGTTCCACCACCACCATGTAATCAGTAATCACCTTCAATAATATTATGCTTATGATTGAATATGATTAATTCAACTTATGGATAGACATGAATGTGGATTTAGATTGGGATATATATTAATTGGATACTCAAGGAATTAATTCTTAGTTTAGTAGTTAAAGAAAATAAACTTTTTTTCTTGTGTGCGAAAGCCAGATGGATACAAAATTCAATGATTCGCGTTACTGTAATTTTGGCATGTTTTTTGCATCAATCTTAATAAATAGTAAAAAATAAATAAAAAATGTAAAATTTGTTTCGGAAGCGTATTTTTATTATGAAGACCATATTAACAGTTTGGACTAATAATTTGGACTTTGAAAATGAAAAAAAAATATTATGATAACGTTGTAGTTATTTAGAGTTATTATCATGTGATCCCTCCTCTTTGAATATTGTTGCACACCTCAAGAGCACAAAATTTTAATTGTCTGCATTTGAAATCCTAAATGAAAGACACTTAGGCAATACTTTCAGCAGAAGCATTCTGATTTCACTTTCAGATATAGCAAAATATCCACTTGGAATTCTTTTAGAAATTTGATTCTATTATTATATTACTTTTTGTAAAATTTGTGATAACAAAATAATTAGTAGCTTATATCTGGGAGGACCCACTAAATAAATAAAGTGTCTGGCCACCTTTTCTTATAATGGAATTATCCATTGTTTGTGGTTAATTGGTTCCTTTTAATCCACTTGTTAATTCACTTGTAAGGATTCATTACCCACTAAGTGAGATTAGAACCTTGTCCTTGGCTTCCCTTTTACTCCACACCACTGGCGGATGTAGCATTTATCAGGAGTAGACATGCGTTTATCTCTGGATTCTAAAAATTTTCATATGCTCAATGATATTTAATATAGTGTCTACCTTTGAATTGATATTGTGCCTACCTCTGCTTCAGTATTTTCTAGCTCAAACTAAGATTGTTGATCATCTCTTCGCTCTCTTTGCAAATCGTTATTTTCGGCAGACTTAACGACTCCGGATGGATCGACCTTCTCTTCTTCCCCTCTGTCCTGAGTCGCGAATCACCGTCAGCTCGAAGCCTCGAACTCTAACCCTAAGCGTCTAAGCCCAAATTTGCAAGTCGTGATCATGCGTGCCTCGTCAAACCTTCGTTGTTGGCGCTTGACGAGTTCCTCAAACCCTCCCACACTCGACCCTCTCTCCCCTGCTTCGGCCTTCGTGCACTTCCTCGCTGTTTTTGTGCAATGTCATCTAGCTCGGACCCATATCTCTTTGTAACGCCTATAGGAGCAAGTGATAAACATGTTCCCTTTCAAATTCGAATCATTCTTAGTTTTATCCAGTCACAATCGTTGAAGTGCAATACTTCAATGCCAAAATAGATGCAAATTTCATAAATTTTCATTCCAATCATGTTTCATTGTTACTGTATCATAACACCCGGATATATGCTTCAGACCTTCAGTTGTTACTACTATACATACTTAGATATATGATTTAGTTGTTAATATAAAATATTAATGCTAAAGAGAAATAACAAACAAACAAATTTCATGAGTAAAAACACTTATCGATTGAAATATAATAAAAATAACAATACAATAACAATCAACCAAATTAAGTACTACATGTGAAAGATCCTTGCTCAACTTCATAAATAAGTAAAAGAAATGTTGCTACATAACTTTGTCTATCTAATAAAAAAAATGTCATTTTGAGTTTTATTTTAATATGGTCACAAAGATTCTAAATTTCTAGTTCAGTTCACCTGAGGTTAATCAATTGATATGACTTTAATTCATTTATTATTTTATTATTAGCTGATATTTTTATTTTGAACCTTGTCAGTCGATGTTTTACTATGTCAGTGTGAAAAATATGCTGAATTGAATGAATGTACACATCACCTTGTCAAAAAACATTAGGGTATGTTGGCCGGATTTATCGTCATCGATTTGATTTAATTTTGTAGGTGTTATTATATTATATTTATATTTAATTTTCTAATATTTAAGGGAAAAAATAGTTTTAAGTCACTATAAAACTTGAAAATTATCAAAATACTGCTATGAAAAAATGTCAAAATGTCACTATTGGCACTCGATCTCTATACAAAAGTAACCGATAGTGATATTTTGACAAAAAAATTTATGAGGGGTATTTTGACAATTTTGAAATTTTGTAATAGCAAAACCAAATGTCCCCTAATAAACCATATTCTTTAATTACTATGATATTCAATATTTTGATGAAATTTATATTCTTGTAAGTAGTGCCTACTTCTGATCATAATATAGAACAAAGATCATAATAAGTGTGGAGTTAAACGAATAATATATCACTTCTATCATAATTATATACAGTCGTTGACATCCATAATTAATTATTGATTTTTCAATGAATTAGCATCTAGAAGTAATAGATAATATAATATAATAATTAATTCATCAAAGTAAAATTTAGTTAATTATTATTCATATTATTTACTTGTCAAATATAATAATCTAACAATAATTTTTTTAATGCTACATGTTATTGATTAATGGTTAACAATAATAAATACAGAGGTATGTGAGCATGGTGTAAAATGATGAATCCGTATCTGCTGTTATTTCTGGGATAACAAGATTCTGTTATTCTCTGATCCGACCGTCCAAATTTTCATGCAGATGAACGAACGGTGCAAATGAACTGCATGGGTCCGATGTTATCCCCGTAACTGTTAGATTAAAATAGATGATCAGATCTGAGAAAAACATGAGCTGTTATCCCGTAATAACAGCAGATATGATTCCGTAAAATGATAGTGAAAAAAGTTACTCTCGCAACAGTTTTGATTGTCGGACAAAAGTAACATTCTTGGGTGAATTTTATGTCGGATAAGAAATCACAAAGATTAATGAAAACTGGAAAAAGAACTTTGTTACAAGAAATAAAATATGGGGTTCAAAATAAAAACTAAGAAATAAAAAAAATTCAAATTCAATGCTTTAGACAGCTTTTTTTGAGTCCAAAATATATATGCGTTTACAGGCTTTTTCAAAGTTTCCAGTCAGAAGTTACACCTGCTCAAACACATAATATTATTTACAATTTGTTCATTTACATGATTAACTTGTTCATGGGTATTTAATAAGAAATTGTTGTTAAATTAATCTATGTGAAGACTAAAGAGCAAACAACAACATTTTTCTCATTTACAAGATAATTTTTTTTTTCAAAAAATTGTTCATAGATTAATTTATGAGGAATATGGCTAAGAGCAACACTATATGTGAGAGGATGCAAGTTCGAAACAGTGAAAAAAATGTCATTAATAGAATTTAAGTCAACTTTAATAATATTTGGGAGTAAATACCCAAATATTTTCATAAAAGAAAGATTAGTCCATGTGAAGAGAAAATCACATGACTAACAAAAATTTTAAATTAACTTGAACTAAGAAAATAGCTCTACTCGTAAACTATTTATTGCTATTATAATTTTTTGTTGTTAACAGACATAATATATATTTTTTTTTAGTAACATAAATTATATTTAGTATATCAAATACATTACAACCACCTTTTTCTTAAATTTTATATGTGATTATGTGAACCTAGTAAACTATGAGATATATCTATTTCTTGATATTCAGATGCATGCAATGCAACTTGTATGGAATAGGATCGATTTATTTGACAGCACTAGTGAAAGTGGGTCTGTACTCTGTACCCACACGACCCATCTGACAATTCTTTCACGGCCACACACAGCACTGGTAATAACAGAAGCACTATAACAGTGGCCGCCAGGCCAATCATGAATTGCCACGCCAGCTTTTATATATTGTGTTGTGGGTCCCAGTCAATAGAACACATCAATTTGGGAGGCAGGAGCAACAGGGAGGAGGTGGTGAAAGAATCTCAGCAAATTTTTATGATTCCCTTTGCCTCAATTGGGCTGTACCATGGTGGGTCCCTCTCCACTCCTGGATAAAGGAATTTTGGTACACAGTAAAAAATACCAGAATCAGAATTTGGGATGCAGTGATGCACTTTATCTTGTAACTTTCTCTTATTGATAAAGATAAAGATAAAGGAAATTCTAATACATTTAACTAATTGCATGCTAAAACTTCTCTGTAAAGAAGGTTCACAACTTCTGCAATCACATTTAGTTTGTGTTATCATTTTTCACAAGTCATCAAAATGCCTTGCTCATACTCATAACTCGTGGTTGTGTATATATTTTCTTAGTTCAAGTTTAGGACCAACTTTTTTCTCATTGATTATTCATCAATTATATACCACAATGATCCACAAATTTTGATGTTATATACTGGAGCATATATATTTATGTGTGCTGCATCACAAGAATATTAGTTGGTTACACTGTACAAAGGATACTGGTAAATGCACAGTCTGTACTGTACCTGAAGATGTGCTACTTGAAGTAGAGAGTACCCTGTCCCAAATTCTCAGTTGACTAATAAACACCAATATGAATTTATTCACAAGTCACAACAAGTAATTCGGAATTTCGGATTTCTCACTAAGAATACTTATAAAGAATTTAAACTCAGGAAAAGGTTTCTGATTCCTATATGCCTGTAGGAGCTTCCAAATTCATACGAGAGAATCATTACAAATTACAGCAAATTAATGAGAAAAAAATATTGCATCTGAGACAACTTGGTCAAGAACAGGACATATTGTTTGGTATCTGAAATGTGTATTTGTGAAGTTAGTATCCATCATTTATTCTCAATGTGGATATGTGCTTACCCAATTGCAAACCTAAAATTGACATGTTCAATAGGCGAATAAGTTGCAAAATTCTTACATATTCCTCCACATTTGATCAGAAAAGTTTTCTCGTCGACATTGATACGAATAGCAACAATCACTTATTCATGGATAGTACCTTTTTTGCCATCTTAATTTTTCAGACAAGAAAGAAACAAGAATTTCAAGAGATGCATACATATCTATACTTATGTACAGTAACAGAAAACAAAGTAATCAAGGAATATGGAGCTTTCGCAAGTGGGTAGTGAAATGCTCGATGAATCACCGACTCCGAATATTGCGGGGTACAACATCAAGACCTTATTTTGAAGCACGACATATAAATACATTTTTCTCTCATCAAGTGCTCGAGTCCTTTTTCATGATAAGAATATCCTAACTTGAAGTAACATGATCAAGATGTCAATGTTATAACGGTTTGAATAGCATTGATTGCTGGTTAATGGATACTGCTTTTGTCCACCCTAAAGAAAGAAATAGAGAGAAACATTTCAAGAGATATACATACACCTATTTATATTTTTTGTACAGTGACAGAAAACAAAGTAATTTAAGGAATATGGCGCTATCACAAGTGGACAAGTGAAACGATTGTAGGATCGTCGACTCCGAATATTGCGGGATGCAACATATATATATATATATATATATATATATATATATTCATTTGGAAGCACAATATAATTATTGTTCTCTTGATTGAGAGACTGTTGTTGTCTGGTGTGTTTCTTTGTTGGCGTATAAATGGTTATACCAGTAAAGGGATGCTGCTGGCTCCTCCCATACGATTCATTTAGTGATACCTAAAATTATTTTGCATGATCTAGCACATTTTTGTTTCTGATAATTTATTGAATATATACATATTAGCCCTTTCCGCAGATCTGAGACATCAAAGCAAAGCCAAAATCCACTATAGTAGTCATTAGAATAAAAAAAAACCTTATATTTAAGTGAATTAGGGATTTTAGTATATCACATGAGCATACATTTTATATCTTTTACATTTTTTTAATTGTATTTTTCTCTTGTTACTTAGTTACTAAATTAAAGCTAACACTATAACATATTGATCAGCAAAGGCGATCTAATTAGGCACTGATAATACAGAAGCTCTGAAGAGGCCACCAATTCATTGAATATATAAAAAGAATGGAGATAAAAAGGATCTACTAATTAGAAAAAAGAGAGCAGGTGACCCTGCCTCTTTTAAATTTAAAAGGATCTACTTTCAAAAGAAATATCTCTCTTTATCATGAAAAATTCATTACCTATGGCTATGGAAAACCTACATTAATTACTGGGGCCTATTAATACGATCACGGCCTTAGGCATATACATCTTCAAATATTTATAATCATCATTTGTAAAGCAGAACCTAATTAAGTCACATTATTTGCCCCCTCCCATATCTTTATTAAGTTGCTTTAAGATAATTAATAGTCATGCAGTGCTTAGTACTTTTTAATAAAACCTTTACGCTACAAAGAACCCGATTCAGGGCTATGCCATATGTTTTAGTACTACAGAACATATGGAATATTTTTCCAAATAAAATCCTTTTTTTTTATAAAGGATTTTCGAAATCTCCAACATTTATTGCTAGATGTTTATTAATTAGATTTTAACATTTGTGTTCACAAAGACTTAATTAAATCATGACTTCTTAAAAATCATTGAGTTACCACTAAACTACTACGTCATTTGCTTTCAAATATAAATTATGTAATGCTATATCCACGCGTAGATGTTTTCAGCATTATTGTTCTTCAAGTTGTTCGTACACTATGTTGCACGAGTGCGGGTGCGAGTATCGTATCCGATACGATACGGATGCGGCGATACGGCGATTTTGAAAAATCAGAGATACGGGTGCGGTTATATATATTAAATTTTAATTAAAAACTAATTAAATATATCCGAATCATATTTTTTATATCGCAAAATAATATAAAATATAAGCAATGATATCAGTAAATAATTAACAAATTTAATTGGTGGCAAATTAATACCACCTCAAAGAAGGTCAACATTAATAATTAAAAGATATAAACTAAAGAGTTCATTTAGCGCAGTGGTTGGGAGCATGGGCCATTTAGAAAATGTTCTCAGTTCGATTCCCGTGAGAAGCAGATTTTTTGTGCTTTACCAAAAGAGAGCGCTGATATATCGATTTGTGAAGTGATACCATCATCGATACCAACAAGACAGATCCAGTTGAATTCAGTTTGCGTGTTGTTGTTTTTACGATGCATGTTGTTTTTTGTATTATGCATATTGTCTTTGTTATTATGCATATAATTGATCGGACGCTCCACTGAAAACGAATGTCGCTACGCTCACCGACGCGGATCGCTACGCTCATCGATGCGGACTGGACGAATCCAGTTGCATTTATTTTGAAAAGTTGTTCTAGTTATTATGCATGTTGTTTTTGTTATTGTGCATGTTATCTTTTGTTATTATGCAAGTAAATAACATGCAAAATAATACAAATAACATGCATAATAACAAAAACATCATGCATAATAACGAAAATATAATAAATCATAATTATAACAAAAAACATAATGAACTTAGCATATAAATCATAAGTATTTGACTGTTATTCATGTTTTTAGATGCACAATAACAAAAACAAAACACATAATAACAAAAACAATATGCATCATAAGTAAAACAAATTTTCATAATAAATCATAAATAGAACAAAAAAACATATTGAACTTAGCATATAAATCATAAGTATTTAATTGTTATGCATGTTGTTAGATGCACAATAATGAAAACAACATGCATAATAACGAAAACAACATGCATCATAAGCAAGCTTTTAAATAGCGGCGATAAAACGGCGATTTAGCGGTTTTTGGAGCTATAACGCAAGATATATTGAAAAATGCGGTTTTAGCGGTTTTTGGCGATATAGCGGTTTTAGCGGCCGATAAAGCGGACACGATTTAGCGTTTTAGCGGCGATTTAGCGGTTTTAGTGGTGATATAGCTGTATAGCTGTTTTTGCTGTTTAATTGTTATTTTTTTAGCAGATCAAGTTTTAGGTGACTTTTACATTTTTTCTTTATGCTTCTAAACTACTAATATACTTGCTTATGAATTATTCAATATAGAGCATGGCTAAAATATTATGCATAGTACACCACATTTCGTACTATGCGATCATTTATATTTAATTTGGTCATTAAATTGATATTTAAGTTGCTCAATAAATTCTTCATATCAAAATC
This sequence comes from Eleocharis quinqueflora, assembly GCA_964058865.1. NCBI lineage: Eukaryota > Viridiplantae > Streptophyta > Magnoliopsida > Poales > Cyperaceae > Eleocharis > Eleocharis quinqueflora. Next base: position 60,742 of record CAXKVX010001116.1, read on the forward strand.
TTGTAGGAAATAAAATTTTGTAATTTTTAGAGCTTTCTTGTTATTTTTTTAAATATTTTTTAAAAACAGTCCAAAATGACACTTTTGTAGTATTAAATCTGGACTGTTTTTAAAAAATATTTAAAAAATAGCAAGAAAGCTCTAAAAATCACGAAATTTGATTTCCTACAATATTTTCATATGAAGAATTTATTGAGCAACTTAAATCTCAATTTATTGACCTATATATATATGCATAGTACGAAATGGGGTGTACTATGCATATTATTTTAGCCATGCTCATTCAATATATTATTCTTTGAAAATATATTTTGTGAACAAATTACTATTATATGCTATAATTAAGCATACAAATTATATTAATTATAATTTATACTTAATATCATTTGAAATAAAGTAATATGATATAAATATCGATATGGTAGTTGATAACAAATTATTATTATATGTTATTATTAAGCATATAAATTATATTAATTATAATTTATACTTAATATTATTTGAAATAAATTTATATGATATAAATATCGATATGGTAGTTTATCGACCGTTTTATCACCGATAAAACGTTAAACGCTAAATCACTCCTCCACTGCTAAACCGCGCGAACCGCTATTTTAAACCTTGATCATAAGTAAAAAAAATTTCGTCGGAACTCAACTGGACGTGTCCAGTTGGTATCGCTGACGGTATCGAAGTTGGGATCCGCGAAACATTTTCCTTACCAAAATATAAAGTCTTCATGGATCTTATGTGGCTGGATGTTGAAGACGCACCCGCATGCCTTCGGCTGAATTTTGACCGTATCCAAAAACGAATCCGCTGGTTTGACCAATTAAAATAATTAGATACGTCATGTAGCGTATTCGATACGCATCCGTATCATATCCGAAGTGTATCCGATACACGTACGCTAGAGTATATGAAGTATCCGCGTAACACAGCTCGTATATGTAATTTGTCTCTTTTTTCTTATAAAGAACCCCAAATTATGTTTCCTCTCTGAGTCTCAATTTATGGACCTACACTAAACAAGCAAGCCCATTGATGAAGCAAAATGAGCTATAATATTTCAATTCTATAAGCGGTACGTAAGGTTTAAAAGTCAAAATTTTAAATTCGAAGCCTTCTAACTGTTCGTACTTGGTACAAATATTAAAACACTGTTCATTCAAACCGTATTTAAGCTAGTGCTTATGAGCCACTTGATGATTGGCACTTCATCCATCCAAAAAAGTAAATCATATCATTTAGCGAAACACTTTTTTTTTTTTTTTGAATCTAGAGAAACACTTTTTTTTTTTTTTTTAATCTAGAGAAACACTTTTTCTTCAGGAAATTAGACATGCCAGTTAGTGGTTGTAGAAACAAATTTAACATATGAATAGAAAGCTGATATACATATATATATATATATATATATATGTTCGTCGATACCTCACTGATGCATATCAAACAAGTAGTTATGTATGTTAAACGCATCGCTATGCGTGTTATTTTGTACTGAAAAATAATTATACATGTTAAGCTAAAAAAATTAATGTTGCTTAACATATATAACAACTCGTCTAATATTCATAATTACTTTTCAGTACAAAAATAACATGCATAATAACTCGTTTAACATGCATAACGATGCACGTATCAATGAGGTATCGATGAAGCATATCGCTGAATTCTTATCTAACATGCATAACAACTCGTTTAAAGACGCATGTACGATGAGGTATCGATGAAGAGTATTGTTGGAACGTCTTCCTATGAATATATCATGAGGAGACATTATCCAAAAAAATTAAAGAAAATTTATAGATTCGTTATTGCACATATAAATAGTTAGTTAAACCTAAAACTATAATATATAAGCAAAGTCGATACTACTATATCTCTAGTGATAAAGAAATCTAGTGATAAAGAGACAAAGTATTCAGTTTGAAAGAACTATATCTCTTAACAAGAAAATTACCAATGCAAAGCTTATTATATAATTATTTACTGGATCTAATTAATTGATATGGAAAGAAGTTGTGCATAGTTTTAATATACAAGCAAGCCCTCTTCAGATATTTTGTAATAATCATTTGTATAACATAGCCGTACCTAATTCGGATTTCCCCGGCTCCCATATCTTTATAAAGTTGATTTATGGTGATTTCTTTAGGTTAATTAATAGTCATATATAAGGTTTAGTGCTTTGCTATAAAAAAAATATTAAGCTACAAAGAACCTGATTCATGGTCATGTCATATGATTTAGTATATATAGATCAGCGAGAATATTTTTGGAACATAATGCTGATGCACTCTTAGATGTTCAACTTTATTTGTTCTTCAAATTTCAAGTCCATTCAAAATATCAACTTAAAAGAAGCAAGAAAGCAGTTTTCTTTTATTGACAAATTTTAATAAATTTAAACTGATTATATAAACTTCTTTGTAGAGAAGCAGAGGCAAATCTACATGGAGCTAGAATGGAGCAAGCATTCCATTCTCAAAAATTATTTTTTCAAAATATGTCTTTGATATTATGCATGTTAAGTGAAAATTATAAAATATACGCATAACTCAAAACTTGCCCTCCTCTGCTGGAAGTCATAAATCTTGTCTCATCCTGACGGGAATCCTAAAACAGCCTCCATAGAGGAGGTTCACAAGTTCTGCAGTCGCGTTGAATTTGGAGCATTAGTTCATCATCATTCACCAACTACCAGAAAAGATTAAAAAAAAAATTATATTATAGGAGCAAATCAAGTTTATATGTATTGCTTCTCAACAATATTAGTTGGTTTGTATAAAAAGAATCCTTTCCAAGTGGAGCTGTACACGAATCTGTGCTACTTGAAGCACAGTACATTTTCCCTAATTCTCAGTACGTTGACTAAACATCAATCCGAATATATATATATTCACAACAAGTGATTCGGATTTCATACTAAGAATACCTAATGGATTTAAACTCTGAGAAAGGTCTCTTGATTCCTACAAGCCACTAGGAGCTTCCAAATTTGCAGGAGACAATCATCACAAATTACAACAAATTAATGAGAAAAGAATATTGCATTTGAGACAACTTGGCCAAAACAGTATATAACGTTTGGTATCTGCAATGTGTATTTGTGAAGATATTGTCCTTAGTTTATTCTTAATATGTGGATAAGCGTTCCACAAGGTGTATACTTAAAAAAAAAATGGCATGTTCAATAGGCGAATAAGATGCAAAATTTTAATGGTTCCTTTATATTTGAACAGAAAAAATTTCCGTGTCAACATAAGAACAGAATATTCTAACTCAAAGGTACATGTCTTACAAGTTATTTATTCATGGTTTGCATTTTTCTGTCTTAAATTTGAACAAAGAAACAAATAAGAGAGAATCATTTGGAGATACATACCTATCTATGTTTATGTACAGTTACAGAAATGTAGTCAAGGAATCAATATGGAGCTTTCCCAACTGGAATCCGAATATTGTGGGATGTAACACAAAGGCCTTATTTGGAACCATATCATTTTTTTTTGTCTCTTCATCGAGAAGACTGTTGTCGACGCGGTGTTTACTTCTTTTGGTGTTTAGTCGTTGGAACAGAAGCCGCAATGCCGCATTGCGGCAAGCATCCACGACATCTAAAACGATGGATGCCACCAGCTGCGTCCGTCACATTCATCAATTTGAGTCTAAAATATGCATGATCTAATGCAATTTTGTGAGTTTCTGATAATCAATATTTCTGCTGAACTGAAATTAAATTGAACCTCTTGATTTTATGCAGTTGAGCCCTCTCCACGATCAGAGAATAAAAGCAGAGTGATAATTCACTATAGCAGATTAGCAGTCATGATCTATTTGAGCGAGCGGGACATGAAACCATCGAAGGTTGTTCGAAACTTGACCAAGCCGATCGATGTAAAAAGTTGCGCCTTGATCAATTTAAAGTGTTTAGTCAAAGAAATATCTCTCTTACCAGTATTTTGATGAATTTTGATGATGATTTATTAATGAACCAGTGAAATACAGTGACGCCAGAACATGGGCGGATCTACTATAGAGCAGGGGTAGGTTGCCTACCCCTGAAATTCAGAATTGTACATTGGTCCAATAACATTCTTACTCAGTGCCTACCCTTGAAAAAGCCCAGTGCCTACCTCTGTATCCAGCAACAGCCCATTACTTAATCTCACGGCCCGCGTCGAAAAAAAACTCGCGATTCGCGAATCGTGATTGGGAAAAAGGAGTTTACGCGATATGTCGCTTCGCGATTCATCCATCCCAATCGACTTGCTTCGCGTGCTGTTCTCTCTCGCCTCTCGCTTCTCATGTTCTTCCTATCAGATCTCCTCTAAAAAAAATCGACGTTGGCCTCCAGAGTCCAGAGTCCAAACTCGCCTCCAGGCTGATCTCTCTCCCAATTCTAGACTGTTAGGTGTTGCTGAGTCGAAGACTTCAAAAGCCAAGCGAGGAGCAGTTCTTGTTGCCGAACCAATGCCTTGCACTGCCCTCAAAATCGATTCTACAGGGCTGGTGAATACAAATAGTTCACGGAATGACAAAGGGAATGTTTCGACTTTCGAGATTGGGTTACTTGCTTGAAAAGGTGCGAACGAAGAAAGCTAGTCAGCACAAAAGTGAGAGTAGTGAGAATCTTTGACTGTAGTAGTTTTAGAAAGTAATAGGGGTAATCGTGCTTGTGGGTGTTGTTCCCAGTACAGAGATTGATTTTACACTTGAATAGTTGAATTCTGATATGTTTTCAGTAAAAAGCTTGGATTTTGTGGTGATTAGTTTCAAATTAGTGCTACTAATTATTTAATTCTACAATAAAATAAGTTTGTGCATTAGAATAGAAATAATAATGTCTAATGTAGTATGTAGAATTAGGCATGATTAATTGCTAATTGCTTCGGTTTGCAGCAGCAAGCATGCCAATTAATACTATTGAAATGTTATTGTGCTATTTGAGATTAATTTGCTAACTGCTAATTGCTAAATGCTAATGCTATTTCATTTTATTTACAGGTTCTATAAATTATTGGCTTGCCTCCTCTTTGTTTGTGATTTTGCTTCGTCTTTCTTTCGCATAAGGTAAATTGCTAAGTCTTAACATTGATGTCGGATAATAAGTTGCATGATTGACTATCATGAAAATAGTAAGTTGCGTTGCATAAATTTAGGTATGTATTATTATATAAGACTAATTTATCGGAACTTACAATAAATTTTGGTTTCTTTTTAATATTTAAAAAGTACATTTTTATTTTATATGTAATTGTGCCTATCCTGAGTGAAATACTGGATCCGCCACTGCGCCAGAAAGAGTGTTTATCAGAGATTCAGAGTTTATGAATCGCATCTTAATACTCTTAATATGAAGCAGGCCTATTGATGAAGCAAAGTGGGCTCACATTTTAAATTGTAAAAATGATTTGGTTTAAAGTTTAATAGTCCATTTTAAATCAGAATTTGAGGCCTTGTAACTGTTGGTACATTAATTATTATATATAGTTCGGCCAAGCCATATTTGGGTATGTACAGTTAAGGCTGTCAACGTGTTTTCGTTTCATTTCTTTCAAACGGAACAGTTACGGAATGAAATTTTTGTTTCGTTTACAAAACTGAACATAAAATGATACGATATTTTTTCTTTCATTTCATCATTACTAGTGTAAAATCACGAAAATAATCATTTTGTTTCGTTTCGTTACGAAACGAAACAGTTAACGGAATCTTTTTTTGTTTCGTTGAATGAAACGAAACAGTTAACGAAATGGCTGATTTCTATTTAGACAGAAACGTTTGACAGCCCTATATGTACTCGTCATATGGGTCACGTGATAATTGACACTTTATTTATCCACGTAATTAGACTTGTCACGTTGCTAACGATCGCGCAAATAGTTAATCGTTTCTTTTAATAAAGATTTAGTTTTATTACTCAAATTTCAGATCAATAAGTTTGAACGCGTCAATTGATCGTTGACAAGTGACCAGCAAATTTAATAATTTAATACATGTATCCGAGTTAGGTCATGATGGGTTTGGTATCATCACTGAACTCGTGGTTGCAGGCAGGACCACATACAGAAATTTTTTATTTTATTTTTATATAAAGGTTTAAATAATGTAGTTGTTATTTTCATCTTTCTTGAAAAGCGAATATATCACTTAGTTAATGACTCAAACATTGTGTTTTATTGTACTTTCATTACTTTATGAACTGAACTTAACGAATTGTTATTATTAAAAGACCCATTTACGTATGAGAGAAGATAGATTTATCCAATAAAGAAAGAAAAATGTTCTGGAATATCATTTTTGATACGCAGTTGATACTGACTGGACATTTCCAGTCTGCTGGACGCCTCCATTAACTTGTTTCATCTGTTGTACTGAACGGCTCCATTTTATTTTCTATTAAATATTGGACAAAGAGATCCAGTCAACGATTAGCCTAGCATAGCCTCCTCCTCCAATGACGCTCCTCCCTCGCATCGCTCGCCTCGCTCTCCTGTCGGCGCAACAAAGTGCCGCCACCACCACTGCCTTGCTCCCCTACTCCACCTCCACGTCATCATCCCCTGCGACCTACACGCGAGCTCCCCTTCCGTCCGCGTCTTCTCCGACGGGACTTCCCAAGGCGGTGGATTTTGTGATCTCTAAGGTCAACGATCTCTTGAACTAGGTCAGGAGAGGCTCGATTTGGCCCATGACCTTCGGTTTAGCTTGTTGCGCGATCGAGATGATGCATGCTGGTGCTGCTAGGTACGATTTCATTCTTCTGACTTCTGATTGAGATAGACGGCCAGGAACTGGCTTTTGAATAAGATATTTATTGTTTTAAATAATTGGCTCGCAGGCGGAAGTCGAATCTCTTTGATTAGGATTAGGCGAAGAAATTCTAGGAAGAATCCTGTCAGATCGATGGCTCAGTGTCTTTTCTAGGGAAGAATTTGAAAATCGTTTGCTCCGCACCTATCCCCGCTCTCCTTTCTCATATGTTAAGATAGTGGCTCTGGCACTATTTGCTTTGATTCAATAGGTCTTTGCTTGCTTTTTCTATGGAACATCGGTTTGGCGTGATCTTTTGTCCCAGCCAGCCCTCACCAGTCTGATTGCATGATCGTCGCTGGTACTCTCACAAACAAGATGGCTCCAGCTTTGCGCAAGTAAGGGTTTTAATTTTTGTTCAGGATCTGAATTTATTGTCGGCAATTGAGATCGATTTTTGAGGATTTTGTGAGAGTTGCCTTGAAACCAGATTAGTTAAGAAAAAAATTGTCAAATAGGTGAATTGATTTCCATGAACCAGAGATTATGCCAAATTTGATGATGTGGCGGAAGTCCTGTTTGTTGCCTGGGTGCTAGGCAAACGTCTGAGCTAGATTTAACCAAACTTTCATCAAGTCATTTTTTTAGCAAAGTTTTATGTAAATCTGGTAATGTTGGACTAGTTTAGTATTATATATGCCTTCTATTACAGTGCATGCTCCTTTCTTCTGAAAGCTCTATTACAGTGCATTGTAGTTTCTTCTTACTGCATGTTACTTTCTTCTGAATGCATATTAATTACAAGCTCTATTACAGTCATATTAGCTCTATTATAGTGCATTGTAATTTCTTCTTACTGCATGCTACTTTCTTCTGAAAGCATATTAATTACTTATTCATCTTTTTGCAGGTTTAAAATTTGTTGGGAACAATATCCATATTTACAATGATTCTATTGAATCGGGTACAAATAGGAGCCACACTCAATCGTTTGCATGTCAATTACTTTCAAGGGAGTCATCATGTCAGTCTCGGTACTTTGGAAGATTGTTTGAGGACTTTGGTTTTGGATCAAGAGAATAGAAGAGATTTTGTATCATTATTGATACTTCATATGTTATTTGTGTTTCTTTTTCTAGCAACAAGTGGTGAGGTTAATGTATCCTTTATTCCATATGCTTCTTGTATTGATGATTTAAAGAATTATGCATGGGCATTCCTGGTGTATGAGAATATCATGGTATCTCTTGTCACGATACACAACAAGTTGCAAGCAAATCCAAATGTGTCAGTAATCTTTGGTTGAAGTGAGGAGTTGATGGTTATTTACGTACAAGGTGAGATGAATAGATGTAAATTTTGAATTAATTTATTACTGTAATTATACACATATTATTTTTGTTATGCAGGTGAAGTGCAGCAAGCACAAAGAAGAAGAACAAGAGTTCGTCGTCAAGATAATGAAATACATAATGCATTGGAAAATAATTCAGGTAGTAGTGAGTCTGAAGGTACATGTTACTATATATAATGTAATACATTCTATTTGATTTACAATGCATGCTATTAATGTTATTTTGCATATAGGAAACCAATCTATAACCTTTCTATAATAGATTGTTATAATGCATGGTAATTTATTCTTTACACACCTTGTTATTGCTATAATGCATATAAACAACATATTTGTTGTTATGGAACATGTAATGCACAATCATTATACAATGCACATGAGAAATTTCAATGTTGTTCATATTGCAAAATTTCTGTTTTTTTTTTCATGTTAGAATATATGTTGTGCATTATAGTTTACTTATTATACATATTGGAAACATCTGTTATCATGAATGTGCATCACAGTTAAGTTACTATGCATGTTGAAAATCTGTAAACTTGTAAGTTATTTATATATGCATATTTAATTTGTTATACATGCATCATACTTTAGAATCTTTGGCAGATGACACTGAGTTTGAAGAGGTTGAAAACGATGAAAGAAACCAACAAAATGCTAACACTGACAATATAGATCAAGGTACCTGTTCCTTTTTATAATGTAATGCATTATACTTGTCTTTCTAATGCTTGTTACTATTGTTATTTTGCATTTAGAACAGTAATTGATAACCTTTATATATTATCATTGTAATCATTTATGGTAATTAATTTTTTTGATATTTTATTATTGTTGTTATGCATACAAATTATTCATGTTATTTCAATTCATTGGCAGGTGACACTGAGGCTGAAGAGGAGGAAAATGAACTACCAGACCAGCAAAGTACTCACACTGAGAATTTAGAGCAAGGTACCTGTTCATTTTATACATTATAATGCATAGAGTTGTGACGAAGGGTCGGGTCGGGTCGGGCACGGGTCGACCCGCACGGGTTCAAGGGTCCGACGGGTCACGGGTCCCCGGGTCTCAAGGGTCTCACGGGTCGGGTTTGCACGGGTCCAAAGTCCGAAAGGGCAACCCGACCCGTGATAGACCCCCACGGGTCTCACGGGCACGGGTCGGGTCGGGTCGGGGCAAGGGTCGGGTCGGGCACGGGTCACGGGTTTGTGGGGGGCGGGTCCGACCCGGCGGGATTTTCAAAATTTTTTTTTTTGAATTTTAAAGTTTGTAAATGGTAAATGCCTCTAAAAAATCCGGAAAAATCCCAAAAAAATTAAAAAAAATGAACGAAAATTCAGAAAAAAAATTTGTAATATTTTAAAAAATATATTTTATAATTATATCATTTTTATTTATGATATTTCTTAAAATAAAAAATATTCATATAATGTTCAAAAAAACTCTAAATTCTCAATAAATTCGAAAAAATGTTAAAAAAATAAAAAATGCACAAGGGTTAGGTTCAAGGGTCGGGTCCAAGGGTCGGGTCCAAGGGTCGGGCACGGGTCGGGTCAAGGGTCGGGCATGGCTCGGGTCAAGGGTCCGGCGGGTCGGGTCTAGCACGGGTCGAACGGTCAAGAGGGCGTCTCGTCCCACCCAAAACCCGTGGGTCCATTTTTCACGGGTCGGGCACGGGTCTACCACGGGCACGGGTCGGGTCACGGGCGGGTCCGCCCCCGGGGACCTTATCACACCTCTAATAATGCATACTATTTGTCTTGTAGTATGTATTATTGATGTTATTTTGTATGTAGAAAACTAATTTTTAACCTTCATATATCATCATTGTTACCATGTGTGTTAATGTAGTTTTCACACACTTTGTAATTGTTGTAATGCATCAATTGTTCATTTGTAATGTAATAGTTAATGCACCACCGGAAAACCTAGCAATCGACAATCCATAGGACCAAATCCAAGGTAAATTTTGGTCTTTCGGATATGTGATGCATACTAAATTTTTATTATTATGTGACGCATATTGTCTTAATAAGATGACAGTGTTCCCCTTCAAATATTATGTTGATGATGTAAATATTGTTTTGTACAAGTATGACGACATCAGTGTCAAAGCTGGGAAAATTGAGAACTTGTTGGTTTGTGGTTATGTTTCTCAAAATGTAAGTGATTTTTTTTCTTACTTGCATTTCGTATCTGTCCTAATTTTGAGGCTAAATCAATTACTTATGAAATATAATACAGGTCTTGGCTGCTATTCTATATATTCTGGATCGTGAAGTCGATTCCAAAATTAACTCTGTAATTGTTTCTCCAAAGGTGCTGGTAAGTAAATTGAATTGCTTTATAGTGCATGTTATATCTTTTGTAGTATATGTTAATTTGGTTATGATGCATCTTATGCACTGTAAAATTATATTTACAGTTTGATTAAGATCTTTGTACAAGCTAACTTATTTACTATAGCTTTTATTTTATTTATATGCATGTAAACTGTTATTGTTCTAATTATTTCTCCAAAGGTGCTGGTAAGTAAACTAAACTGATTTATAGTGCATGTTATATCTTTGGTAGTATATGTTAATTTGGTTATGATGCATCTTATGCACATAATGCACTGTAAAATTATTTTTACAGTTTGATTAAGATATTTATGCAAGCTAACTTATTTACTATAGATTTTATTTTATTTATTATGCATGTAAAATGTTATTGTTCTAATTAAAAGTTTTTTTTGTCAGGAATTACTCTGTGAGGGAAATCACTATGATTGTTACTTAAAGTGTAGTTATATTTTCAATGAAAAACTTGAAGCATCAAAATTGGTTCTTTGCGTGACCCAGATAGAAATTGGGTCTTGTATAGCATCAATTTTGAAGCAGCGAACATTGGAGTTTATACTAGCAGACCAACGAAGCATGGCTTGTCTGGAGAAATAAACAACCATATTCCATGGATTCGGCATTTTCTCTCTTGGAGATTGGATAACAAGAAAATTCTTAAGTACAAGTTAAATTGGGTTGAAAATCTACCAACAGAAAAAAAAAGCAAGAGAACCGTGGGATTTTTATCATTAGATTCATGCTCAGTCTGATGCAGAATCATCCCACCAATATAGTTTTGGTAATTTTTAATGTTTTATTATTTTATCTTGTAATATTTATAAATATATGATCTCTTATAATAATATATCTTTTTTTGTTGATTTTTTTATTGCAGGAAAGTACAGAGAAAGAGAGGGCACTGCTTGGATTTAATCTTCTTCATGATAAGAGCAATGAAGTGAATGTCGAATTTTGAACTTTATGTAAGTTTTGTAATATTCTTCCAATCTAGTGTATATTTATGTTTTAGGTTTTTCAAGCATTTAAAACAATATGCTTTGTATGTTGTTTCATTTTTTATGCATGTTAAGTACTCATGCATATCCAATTATTATGTTATTAGGTTTTCATGCATTTACATCTATCTATTTTTGCATGCTGTTTCAGTTTGCATGCATGTTAAGTACTCATGCATATCCAGTTATAATGTTACTGGATTTTCATGTATGTAAAACAATTTGTTTTGCATGTTGTTTTAGTATTTATGCATGTTAGGTATAAATTGATTTAAGTTATTATGTGCTTATGTTTTCATTCATTTAAAACTATCTGCTTTGACAGATGTTTCAATTATTGTGCATCTTCAAATTTGACACATTAAAATAGTTATAACATTCTGTTGTTTCATTTTTTTAAAGCAGTTGCAAGACAGATTTATGAAGTATGTGTTATGCTTGGCACAAGATGAGAGGTGCAGGTGTATTATGTGCTCCAGTTATGTGTTCTGATGGAACAGTTCTGAATGTTTAGTACTTTAGATTTGTACAAATTTAAGCTTAGGTGGATTGAAAACTTGGCTATGTTTGTTATTTGAAACTTTTGAAACTTACTTCTTGACATGTTATGCATATTGTGTTTCATTGACTTAAAGTTCTTTTGTTTTGGTTGTTATTCAAGTTATTCTACTTGATTTCTGATTTTTGTGCAGCTTAAATTTCAGTTAGGTTCGTTTGATATGCATGTTATGCATGTTATTTCTGCTGTTATGCATGTTATATTTGTTATTATGCAAGTTATTTTTTGTGTTATGGCTATTATTCTAGTTTTTGTACAGCTTAAATTTAATTTTGTTCTTTATGCATGTTATTTATGCTTTTATGCATGTTACTCAATTTAATATGCATGCTTGCTGTAATAACATGCATAACAATTCAGAAAAAAATAATATGCATAACAACTGAGTAACTATGAATATGCACCAAAATATTAAAATGCATTATAACTAAATTTATATGCATTACAAATTCGCATAGACAATGAAAATATATCATATATTAACATACATTACAAATCGTTGAAAATCTATCATATATTAACATGCATTACAAATTGTTGCTCAAAACAATTAACATGCATTACAAATTAACTAGAGAGAACATTTTGTCTAAAATGGAGATGATTTTTGAACGAAATGGACGAGCGTATCAATTGCATATCAAATATGATATCACTGTATCAGCTCCCATAAAGAAATATCTTCAAAATAGGTCAAGATTAGGTACATCCATTATATTCGGGAGCTTATCTAGTGACGCGCGGCACGATCCAAAAACCAAAAATAACGCTGTTTCGCGGGACTAACACTGTGAATTCTATTCAGAAATTCGTATTTTTAAAGTTTAATTTGTACAAATTTTGATGCAATTGAAAGATTCAGATCTATTACGAAATACATACTACTGGATTCTAGGTAAGGATCTGATTTCATTATATTCGGCCCGTTTAAAAAAAAATTGATATTCTCATCTCAAAAGTGTCAGAACTATTTTTACAACGCAAGAAAAGACACAAAAAGTGTCAGAAGTGAGAAGGAAGAAGGTCAAAACAGGTCAAAACAGGATACGCTTTTCTAGGGGTCCGAATCTGCTGCTCGTAAATCTCTCCTTGCTTTCCTGCTTGTCTTCGATCCGACCGCTCGATCGTTACGGACGGTTGTGATTTGATTCAGAAAGCAGATGCTTTGATCGTTAAATGAATTTTGAACGGTCCAGATCGAAACAAGCAGAAAAGCAAACAGAAATTTACGAATAAGAGATCCGGTTCCTTTTCTAGAGCCCATGTTCTTCGTTCACACAGTACCTTTAATATCCTGTTCAAAATTAGATTCACCAAAATAATCAATGAGCGCAGAGCACTACTTCACAGTTCACATCATCACATGTGCTTTAGTGCTTGGTCTGGTAGTCTGGTAGTAAGTTAATAGTACTGTTGGCCACCGTATTGTTATCTTATCGTTTCCACTTATTTTTTTTCCATGAACCTGGAGTAGATTAAGATTTCATATGAACGTAATTTAAATATAGTTATATATAATTGTATATATAGATGTTTAATTTTTTTGTTAAAGAAGTTTATTAACTGAATTTAACGAATTCTTATTATTAAAAGACCCATTTACGTAAGAGAGAAGATAGATTTATCCAATAAAGAAATGTCTTCAAAATAGGTCAAGATTAGGTAAACCAATTTTATTCGGGAGCTTATCTAGTACCGCGCGGTACGATTCAAGAACTCAGAATAACGTTGCCTGTGGGACTAACACTGTGAATTTGATTTAGAAATTTGTATTTTTAAAGTTTAGTTTGCATGAATTTTGATGCAATTGAAAGGTTCAGATTTTCTGCACGGTACATACCGCGTGGCACCATTATATTCGGCCCGTTTTCTGTTATATTTGTAATTGTATAGATAGATGTTTAATTTTTTTTGTTAAAGAAGTTCTTCTACGACGTTTTTGTTTTTTTTATTTTGTTTATTTGGGGTAAAACAGCTCTTTAGTAGGATATTTATTACTTGAATAAATGTATTTTCAGAAATTTGAATTCACGTCTCTCCGTAAGAGAGGAATGAAGGTTATAAGGTCTTTCGGTTCATGATGTTTTTCTTTAAAAAATGTAAAAATTATTCAAATTGAATATACAATTAATCGAAGACACAATTTTCATGTATGAAAAATCAAAGTAGCATTAGAGAAAGGGAAAGTTTTGAGTACATCATTTGATTGTGCACTTATTTTTTGAGCTATTGAATTAATTAGTCACATGTCTCTCTTTTTAAATTGTTTGAAGAGAAAAAAGATAAATTATTAAAAAAAATGATATGAACAGCCTCCCTTAACCGTCTCATCTCACGCCTCCCGTTAGAAGACAAAATAATCAATGATCTGCTTTCTTCGCTCTGTCTGCATGTCTTTATATTTAGGTACAGAGTATTTATATTTAAATTTGCAACACAACTGTTTTGTCAAATCTTTATTTTTTTTGTTGCAAGTCTTTATATTAGAAATTTTGCAACAATTTTTCAACAAATTTAAATATAAAGACTTGCATTCAACAATATATAAACTTTATTGGTCTAAAATAAAGACTTGTAATTTCTGCACACCAATTAAAATCTTTATATTATAAATTTTACAGCAATTTGGTTGCAAATTAAAATATAAAAACATACATAAAAACAGTAAACGAACGTAGCAGACATAATAGAACGAAACTGAAACAAACATAACAAAACATTAAATATTTTTGTTTTCAGTGAAGAACACGAGAGAAAGGTGATTAAGAAAGATACGTTATATTACTCTAAACAAAAAATAATTTATTGATCTAATAATTCAAAAAATTAAATAATGTACTCACATATGTATCTATCTCTCTACCTGTGGCAAGATCCAAACACGAAGTACAAATATTCGAATAATCACTTAGCTGAGAATTTCATGAGTTGGCATTCAATTACGTGGTGCATTAATTTAATTAAAAAGTAGATGCTGCATTATAAAATAAAAAAATAATATTTTCCCGTACTCAACTACTCAAGTGCTCTAACCATTAACCAAAGAACAAAGCGCACCTGCAAAACTAGATTGAAATCTGCTCTTCGTCTTAGGTGCGAGTAAGATCCTGTTCGCTTGATCTACACCGTTAAAATTCATCTGACGACTTATATTATATGATATCCGCCTTTTTCATTTAATCACAGTCGTTCATTTCAAATGAACAGTCAGATCGAAGCAAACAATACCCCGCTCGC
This sequence comes from Eleocharis quinqueflora, assembly GCA_964058865.1. Lineage (NCBI taxonomy): Eukaryota > Viridiplantae > Streptophyta > Magnoliopsida > Poales > Cyperaceae > Eleocharis > Eleocharis quinqueflora. Next base: position 75,997 of record CAXKVX010001116.1, read on the forward strand.
CTGAATCGTGAGTAGCAGATCAACCAAGAGGTAATTAATTAAGTGTGATTGTGTGAACCCCTTTCCCACTGAACAAAAAAGCATGACGCCATGGCGGTGGTTTCCCATACGCTTTATGTTTTTCTGTGGCCAGTACAGTACAATCTCTTCTGTCAAGCAAATTACTAACCAATATAAATCGTTAACGCTAACTTACTCGCTACAGGAAATAAACGGGTGAAACTTCACAGAGTTCACAGTTGAAGCATACCAGAGCCTGGATTCCACTATAGACACGACACTTGAAAGAAAGAAAAGGGAGCCCACGGGCATTTTCCCCTCAAAAAAAAAAAGAAAGAAAAGGGAAAATAAATAAATAATAATGATGTCTCTTTCCCGACCTCACTATGGTTTAAATTAATCAGCCCGTTGCGCCATCTCTTCCATTTTCCCCATCAAGTGAAGAAGAAGAGAGGTTTTCAAGTGCTAACGAGCTGCGTTCTTTTGTATTCTCCCCTCTTGGTTCAATTCGTACTTCTCTGTTGGATTGATTTCAGGTACTTTCCTTGCTCGCTACTTTTAAATTCGAAGGGAAATGGTGTTCATTTTTGACCAGTTCGATTAGATCAGTACAGTGCTTACTGAATCCGAAGCTTATCGTTGTCAAATTGAATGCTATAATACATGAACTTTCTATTTTGGGCATACATGGTTGGTTTAATCCTATCTCATTCATCACTACTAACTTCATAAGTAGCATTTTTCTTTTTCTAGCCAATTTTTTTATGTGTCCTTCAAAATGGATATTTTCGCGGTTTTCAAAAAGTTTGGAAATTTTGTTTCAACCCTCTGAAGATAGTTCATACTTCCAGACATTCTTAGTTTGCAGGAGGACAAAATAATTTTCTATTTTTTATCTAAAAAGAATCAAAATTGATATTAGTTTGTTACTTGAAAAATTGTAGGATTAAATGGCCCTGTCTCTACTCTGGCAATTTATTATAGCATTTTCCCTCTGCATCACATCTTCTCTTTCCTTGAACTCAGAGGGTCATGCACTCCTTTCCCTCTCTAAAAACCTCACCTTACCACCTTCAGTAACCTCTACATGGAAAACTGCCGATTCCACTCCATGCAACTGGAGTGGCATTCAATGTAATAAACAGAATTTTGTAATTTCATTAGACCTCTCTGGGAATAACATTTCTGGTATGCTTGGCCCACAGATTGGTATGCTGAGATACCTCCAAACCCTACAAATGCTTAGCAATAATATCTCAGGTTCAATCCCTTTGGAATTGGCCAATTGCACTCAGTTAGAATTTCTGGACCTTTCAAGCAATTCCCTTTCCGGCGAAATTCCTGATTTGTTTTATAACATGAAGAGGCTTTCGGTTGTTTACCTTTATGAAAATTTTCTCAATGGAAATATACCGAAATCCTTATTTCAGTGTGTTCTTCTGGACGAAATGTACCTCAATGATAATGAATTAACTGGGGAAATTGATCCTGCAATTGGAAGCTTGACCAAATTGAGATATCTCTCGCTCGCAAAAAATTTTCTGTCGGGCAGTTTGCCAGACTCAGTCGGTAATTGTACCAAGTTAGAAGAGCTGTACTTGTACAATAACAACTTTAGTGGGCCTCTACCCAAAAGTCTGGATAACATCAGAGGATTGAGGGCTATGGATATAAATACTAATGATTTTGATGGTGAGATTTCATTTTATTATAACGACTGCAGATTGGAAAGATTGGTTTTATCCTTCAACCAATTTTATGGCAAGATCCCTGCATGGTTGGGTAATTGTACTAGTCTGACTACTTTGGCTATGGTACATAATGCCCTTTCTGGTGGAATACCAGCCTCTCTTGGATTACTATCTAACCTCTCTGTTCTTTATTTATCTCTTAACAACTTATCTGGCCCTATTCCACCTGAAATTGGAAACTGTATATCTTTGGACAGGCTTGAATTGTATGAAAACCAACTTGATGGTACAGTTCCGAAAGAATTGGGGAAGTTAATAAATTTACAAAGGCTTTCTCTGTTTACAAATAAATTAACTGGAGAGTTTCCACTTGAGGTCTGGAAAATTGATAGTCTCGAAGTGGTACTTATTTATGGTAACAAGTTCACTGGATATATTCCTTCGGAAATTGCGGAGCTCAAGAATTTGAAAAATATTTCCCTTGCTGATAATCAATTTACAGGGGGGATACCACAGAAACTGGGGACAAAGAGCAGCTTATTATTAGTTGATTTAACTAACAATAGTTTTGTTGGTGAAATCCCACCTGACATTTGTTTCGGTCAAAATTTGTCAATTTTGGATCTGGGTTTAAATTTCCTCAATGGAAGTATACCTCCAAATGTGGGGAGTTGTCCAAGTTTGGAGAGGCTAATACTCCAAAACAACAATTTAACTGGTTCAATGCCCGAGTTTGGGAGCAATTTGAAATTGAGTTACATGGATTTAAGATTTAACAGTTTGAGTGGTCCAATCCCTTCCAGTATTGGAAGTTGCAGGGATTTAAGCGTGATAAATTTGTCTGGTAATAATCTCTCTGGTCCCATTCCACCTGAAATTGGATATTTAGCAAATTTAGGAGTTCTGAATATTTCGAATAATGCCTTGTTTGGCTCCCTACCCCCTCAAATTTCTCACTGTACCAATCTATATATGCTCGACTTGAGCTTCAATTCGCTCAATGGATCAATGCCACGGAGTTTAAATAACCTAAACCTCCTCTCCCAGCTGGTATTACATGAGAATCGCTTCACTGGTGGGGTACCTGACCTCTCTCAACTGGAGAGATTAATTGAGCTCCATCTCGGTGGAAATCTTCTTGGAGGGAATATACCATCATCACTGGGGAAACTAACTAGTCTGTATATTTCTCTGAATCTTAGTAGTAACAGGTTAATGGGTCCCATTCCGCTTGAATTGGGCAACTTAGTTCGTTTACAAACTTTGGATCTCTCTCGCAACAATCTCTCTGGAACCCTGGCCCCAATTTCCAGCCTCAGCTCTTTGTTAGAACTAAATGTTTCATATAATCTTTTCACGGGGCCGGTACCTAATAACTTTCTGAAATTTGTCAAATCCTCACCCAGTTCATTTAATGGCAACCCTGGACTCTGTGTTACTTGTCTTGCTGACGACTCCACATGTGTTATACCCAACATCCTAGAGTCATGCAATTCATCTAATAATAAACAGTTAAATCACAAGCTCATGATTGCGATTATAACTCTTGGTTTGTTTTTCTTCTGTGTGTTAGTTTTCCTTTTACTTTGGTACTTTTTATGCATGCGTAAAAACCTGAAATGCAAGGGGTCAATGACAGAACCGTCATTACATGAAGGACCTCCTTATTTATTCAATAAAGTGATGGAGGTGACTGAAAACTTGAATGAGAAGTATGTAATCGGTCATGGGGCCCATGGGACCGTTTACAAGGCTGATCTTGGTCCCAGTGAAGTATATGCTGTTAAAAGGTTCATATTCACACAGAAGGAAACTGTGGATACCAGCATGGTTCGTGAAATCCAGACCATCGGTAAAATCAAGCACCGTAACTTGGTCAAATTAGTGGACTTCTGGATTAGAACCGATTATGGTTTGATCTTGTATGAGTACATGGAAAACGGAAGCTTATATGATGTGCTCCATGAAGCCACTCCAGCGCCGGTGCTGGAGTGGAGCGTGAGGTACAAGATTGCAGTTGGTACAGCACACGGATTGGAGTATTTGCACAATGATTGTGACCCATTGATTGTTCACCGGGATATCAAATCGAACAATATATTGTTGGATAGAGAGTGGGAAGCACATATATCCGATTTTGGGATTGCCAAGCTGATTGATCAGTCGTCAGCTTCACCACCTTCAACAGCTGTTGTGGGAACCATTGGGTACATGGCTCCAGGTTAGTTTTAAGCGAATTTTGTTCTCTATATATAGTACAAATCAAAGCTATGTTGTGCCATGTGGGAGGTCAAGTACGGTTCAATTGAGACAAATTTGCACAATTTGGAGTTTGATCTGCTGGATTCCAGTCGATTGATGATTACCTCAGTTCTTTCTTTTTAAGTGAGATGCTTATTTGGGTAAATATGGGTTGATTTGTTAAATTGGTGGAACTGGTAACATACTGTACCATTAAGCCCAACGTATTTAAGTGAAACAAATTTGACATTGATTATTTTTCCATTGTATTTTACCTACTAGGAGAGTGATGTACCACTAATAAGGCCAATGTCTTACAAGTTGTTTCTTTTCACAAGGAGAGTGCTGCTTAGTTGTTGTTGGACACTGAACATTTTATCTGTAATTTTCAACATCGTGTTGTTCATAAGTACACCTGAAAGGCTGAAACCAGATTTAATTGGTTCATGACCATTAAATAGACAGCCACAGAAGAGTTGATGCACTTAAAAATATTCCAGCCTACATACAGTCATACACATACAAGTATATTGTCAAATTTAAGTATACATCTAGTGCTTCATAGCATGTCCAGTGGATGCCTTTTTACCTTCAATTTTTTTGTCAGTCTGATTTTGGGATTTCTTGCTTCAAATTATTTTCCAATTGAGTCCTTCACTTTTTGTTCTAAATTCGAATGTTTTTTAGTCCATATCACTAAATATTACTTTTATCACAGAAACTGCATTTTCAACAAAGAGGAGCAAGGAATCGGATGTGTACAGCTATGGAGTGGTCTTGCTTGAACTCATAACACGAAAGACAGCCCTTGAAATGTCGTCCCTTTCCGACAGTACCGACTTAGTCAGCTGGGTCCATGCAAATTTACAAAATTTGAATGGTAGTGATCAACTTGAGGCGGTATGTGATCCAAGTCTATTGGATGAGGTTATGGGCTTGGGGAAAATGAAGGAGGTGCACAAAGTGCTCTTATTAGCCGTTAGGTGCACAGCTCGAGAGGCGAGTGAGAGGCCTTCCATGAGAGATGTTGTTAAGGAGCTGACAGATATTAAGTCGCTTGCTGCTAATTATGGTTTCCAAAAGACATGAATCCTCAAAAGCTTTTGTATGTTTTTCCTTCTCGTCCCCCCCCCCTGTAGAATAGGTTTTTGGCTTGGTCGGGACTCCTTTTGTAGTACTTCTTCTAGGTGATTGGTGAATGATAAGAATATATAGCCTACATTTTGGAACACAAAAGCATGCATATGAGTACATAATATTCCCAGATGATTTAGGAAAAAAAAATGGGGAAAAAACACATAACTATAACAGAGATCCGTGGAATTTTTACTTAAATAGATAAAGGATGCATAAAGTTTGGCACATATCGAAATTTACCATATAAATAACTTGCGATATTGAAATTTACATGATACATTTACTCATTTAGTATGCATCATAGGATGTGTGCAAAAGTCAGTTGGATCAGAGATAACTTGTCCTTGTGGTATAATATGATCGATCATGGAAATAGAGAAGACCCAGTCCGAACCAGGGCCGACGCATCCTCTATTTTTTTTTACCTTGTACCTATATTTCAGGCCAGAAATATATGCAAGGCAAAGATATTTAGCCATGTTTCTGTAACAACACTTGATAATGAACAATCCGTACTGGCCGCTGGTTCGACCATAGTAAACGTCGTAACTCAGTAAGTCTTCAAAATAAAAAAAAATGTTTGCTAGAGACCATTTTACAAGACTTACAAGTTACGACAATTTATTATGTAGTACGTATCTTTTGCAACTCTTTACCACGGATGTCGTGTAACCAAGAATCCCTAGAGAGCATTTGCTCTTTGAATTCAAAGTAGCTCTATTAAAAAAAAATAATAATTCAAGTAGATGGACTCGGAGCAGTATCCAGCTCAGATTGCTCAGTAAGTCTTCAAAATAACAAAGTTAAGTCTTACACAGGTTTCCAGCTCAGATTCATACAACAACATAGATCATTGCTCAGAGATTTAGAGCCAGTATCCCTTACCAAATCTACTAACCCAAAAGATCCCTCATTATAAACACAAAAGCCAAAGGAAATGCACAAGTTCCTGAATCAAAATATATTAAAACACAAAGTAATGACATCCTTAAATTTCAAGCTTAATCTCTGCTGCTTCCTTAGTTTTTATGAACCTCCCCTTCTTGCTTCATTTGCAGAGTCAAGTGCCACCTTGGTGTACCTCCTACTGATGTGCTTCAGTTTGACTTCTGGCATCATATCCATCATCTGCATGCATTAGACAAGTGTTTCTTCTGTCTGCATAGTTGGGATTTCCTGCAAACAATGGTTATTTATTATATTGACCAACATTGCACAATCTGACAGTATACATAAAGGTCAATGAGAAGTATTGATCTTTGTATTTCAATCAGGCCTTGCTTGAATGAATGATAGATAATTAATGACAATCAAATCAAGTTTTATCTTTCTTATGTAGAAATCTGTAAAAGATGTTTGTAAAATGATAAGCTTGATTGGAATGGTTGATAATTATTAATGTTTAAATGTTACATATATTTGACCAAAAAAATGTTACAACGACCAAATTTAATTTTGTTAACTTTTTTTTTCATTTTGTAGTCGTTCTAGGCCCGTGGCAAATTTCAAGTAACAATGGTACCACTAAACAAAATGATAATTCATAAACAAAATATAGTATATATACATAATTTGAGTATTACTGAATGGGTACCAAAGTTTAATCAATAGTAAATTTAATTTGTTTAAGGTAACATATTTAATGAATCGAAAGTATAGTACAAATGTTGATATGTGTCGTCTCTCCAAGGAGAGCAGGTTCAAATTCCTGAGGAAAATTTTGTTGAAAGTAATAGATGCGGGAGCTAACAGGAGAGTCTATTTATAAAAAAATAACATATATATTTAATATTTAAAACTAATTAACCACAAGTAACATTCAAATAGCAATGAAACAAAAATAATTCTATAACAATGACGAAAATAAAACTAGTACAAGTTTCAATAAACTGAGTTTGTTTTCATGTATTTGTACTCAATTTATACATAAATAATATTAATAATTTTTTTATGAAAAGAAAATTAGAAATATAAAGAAATACTATGTTTGCTATGTTTTATTTATTTATAATTCATTTTATTATTTTGAATAAAAAATGTAAAAATAAAATATTTGTAATAATGTCAAATAATATTGAAATCCCGCATGAAAATTTTCAATTAAGTTCAAACAAACGGGTTAACTAAAATTCTGTATCTAATCCGATAATATTGTAACTCGATAGAAAACGATTTATACAATTATTTTTTTCAGCCCTACTCTGGGTCCCGATTTTTGTAATAATGAAAATTAAATTAATTAATTGTATTAAGACAAAAAGATTACTTAAAAAGCTACAGAAATAAAAACGGACGGAGTTACGAACACCGACCAATTAGAAAAACTAATTGGACTGTGTTGTCAATACCCACCATTCAGATTTTGAGTTTTTTTTTGTCCGCAAGTCATTTTTTTATTATTAAAAATATTAATATTTTAATATATGAATTGGATTGTATTTAGATACTTTTTGTAACAACTTCAGTTGTCTTTATCGTGATCGTAATTATTTTTTTATCATTGCAAGTTATCGAGTTGTATATATTTGAGTCTACTTCCATCGCGTCGAGTCTGATTTGCGAACAGAGAAACGAGCTATTCAAAATTGATTCTGACGCAAACTCATGATAAAATTTTACTAATTAAGACATGAGTTGAAGATGAAGTCAAATTTGAGATGCACATGTCTCCGATCTCAAATCAGACTCGACGCAATGGAAGTAGACTCGAATACCTACAGCTCAATGGCTTGCGATATTAAAAAACTAATTACAGTGCCGACGAACGTGGCCAAAGTTGCTACAAAAAATATTAAGTATAATTAACATATTTTAGGTAATTTTTGTAGCAACTTCGGCTACGCTCGTCTGGATTGTAATTAGTTTTTTTAACATCGCAAGCCATCTAGTTATAGATATCTGAGTCTACTTCCACCGCGTCGAGTCTGACGCAAACTCGTAATAAAAATTACTAATTAAGACATAAGTTGAAGATGGTGTCAAATTTGAGATGCACATTTCTCTGATCGCAAATCGGACTCGATGCAATGGAAGTATACTCGAATATCTACAACTCAATGACTTGCGATGTTAAAAAAACTAATTACAGTCCCGACGAGCGTGGCCGAAGTTGCTACAAAAAAAAGAAAAATTGCTTATCATACGTCATTTTTTTTGTAGCAACTTCGGCCACGCTCGTCGGGATCGTAATTAAAATATTAATATTTTTTAATAATAAAATATTCACGTACAAAGTTGATTTTTTTTTAAACTGACCTAAAAAAATAAAGAATAACATTTATAACTATAGATTCAAATCATTAACAATAATGACTCTATTTTTAAACGTTCACATTCACATGTTAACATCTTGACGCATGCGTTCATAGGTACTTAGAATTTCCTTTTGTTCTGTTTGAATTTGTAAGTGTCCTCCGAATGCAGGGGTCTAAATAATACGTCTGAATGTAAATTATAAAGAGGGTCATTATCGTCAAAGATTTGAATTCAGAGTCATAAATGTTATTCTTCATTTTTTTCAGGTTAGTTATAAAATTAATTCATATTCAAATCAAAAATCCAAATGGACAGTATTCGCAATACCGTCCATTTTACCATATTTTCTGGACGGTGTTGTGAACACCGCTTTTTTCTAGTTTTAAAGTTTCTCAAATATTTTTTCTGTTTAAAAATAATTTATTTATTTAATTTCTAATTATAAAAAAAATCGGTCTGGGTCAATTGTCCCTTCACGCACGGGCACACAATTTGGAAACATAACAAAGGGACATACAACAAATAGAAAAGAGAGAGGAAAAAAAGTTTGACCGAAGAAAACAATCATGACTAAGCGCAGAAAGGTCAGAATTCACATCCCCTGAATATACTGGCGCCAAAAGAAGAATTTTTTTATGTCTGACCCTCATAAAAATAATAATTACATATGACCTTATTTTCAAACATTTGACAGCCATGACCTTATTTTTCTGTATTCAGCGTTCAGACTAAACGCATGCGTTCACGCTGAAAAAACAAACGACAAAAATGATTAAGTATGATGCAAAATTTCAAATCTGCATTCACGTCTAAATGCCGCGTCTGAACGCTGCGTTCATGTAACATTTTGAACGATACGTCTGGACGCACGTTCAGACGCTCAGACGTGAACGCAGATTTCAAAAGTACTTGATACTTTTTTTTTTGCTTCGTCAACTCGGGTGACTTCTATTTCTGAACGCGTGCATTCAGAAAACACTTCTGAACGCTGAACGCAGAAAAATAGGGCCATGATTGTAAATGTTTGAAAGTAGGGTCACGCGTTCAGAAAACACTTCTGAACGCTGAACGCAGAAAAATAGAGTCATGATTATAAATGTTTGAAAGTAGGGTCAGGAATATAATTTTTATTTTTTTGAGGACCAGACAGAAAAAAAAATTCACAAAAGAAAGCACTTGTACGTAAAAGATACATAATAAAATAAAAAAGCAGCACATAAAAAAGTCCCAAAAAAAAACAGGCCACGAGAGAAGACACGCAGAGAACAGGAACTTGAATATAATGAAAAACAAGAAAGCAGCAGATAACTAAGAAAACAGCAGAGCAGGAAAGAACCGCGAAAAAATGGCAAATAGAACTGTTCTGTTTACTGTTTGTATGAACTGTGGAATTCACAATGCTGGAAAGTGGAAACGATCAACTTTTATACATGTAGAATTAGAAATCTAAATACATATATTGACCTAGCTTGAGGTTTCCAATGGTGCACGTGACCACATCGCCTAATTTAATTGGTGCCTTCTCAAAGATTTGCGAGCCTTACGGTCCATAGTACACATGGGTTACCATTTTATGAAACGAAATTCCCGAACACAATTCATGGGTATCTTCTCAATGCAAGATTCAGGGAATTCATATGCGATGAAATCATTCTGTAATTTATATTACATCGAGATTTATACGAACAGATCTCGTTTTAATTTAAATCATTAGATAATTATTTCGTATTACCGAATGTGAATTCGGGATCTGGACAGTAGGAGAAGCTCGATCGAGCTCAATTATTGGAGAGGAGGAGAAGATTAGAATTAGGGCTGCTAATGAACATGACATAATTCTAGACACCACAGTGCATAATTATTGGACAAAATGAATTGAACATTTATGGACTGGACTATTTCTTGATCTTGGTTGAAATTCAGTCCAAGTTCAATTGCTAAAACTGAACTGGACAAATAATGGACTAATTGCGGTCTCAATATGAGATTAAATGAAAATATATTCAAATATTCCAATAGATCAACCAAGTTATAACTCTCTTTTTCACATAAAGAGAACTAAGTTATTCGCATAAAGAAATCTAAGTTATTCAATACAGTGATTAAAAGAGATTTCATTTAAAGAGGATTGTGCATTGTGGTGCCTAGAATTATGTCTGCATGATTAGCTTATGGACAAATAGTAGACATTATTCGGTTATAAGATGAACTGGACATGGACTGAATATTAGTAGATAATTATGGACTTGATTTGGTCATGAACTCCAACTCCTCATCAGCGGACTGGACTGGACTGGACATGAACTGGAACCCATCCATTAGCAGCCCTAATTAGAATATATTTTTTCTTAATTAATTAATAATCGATAATATCAGAAGGGCTAAATACTAATTTCGTTGGCGAGAAGGGGAAGATTAGAATGTTTTTTTCTTAATTAATCTCTAATCAGTTCTTTTAGAAGAGCTGAATTCTAATTTTATTTTGTAGCGTAATCATAATAAAATTCACAAATCTATATTTTCTTATAAAGTACTTAAGAAATGGAGAATTGCATTTGGTCATAGTCTTACTTTTTTATGGACAAAAATGCCCTCTGCCTAAATTTTTTTGCTGGTCCACTGTGCGTTGAAATATTGATAAAGAAAAAGTTTTCAATGAATTCTAAATTAGTAATCTCCAGACGAAAGATATTACCATAAATATTATATTTTTTATTCTAACTTGTCATCACTCTTGCATTTTTTTGGCCACGTATTGAAAGATTTCTTATAAAATATGTGAAATTGACGCTCATAATTAATAATAATAAATATGTTACATGGTCTACCAAAAGATTATTTTTTTTATATATTTAGTGGTTACTAAATATAGTTTGAATGTCATTTTGAATTTCATAAGATACTTGAATTTTAAGTAAGTGTTTGCCTTCTCAAATTCGACTAAGTATCCAGTATTAGTTATCAGGTAGCTACGTCTGTGCACTTCCCCAAGCTAAATCGCTGTGACACACAAGATACGAAAGGGTTCTTTAGAGAGAGCTTCAACAACCTTATCAAGCGAGATCAAATTCCAAAAAATCCGCTCAAAGAAATAGGAAATAATCTGATGCAAATTTAGCAACTAGCAAATTTATGTTTTTACCTTCTCAAATTTGGCTAAGTATCAGTATCATGTATCATGTAGCTATTTTTGTGCATTCACCCAGGCTAAACCGCAGTGACGCATGACACATGACGACTGATAACGCATGACGCTTGACGCATGACACATGACGTCATACGCATGATGACGCAGACGCAGGATGCATGACGTATTACACACAACACATGACAAATCACCCATGACGCATGCCGCATGACGCATGACGCATGATGACCCATGACGCATGTCGCATGGTGCATGGTGCATGATGCATGACGCATGACGCATGACGCATGACGCATGACGCATGACGCCTGGTGTATGACGCATGGTGCATTACGCATGACGCATGACGCATGAACCCAGACGCATAACCCATGCCGCATGCCGCATTACTCATTACGCATGACGCATTCGTCATGGGTCATAAATTGATTTTATTTTTCGGAACTGATATGATTTTCAAATGTATGCGTCATGTGTCATGGCTTCACTTTAATAGTAAATAGTTCAATATAGAGTTATTGAGTACAAACCGGAAAATAAAAGGGAATGAATAGCCAACATAATTAACACATAGTCATATAGCTATAAATTATTTAGTTTTCTGACTTATAATTAATATAATTAACTAATACATAGTGTACTAATATGGAGATTTGAAATCACCACAATTTTTATTCTTCTTTATCCGCAATTAAATTGTATAACTAATATTTTAATTTTAAGCAATATTATTCGGATTATTTGTTGTAGGAACGGGATTGATACACAATATGTTGGTCTAACAGCTATTGATACAAACCCCCAGTCAATACATAACGCAATCAATAAATTTACTTCCATAACATATAGTCAATTGCCAATCAATCACACAAATGTACAAAGGACAAAATATGTGTGTATTATATAACACATCATAAGCCAATTTAAAAGGAAAAAATCAATTTCCAATGAACTTCCAATCATTTCAAAAAAAAAAGGAAAGTTTTGATGAAAACAGATTTGCAATAAGTATACATGGAAATTCAACCTATTTGGGTATCGGTTTGAGAAAGAAGATTGAGTGGTCTTCTTCACGATAAAGGAAAAAATCAATTTCCAGTAAATTTCAAATCATTTCCAAAGAAAGTTTTAAGAAGGCAACTATTTGTATATGTTTTCATTTGTAGTATACAATATAGGTACCGCCACCTCTTGTTCTCCAGCTTTGTAGGGTAAAGTGCAGGTTTGTGCGTTATTTTTAATTCTAAATTCTAAATTTTATTGCTTCTAATTTTGCGGTTTAATCTATTTGCTTTAGACTAGAGAGCTCTTAGAACTGGTTATACAATTTGTTATAATAAACATATGCGCATACCCTTTACTGGCTGAATTTTTTTTGAGTAAATTTACGATATGGAAAGACTACACCGAACAGCAGAGCAGTGCCTATTATTTTTTTGAGTCTCTGTCGATATTTGCATTTTTAATTTCTATATATCTCTTTCATGCAGGAGACTTAATTCCTCTCATTCCAACAGCAACTCCCGAAAGCTTTTCATTGAGGTGAGTTTATGTTTTTGGCTGAAAAAATATAGTCCAGTTTATCATTGTAAAGGACAACTCTGTTTTGTTCTCTGTTTTTTAATTCAGACCGCCATTTTTTATTTTTGTAAACCTCTTTCATCTAGGATACTTAGTTTCTCTTATTCCAACAGCTACAGATACAAGCTTGAGGTCAACAACTCCTGAAACCTTTTCCTTTTGAAGTTTTCATTGTTATCCCATGCATTAATTTTTTTTGATTCAATGCTTTGAGTAATGCGTCATGGCAAACCACAATTGGTGCATTTTACAGATCATTTGATATTATTATTATATTCTTTTTTTCTATGTCAGACTTCATCAAAGATAATGATGAAATGGTAAGAATACCAACTAATGTACCAAATGGTATTTCAGTCCTCAGTATGTCTTAATAAAAATCTACATTAGTAGAGCATGTATGTACCCAACCATGATAAACAAAGTGCCTACTCCCTAATATAAATTCAATATAGAATAAAGAATTCACCTCTTTTCTATAAATTGCGCCTTTGAAATACAGCAGTGTTGGCCGTTCATCAAAGCCAGCTTAATCATTATGATATGTGAAAAAAACATGACGGTGGTGGTGCATCGAATTAACTAAGGTATAAATTAAAGTTCAATAAGCATGAAAGACTTTTATTCGTAGCATCGATTCGGGTGCAACTCTATCACATAATGAGGTTTCCCTTCTTCGTCTGAAAAACTGCGCCCACAGATATCTGCCATTCCTTCCTTTTCTTTGCATCCATCAAGTTTCAACCAAATACCATTAAACCAAACCTCCTTTTGGATATATAGTTATAAAACAAATCCCCTACGTGAAGTGATGTACGTGATTACGATAGGAACCGTCCGATGATCCCCATCAATTTTTGTAGGTGTTCAAATGGACTTTTAGTAGCTGATTAGGTTAATGATGATTTTCTTGATTATGAATTCATTGTTGAGAACTGTATTGTATGTGCTAGAAAATAATGGAGGTCCATTTTGTCTCTGAAAAAGTGAGAAACATGATGTATAGTCCCGAAAGACACAAAATGTCAGAAATACCATTTTTGTTATGAATGGTCAAATTCTTTTTTCTTTCATTTCTGTTTGGAATAGCAAAGTGGAGAATATTTTGGGCATTTTTTGTAATGTACAAAGCAGAGGTTTAGAATTTTATCATGTTTATCAGGTTATATGTGAGATTACATGTTTTGGGGATTGTACATGATATTTTTTGTTTTGCAAGATACCTGTTATGGGTGATAGTGATTTTTAGCTTTTAAGAGTCTATTGTGCCTCTTTTATTCTTCAATACAGCAAGTATCACCCTGTAAATAATAATCAAGCAAAAAATGAATATCTCAAAATTAAGGAGATTTTTCTCTCCTTCCAATTGACCCCCCTCCCCCTTAAACAAGAAAGATAGAGAGAGAGGAAGGGGGAAAATCCATCAAAACAATTAGGGTTATAATAAAACATTGTTGGTTGTTCTTCTTTTTTTTTCCCTGTTTCTACTTTCTGACGTGTTACTTGAGTTGTGTTGATTTCTTTTCTTTGTTGCACCAATTTAAATCAGAGACCTTTCTAGATGAGGAAGAAAAATGGGCTTCAATTGATACAACAGAAAGGATGATGGTCAGTATTTTTTAGTTTTAATTTGTACTTTCATATGAAAATACGAGTAACACATATTTACTGTTTTGGTGAATTTTGTTGTGCCGATATAGCTTGCTTTGAGAGAAGTTGATATTTAATCATAAACAAATGCAATGTGACCAATTTACAAACAAAAAGAATGCAATGAGATGTTTTATGTTTATACAATACAATGGTATACATTCTCAATTCAAAATCATATTGTATTAGTTCTTACAACAACTTACGATAATTTATTCTTTTCAACTACAGAGTTATATTTTGTTAAAGATTTTCTTCTTGTGTTGCTATGGATTTTTTCATCTTATTTTATTTTGTTAGTCTTGTGAGTAGCAGATTATTGGATGTTAAGTAATGTCATGATCAATTTTCTTCTTTATTTTGTAATTTTTCTTTTATTTATGGCACCTTCATTATGTAATTGTAAGATATAAAAATTAATGTTTATGTTTTTTCCTAAATAATAAAATAATAAAATAGTAAAATTTTATCTATCGCACTGCATCGTGTGGACATCTTAAAACTAATAAAATTTAGAAGGAGAGGCGGAGAGGGCTGGCCTTGTCCCGAGGGATATTCGAATGCACGAGAATTTTAATAAAGCGCGTTGGATTTTAAGGATTTAATCAATTTGTATTAGCTTCTGATCTTTTATGTTGTTTGAACAGAATAAAATGTGGTGCAATTAGTTTACAAGAAAAATCATCAATTTATTCTTTGACTGGTTGTTTGAACAAAATAAAACTGAAAGTTAGCGTTGACAGCATAAATTTATTTATACGTAAAACTAAGTTTACAATAATAATAACAACCAACAACTGTAATGATTCTAACAGAGCATTAATTATGTTATCGCGTAAAATAAATGATCAATTTACGTAATTATTTTCTATTGTAATATTGTATGTCAGCCTGTCTAACGTTCACAACGCAACAAAATTATATAATTGCGTTTGCATTTTTTATTTTGAACGTTCAATTTTTTTTTCTGTTTTCGTTTTCTCAAGCAAACGAAACTATTTTTGTTGCACAGACTGTTTTGTTTCAAAAGAACGATCGAAACGATTTTAACGGTCCAAATTTTGATCGTCTAAAGTTTGAACAAAATAACAGATCAATCATTAGCGCACACTGTAACACAATACACAAATAACAAAAATCTCTGATATTCATCATTAATACCTCACAAAGTAGCACATAATTACAAAAAATAACATTTAACATAACAAAATCACAAATAACATCTCACATAGTAGCACAAAAAATATCTCACCAGTGGGATCCATCAAATCTATTATTTCAATTTCTCCTTTTTGCTCGTCAATTACTCATGGTGGCAATGAAGTTAGAAATATACGAAGGCGGTCGGCATAAAATGGAAATATACGAAATTAATGAAATATACGAAAATGTAAATAGCTATGCTCGTTTTCGTTGCATTTAGCGAACGAAAATTTTAAAATTTGCATTTGCGTTTGCATTTTGTTGGTCTAACGAAATCATTTTTCCTACCGTTTGCGTTTTCGTTAGAACGAAACTAAACGAAAATGGCCCAAACGGCCTTCCGTTTCCAGGCCTAATTGTACGTTATCGCCTAAAAAAGAATCTCCTATCAGAGCATTAATTTGCAATTTGAATTCAAATGCTTGGTTGAGTGACAATGTTGAATCTACGCTAGACCAGTCTGAGTCGGTCAAGTGATTACTCATCGTTGTATTATGTAGGGGTGCACAAAATATTCGCGGCTCGTGATTCGTTGGTGTTCGACTCGTGTTCGACTCGTTATTAACTCGTTCGTTAACAACTCGAGCCGTAAACGAGACGAGCTGGCGAGCTTGTTAACAAACGAGACGAACTCGAGTTAGGTCCAGCTCGGCTCGTACTAGTTTCGACACCTTAACGAGTTGTCATCTGGACCGTCCATTAAAATACCCCTAGATCCATCCGTCCATTCTCCAGAGCCCAGAAGCAAGTAACGCAACTCATAAACCTAAATTCCCAAATCCCAGACGCGACGGCCAGACCTAAACCTAAATCCCAGATTCCTAGTCCCCACTCCCCAGAGGCGAGTAAGGCGACGACCAAACACCCAGAAACCTAAATTCCAAAATCCCAAATCGTTGCGATTCCGACGGTGACAAGGCAACAACACTGCCACTCTGCCAGAGACGACCTCTAGCGACGGCCTCAAGCGACGAGTGATGAACTGACGACCGACAGGAGACAGCTAGAGAGTTGAGTCGTTGAGTCGCCTCTTTGAGTCCACCAGTCACCACCACTGATGAACTGACGGGCTCTTTGGTTGATTGGTTCGCCTCTTTGAATCCACCACTGACGAACTGACGACCTCTTTGAGTCGCCTCATTTCGAACTGCCGACTACTACAGCCACCAGGAAGCTCCAAAATCCAGATCTCGTCGTTCTCTGCCAGACTGCCACCAGCCTACCAGAAACCTTATTCTGCCACCAGAAAGTCGTAGATCTCGTCGTTGTCTAACCCGTCTCTCTTTCTGTCGCTGTCTTGAGCAAGGTACACCTCTTCTGTTATATGATCTTCTGATTCATTGCAGTTTTGAACAAATTTCTGAGTTCTGATTCATTGTTGTCTTGAACAAATTTATGATTCATTGCTTCTGAGTTCTGATTCATTGCTTCTGAGTTCTGTTATAGAAACAAATTTCTAGCAAATAATAGAAACTCGTTCTGATATAGGATCTGATTCAGTACTTATCATTGTTTTTTTACTGATTAATTCTCTAGCAGTGTTCTATATTATATTTTATAACCAAAGAAACATAGGAAGAAATAAGCATTGACCGATATTTGAAGGCTTATATGATCTGTACATATTTCTATATTAGTGTATTACTACTCTCTGACAGTGTTATAACCAATTCTGGTAAGTGGTAACTCATTCCGACTACTTACCAGAAACCTCATTCTGGTAAGTGGTAACTCATTATGTTCTGTATAACCAAGTTCTTTAGTGATACAGTGTTATAACCAAGTATAACCATTGTTTCATTGCTGAATTGTAATATGTTTCATTGCTTTCATATTAACTTTATATTTTTTGTTTGTAGCAGCCATGTTACAATCCTCAGTTGTCGTTGGGACTAATGGCGAAGAAAGCAATTCAAGTGGAACTGAAAGATGCAGAGCAGCAAATCAATGATGTGAGTAGCGAACCAGCTGAAACTCCTAGTCCTACTCCTAGTTCGGGGGAGAGTGCAGCAGTTTCAAAAAAACGAAAGAGGACGTCTGAAATCTGGAAGCACTTCAAAGACAATCATAATGAGAGAGTTCAGTGCATCTACTGCAACGCAATCTACAAGACAGTCAAAGGTGGTACTACTTCACATATGTGGCACCACCTTAAAAGCTGTGGTATGTACAAGCGCGCTAAAGGTAAAATTTCTAGTTTAATAACCATTAATGAGAGTGAGCAATCTGGTCAGGATGGATTGAGTCGTGTCTGGATGAATGAAAAGTGGGATCCAATAAAAGATAGAGAGTTCCAATCTAGAATGATCTTAGGTCATGAATTGCCATTTATGTTTACTGAATACCAACTTTTTGTGCAATACATGAAGTACAACAATCCTCTTTGGCAAAAAGTCAGTAGAACGACCATTAAAAGAGAGTGTATGAAAGTGGTTGAGAATGAAAGAGATAAGTTGAAAAAGATTTTTAAAAATATTGATAGGATATCTCTTACATCTGATTGTTGGACTTCAAACCGAACAGTTGGTTATATGTGCATAACAGCACATTACATTGATGCTGATTGGAACTTGCAAAAGAGGATAATTTCCTTTACCGATCTTTCACCACCGCATAGTGGTGAGGTTATTTCTGATGCGATTTCGATAGCAATTAGGAAATGGGGTATTGAGAACAAAATTGGAACAATCACGTTAGACAATGCCTCTAATAATGACAAGGCAGCGGGTCTTTTAAAGTTGAGTTTCGAGTCATGTGATCAATTGCATTTTTTAGGATATTTCTTCCACGTTAGATGTTGTGCTCATATCTTGAACTTGGTTGTTCAAGATGGTCTTAGCACAATTGAGAATTGCATTCACAATATTAGGGAAGGTGTCAAATATCTTAAAAAATCAGAGGCTCGTCTTGTCAAATTTGGGGAAATGGCAACTCAATTAGGCATATGCACTAAACGATCATTGTGCTTGGATGTGAAAACAAGATGGAACTCAACACATCGCATGCTTGATGTGGCTATTCATTATAGGAAGGTCTTTGTGGGTTATGCTCTAAAGGATTCTAATTTTGAATGGCTACCCGATGAGGTTGAGTGGGAAAAGGCCCAAAAAGTTTCTAAGTTGCTTGGAGTTTTTAGTGATGCTACAAAAATCTTTTCGGATACATCTTATCCAACTTCCAATCTATTTTTGGTTGAGACCTTTAATGTAAAAAGGGCAATATGCGATGCTTACACTTCCAATGATGAATGCACTCGAGAGATGAGTGTGGCTATGTATCGAAAGTTTGAGAAGTATTGGGGAGAAGTAAGTGTTTTAATGGCAGTGGCTTTCGTTCTCGATCCTAGGATGAAGATGGTTTCAATAAAGTTTGTTTTTGAGAGGTTGTATGGTGAGTTTGAGAAAGCAAGTCGTATTGAGGAAGTGATGGAGAAATTACAAAACCTTTATGACATGTATGCGAAGAAATACATCACTTCTTCAGCTAGTAACATACTTGTTTTTTTATGATTTTATCTAATTATGTTTATTTTATTTCACTTAGGTTTGTTCTAATACAATTTTTAACCACATAGGATCTGATCCGGGTCCTTCCAGCTCTTCACTTGCTGTTGAGCAGTCTCAAAATGATTTTTGGCAATATTTAGAGACCACTTATAGTGATGAACAACCAAGTTCAGATCTGGACAGTTATCTAAAAGAGTCGATTTTTCGACACAGAGGTCCAGATTCATTTGATGTTTTAAAATGGTGGAAAACAAATGCAATTAGATATCCAATTTTAAGCAAATTAGCACGAGATATTCTTTGTATTCCAATTACAACTGTTGCTTCTGAGTCCGCATTTAGTGCTGGTGGTCGTGTACTAGACAATTATAGAAGTTCCCTTAAAGAGAGTGTAGCTGAGCAATTGATTTGCGGAGGGGATTGGATAAGAGCAAACACAAGAGCCGAGTTGCAAACATTACAAGTAATTGAACATACCTATTTATTCAGTTCAATTTCAGTTTCTATTATGTATTTATGTATATTTATTCTACTGATTTTTCAGCAAGCTACACAAGCAGAGGAGGATTTGGAAGTGCGCATACCACTAGCCGGCTTAACGATTAATTAAAGGCAAGTTTTTATATTTATTTATTTATGTACTATTGCATGGGAATGGGATCAGTTTTGCACAACAGCAAGCAGCTTGGCTGGTTGGGTACTTGGGTGCTTGGGTGCTTGGGTTTTGGGTCAGATCACAAGTTGGCTTGGGTGTTGGTTGCTTGCTGCTTGCTGCTTGGTACCAAATGTTTGTTTCATGGTTAAAGCACAAGCTGTAAATGTTTGTTTCATGGTTAAAGCACAAGCTTGGTACCAGTTGATATTGTCCCTCTATATACTGATGTCATCTCAAACTGAACATGTGAACGTTATTGTTGATTATAGAAACAAATGTGCGGTAAAACCAAGTTGGTACCAGTTGTTGCCATTATTACTGTTGTCTTTGTTTTATTTACATTGTTGTTTTATTTATTTCGCAGAAAAAAAGCTGGTGTGTTGAGTACTTGAGTCTGTTAATGATGAGGTGTTCTATTTTCGAGCTAGAACTGGAAGACTTGTTTGCTGTTTTGTTTATGAAATTGTGTGATTTTGTTTGGAACTATAATTTGGTTTGTATCTGTTACGTCTTCACTGTTATGACTTTTGAACAATTTATTTGGCATAAACAAATTCGCTGTTATGAACTTTTACTATTATGATTTTGGTTTGTATTTGTTTGGAACTATAATTTGGTTTGTATCTGTTATGAGTTCATTGTTATGATTTTTGTTGTTATGACTTTTGCATTTGTTATGACTTTTGAACTACAATTTGATATGGCTTATTTCACTGTTATGAACTTTCAGTTAATATGAGATTGGCAAGCTACCTACAAACAAGGCATTTCAGTGTTAATATAAATACTGATGGTAGTAGCTTGGATAGGAGGTGATGTAACTTATGACTTCATTGTTATGAAGTTTTTGAGATTGGCAAGCTCAAAACGAGCTGCACTACACTGTAAACGAGCTTCATTTTAGTGTAAACGAGCTAGGCTTGATAACAGCTTGTTAATGGCTTGATAACAGCTCGTAAATTTAAATGCATTGATTCAAGGATACATCACGAGTTAAACGAGACGAGACGAGCTAGCTCGATTATAAACGAGACAAATTTGAGATGTATTTTGAACTCGTGACCTGGTGACGATACGAGCCAGCTCGGCTCGCCAGTAACACGAGACGATCTCAAGTCATTATCAACTCGTTCGTGTTCGTCTCGTTTGCAGGCCTAGTATTATGGATTACTAGACATACGCGAACGCGCTCCGCACGAAAAATTTAAATTTTAAAATTTTATATTACAATAATAAAATTATAATAAATCGTTTAATTAATATAAAAAATAAAAAATAACGAAAAATAAAAATGCTACAGTGTATTGTTTTGGGTTGTCGTTGCATCTAGCCACATGGGTCAGGGTGATATTTAGGGAATCGTATCTGCTGCTCTTATTTAGCAAGAGCAGGACCCTGCTCTTATGATCTGGACCGTTCAAATTTCAGATCTAAAACTTATAAAATATACAGCCCCCCTGATTTCCATCCGTGGGCGGTCCGATCAAAATTTGACGGTCCAGATCATAAGAGCAGGGTCCTGCTCTTGCTCAATAAGAGCAGCAGATACGGATCCGATATTTAGAGGGTCACTTAGAAATGTCAATAGCGGGTCGTTTAATTATTTTTTGTTTTGTTTCGTGATAAATGAAATAATTACGATTAAAAAAAATTCTCTCGTTTAAATAATGAAACGGTTAACGATATATTATTTTGTGATCGTTTGTTTCGTAGTTTGATTTGTGACTGTGTATTGTTTGAATTATTTTAATTTAAAAAAAACGCTATGTTTAGAAAAGATGATGGAAGACGAGATGAATGATTGCTCGAACGTGAAGATGAATGATTTGATTCCTATATATGATTAGAATCGTTCATAAACAATTTCTGATTTGCTTTAGTGTGATGAGAGAGGAGATGTATGAAGAGTGAATGGAACGAGTTTGATCCGTTCTGATTGATCGTTTTATTTAACGAAATAAAACTTCTTAATCATTAATTAAATAAAACGATTAACGCAACTATCTTCTTTCGTGATCGTTCTGCATATTACGTACAATCGCTCACTTGTCGTTCCCAGACACAGCAACTTAGACTTTTTTTTTCTCACAAATAAATGTACTGAGCATTGACCACATCCGCCAATTTTATCTGGGTTTTGTAGAATATTTTGACGGATCTACAGTCCACAGTTCATGTGCTCTTTCGACTGTGATACGAGATAATATTGACATATATGCCACAATTATTATATATATTATTTGTATATTCTAATAATTAATGGAAAATAATTTTACCTGCAAAATGAAAAATTGCTCGGATAGTCGGATTCGAGAAAATAATATATGCTCACGGCCTTTTTTTATTGTTTAGCTCGTAGGCCTTAATGCCTTACAAATGTAAAATGTATGTATATAAGATAAATTTATTAATTGTTCGTATTAAATTGCTTAGTTTTTTTAGAATTTGCTTTATAAGAGAAGGTTTGATTAATAGAACTTTTTTATTATTGAAAGCTCTCTCATATTAGAGTCTAATTAGCTCCGACAATCATTACAAATGTCAAAATTTTCGAATAATACATATGAGTTTTGTTTTTGAATATATTAAGGTGATCTAAATTTTCTCATTTACCTTAAACATTTATCGAATTTCTAAATCAGCAACCTCTTACATAAAAGATATTGTTCCCACTCCTACATTTAATGCATTTGTTGGTTGTTACACAGAAAAGTCAGATGCTTGAGCATCACGCTTGGGATAATATGTTTGAATCCAATCTAGTCAAAGGACAATTAATCTATACGAGCAAGGTTATTGTGTTTTGTAATTTTGAATTATTAAATTTTAGATTTTTTGTAATAAAAATAGTTTTGACGAGAAATATAATTATCAAAAAATCACAAAGCATGTATTTTACAATAACTTTGCTCAATTTATATATGATAATAAGTGGTCCATTTCTAGCTTGGTTGTTGAATGTTGATGACGAGTTGTGCAGAGGCGGATTCAGGATTCTCGCTAGGAGTTCAAGATTTACGGTTTTTCAGGGGTTCGAAATGATGATTATTCCTAGAAAAAAATATTTTACATGGTTATTTATGCAAAAAAATTCAAATACATAGTATTTTTTAATTTTTTTTAAAATATATGGTCATTTTTGAAATATTTTTTCCAGGGGGTTCGGCTGCACCCCCTAGAGCAACGTGGCTCCGCCACTGGAGTTGTGACGATACTCTTCGATCAGTATATGGATCACGAGTTGTGAAGATACTTTCCGATCGTCACAAAAGCATTTTGCGGGTTGTTAGTGAGCTGGATCTTGGAAGGAGCATCCAATATGGATAAGCCTTCCACCATTATTGTTCAAGGCACATATGTCAAAATATCACGAAAGAATTTGGAACAAGAAAATGACTTAAATTTTGAGGACTACAATGAGAGAAAATAAAAAACAAAAGTTCCTTAACAGACTTGGCCATATTCGAGAAAAATGTCTAGAAGTACTAAAATGACTTGAGGATATCGGTAGAGACCCTTACAATGTTAGTAGGGAAAATTAACTGCGATATGATTTGTGGCCACTTTTATTCGACGAGAGAGGTCGTAGGTTTGGCATGATGATAACAAATGGGTCTGAATCGCTCAATAATATTTTCAAAGAAGTCTGTGAGTTACCCGTAAGTTCCATTGCTGAGGTAATATTTTACAAGTCTGTAAAAGGCAAAGGTCGAAAGTAAAAGCTATTCAAGATAGACTCATCTTTTCCTCCAAAATGGAGAAACTATTGGAACCATGAAGATTAAAGGAAAATAACCACAATGTTACCCGTATCGAAATGCGCATAAATATGAGGTAAAAACAAGCGAGATGTGAGGGAAACAAGATCAAAGGAGGCTGAGTACATACTGTTCAGATATGGGTGCTCGGAGGTACACGCACTTGTCAAAATCCACAACTATCAAGTTTTCCTTGTTCCCATTTACTAGCATGTTGTGCGACATTAAGAATTAGTAGTATGATATCAATATGTGGAATTCTTTTACCATGCCCATAAGTTGATAGCAACATGGAAGGTCGAATTTAACCCATTTGAGAATCCAACGATGTATGTCGTAAAAAAAAGTCGACGTCAGCATATGATGATTAGAAATGAGATGAATGAAGTGAATACGTAACGACACACATATACTTGTAGTCGATGTAAGCAATAAGGACACATGAGGCGTACATGCATTGTACCTCCGAGCAACAAAGGTAATACTACAAAAATTTCTTGTAAAATAAACAATTGAATCTTGTGACACTTAATAAAAGTTTCAATTTATTTGTACGCATGTAATTAGCACCAGACTTGTCACGAAGAGACAGAGTTTGATTCATTAGGAATTGCATGTCTTATGTTAAATTTTATGTATCGAACTATTCTAATTTTTTGTGTTATGTGTTTGTATTTTGTGTGTTCGAACTATGACATATTTTGTATTTGTGTGATTAAATGTAATTTATTGATTTTGATTAAATATATTTCCAATGTGAGTGAATATAAGGGGATAAATAAGAGATAGATGTAAGTTTTCCATATCAACAAGGGAACAAATAAGAACATGTAAGAATGCTTTAAATAGGGGGTCAAGCTAGTCGTGCGACTGTTAATAGCGCCTCTAGTATATTTGACTCATTGTCAAATGGGTCCAAATTGTAGAAATGTTGGGGCACAACTAGCAATAATGCTCCTGTCTATCTGTAAAAAAATTCAAAGATACTAAATCATTACATGTATTCCAGTCCACTGAAAAACTCTTTACGGAAATTTTCCTGCATAAGCAGGGGCGGATCCAGACCAAAATTAAGCAGCGACACACTTAGTGAAATTAAGCAGTTAATAGTCCAGTTTGAAATTAAACAACGGCACCCTTCTAAATTTAGGCTATAATTTTTTGAATTCAACTGAAAATTTAGTACTCGAAAACTTCATTTCAAAATCAAGCAGCGGCACAGGCCTGACCTTGCCCATGCATAGGTCTGCCTAGAGTTCTCAAAATCGTGTCTGCGTGTCTAAAAACAACACGGAACGGCACGACACGATAAGGACATGACATGGTTAAGACACGACACAGTACTGTTCATGTGTCGTGTCTTAAGTGTGCTGTGCTTAGGTTTCATACTGTAGGACACGACACGACACGGAACGCTTACGAGGAGAGACACGACACGACACGTCATGCAAATATGGCACAGAACGACACAAGAATACTTCTAGAAACGACACATTTAGGCACGACACGACGACACGATAGGTACAGATATGCACGGATAAACACAGATATGCACATAAGTTCAAATTTTTTTGAAATTTTCGACCGGGAGTTGTAAATTCGTTCAACCTCAAAAATAGTGCTAAGGGTCAATTTTCTAATTTTTCAACATTTATGAATTATGACTTACGACTTATGACTCTAAAAAAATATATTGGAGGTCCAAAAAAGTAATTGTCTATAAAATGTAAAGATTTTTTTTTTAGAATTTTATGTTCTTATATTATTTTCTATTTTTAATTTTTATTATTTTCGGCATGATTAACACGAATAAGACATGTCGTGCCGAAGAAACACAACACGAACAAACACGTCATAATTAGGCACGACACGGTTAAGATACGACACGTTTAGGCACGGCACGGTTAAGAGACGACACGTTTAGGCACGACACAGTTAAGACACGACACGTTTATGCACGGCACTGCTAAGACACAACACGTTTAGGCACGGCATGTCTAAACGTGCCGTGTCTTAATCATTCCGTTCTGATCCCTTCCAATTTTTGACACAGCACGAAACGACGCGATTAAAATAATAAAATATTAATGGTACCGTGTCGTTTCGTGTCGTATGAAGCCGTATTTGAACAAAATGACACGAAACGACACGAATTTAGAACACTATATCCGTCCTTTGTCCCATCGTAAGTCGCGAGTTATCTAACCATATGAGTCGCAGTCAGATGAAAACGCGTTCTTGCCAACGATAAGAAATTCATTTATTTCAAGCTCATTTTCTCAATGGTCTTATCTTTCTTTGTGGTGAATATCATCTGGCTTACTTGTGTAATTACAAGGTTGCACGTACGTACAGCTAAATTACCAGAAGAATTCTACGAAGCAAAGATTACCTAGAGATCCAGAAACAGTTTAGTGTTGTCAATTTCATTGATACTGAGACTAAGAATATTCAGGTATATTGATTTAATCTCCGCAAAGTTTATTTAAGTACATATAACTAAAGTAAGAAGTATCCAACTGGACCAACTTTATATTAAATTATATCTTGTTTGTTGATGACTTTGCGGCACAAATACTTGATTATTTTAAAATGTAGATAAGAGAATCGCTGGTCTAAATTTGAAGAGAATTTGAAAAGTCGTAAGCTGTTTTTCCCAGTAGTTGCGCATAAACAAAAATCAACGTTTCCATCAATTCAAGAGTATTACACGTACTCAAACGGAATCATTGACTGGACTAAGCTGGTAGTCAATTCGACACTTTGATTTTCTAACTAACTAGCTAGATAGAAAAGTCTTACTTCTATTTTTGCAACTTGCAAGCATATAAACTAATAGAAAGAACTCTTAAAGTTGGGAATAGATCAATGGCCCCGCATAATCACCATCAACACTTCACCTTTATCGTTTTCTTCTTGATTTATTCATCAATTGTTTGTGGAGCAGATAACAGTACCAGTGAAAGGAACAATGTCACAGATGTAAAAGTGGGTGTTATATTAGATACTTCTTCATTGACTGGTGGCTTGAGCTGGAACTGCATGCAACTTGCCTTGAACGATTTCTATGAGAAGCACCCGAATTACTCGACGAGAATATCTCTCGTGTTGAGGGACTTGAAGAACAACCAACAAGACAGTTCGGATGACGCTTTTGATGCAGCAGTTGCAGGTGTGTTCCCTTCTTTTATTCAATCTGGTAAAAAATGTGTTTTAGCTTGTTTTCATTGAATAATTCAAACATACATGCATGAAAATAGCAGAGCAAACTAAAATTTATTTGTTCTATTTTGTTGTTTCGAACCCCCTATTTCTTGTTTGGCAATATTTTTATAGATTTTTTTTGTATGCACTTATTTTTTGTTGAATATCTAAAGTTGTAATGCCCATACATGGAACTTCAGGTGTTCTGCAAATCCCCTGTTTTTTAATTATTAGTGGTTCCTCTGTTAAGTTTTTCGTTATCCCAAGTGTTATTCCAAGATTCTAGTTATTACAAGGAACTTATGCCTCTTTCATATTGCAATAATTTAGACAGTTTATTCCTTGATAAACATACAGCTGTTGATCTGCTGAAAAATGTCCAAGTACATGCAATCATTGGACCGCAAACATCAACTCAAGCAAAATTTCTCATCGCACTCGGGAACAAATCGCATGTACCAGTTATTTCTTTCCGAGCAGAGTCCCCGACTACTTCTTTCAGCCAAACTCCCTATTTCTTTCGTACCTTTTGGAATGACTCGTCCCAGGCTGCCGTCATCGCCTCTATTGCTCAAAAATACAATTGGAGGGAGGTGGTTGTGGTTTTCGAGGATACAGACTCCGGCAACATGTTTGTTCCATACCTAGTTAACACTTTACAAGGAGTTGGTGCATACGTCTCATACCGGTGCAAACTCCCTTCTACGGTAAGTGATAGTAAAATAAATGCATCCCTCAATTACCTCAAGGCCAATAGAACCAGAGTCTTTGTCATTCACATGTCCTACAATTTAGCTCTCAAGTTTTTCACAAGTGCTAAAGAGAATAACATGGACAGTGATGAGTTTGTTTGGATTACAACGTATGGATTAACAGATATTGTGGATCTTCTCGGGTCAAACGCGAGCAATGTGATGCAAGGTGTGTTAGGTATACGCCCGATCGTACCAAAAACATCGAGGCTCAACGATGTTTCCATGAGATTGAGAAAGAAATACCAAGTCAACATCAAGCCCACAGTTCTCAGTCTATGGGCATACGACACTGTGTGGTTGTTGGCGGAATCAGTTGAGCATGTAAAACATGTGAATTTATCCTTTAAAACGTCTAATGCACCATATCCCTCAACTGATTTTTCAAAAATTGGGGTTTCAGTGATGGGGCAAATGCTGAAGGTTTCAATAGAATCTACCAATTTCAGTGGGATAAGTGGTGATTTTAATTTGGTCAATGGCCAATTACAGTCCGGACCTTACGTAATAACCAACGTTGACGGTGCGTCTAACGATCCAGTTGGCTACTGGACTAGGGACAATATTTCCATTAATTGGCCTAGAAAGAACCGAACAGCACCTAAGGGATGGCAATGGCCGACGACTGGTGGAGAGCTGTTGATTGGAGTTCCTAGCAAACCTGGATATCAAGAGTTTGTGCAGAAGGACAATAAAACCTCACACAATTTCACTGGTTACAGCATAAAGGTGTTTGAAGCTGTGATTGATCAACTGCCTTATAATGTCTCTTATAAATATGAGGAGTACATTGACCCCAGAACTCACGCGCCCATGGATTATGATGAACTCGTGTACCAGGTTTATCTAAAGGTCTGCTTCTTTTGATTTTTACTTTTTATAATATGTACAGATTTTCTTTTCATACCAAGTTTTGTTATGAGTAAACTATCAATAATATCTCCATCGGTTAACTAAAGTTTCTCAATTAATTGACTATATTGTAATGTAGAACATTTTTCTGCCCCTATTTCCTATTACCATCATAATCCAACAAGTAACAAGGACAAAAAATAGAAAGTGGCCTATATCAGTTGCAACTACATAGATTTCTAATATGACAACAAACATCACCTTGATTGGTCCAATTAATCCTAGTTTTATGTCAGTAACTATTTCCATGTCCAATATGACAACAAACATCAACACAATGCTTATTTTTTAATTGAACATACTAATGTGTGCTCATGGCAGAATTTTTGCTTCTTAGTAATAACTGATAATGTAGTGCTTATAGTATAATTTGTTTAGTAATAACTGATAATTAGAAAATACCAATCACTATATCAGTACCCAACTGATCATTTTCTTGTGAATTCAAAAATTACAGAAGTATGATGCTGTTGTTGGTGATATCACCATCCGGGCCAATCGTTCCTTGTATGCAGATTTCACGCTTCCTTACACCGAGTCGGGAGTACGCATGCTTGTCCCGATAAAGGATATCAACAAGAAATCCCCATGGACCTTCTTGGAACCCTGGACTGCCAAATTATGGATTACAACAGGAGCCTTCTTCCTTCTCACTGGCATCACAGTTTGGTTAATAGAGCACCGAGTAAACGACGGGTTCAGAGGAGATCCCGCAAACCAAATGGGCTCTATTTTTTTCTTTGCCTTTTCCACATTAGTTTTTGCGCACAGAGAGAGGTTGGTCAGCAATTTGTCACGGTTTGCGGTGATAATATGGGTGTTTGTCGTGCTAATCCTACAGCAGAGCTATACTGCAAGTCTGGCATCCAAGCTGACAGTAGAACAACTCCAACCCACAGTGACAAACCTAGAACAGGTTATCAAAGCAGGGCAGAATGTAGGGTACTTGATAGATTCATTCATGCCAGGTCTTCTAAAGCGGTTGGGAGTGAATGAATCAAAGATCATTCCGCTATCATCGCCACATGAGTACAACGAAGCAATTTCCAATGGAACTGTGGCAGTTGTTGTTGATGAGATACCATACTTAAAGGTGTTTCTCAACAAGTATTCAAAAAATTATTCAATGGTCGGGCCGACATACAAGACTGGTGGATTTGGATTTGTAAGTTTTTTTCCTCTCACACTAACTCTTCTAACTATCTCTCACTCGAAATAGTCTAAATCTACCAAAACATGAGTTGGTTGGCTCCGGTTGAAATCCTCAAATTGATAGCAGAATAGCATAGTACTTGGGATTGTACAACTTTTCATTTGATGATGCATTCGGTGCACAATAGAAGCACTACCTAACAGGTGCCACCATGAAGGTGCCTTAACAATAGGCTCCGTTGATAAAGTATTTTTGAACTTATTTTAGGAGGTTAATGCTACTTATACTGGTAGATTCCATGGTAATAAATATGTCAATATTTGTACCTTATTGAACAACATTAATGCCATAAAATACAAATTATAAACTGATCCTTGAGCCTTCTTCCTTTTTTTGATTTAGGCATTTCCGAAAGGTTCACCACTAGTGCCGGATGTATCAAGAGCAATCTTGAAAGTTATGGAGACCGAGAAGATGACAGAATTTGATAGAGAATTATATGGAAACAGTGACTTCACTGACAAAGACGACATGACAAGTTCGACCAGCCTCACATTCCATAGCTTCGTGGGTCTATTTATAATAACAGGAGCCACTTCCATTTTAGCTCTAATCATTCACATGCTTTTTTCTATCTATCAGAGACACAATAGTCCGACAAAACTTGAAGATGCACAAAATCCTCTCGATAAGGATGAACCTAGAGTAGATGAGTCAAATGGCCACACTATCGCAACACCGAATTATACAGATTTTGTGGAGATCAGCATAACACCTGATTCTCAAAGTGACATTGAAGAAATTGAAGAAATTTCTAACGGTGAAGGAACACCAGGAAGGGAAATTGCAAATAATGAGGTTGAGATGCCTTCCTTTGCAGATATGCCTGACCATACCGGGGATGCTTCACATGGATAAATCTGAGTGAGGCAAACAATTGGTTGCATTGTTTCGTTATGTATCATAACTCTATTGATAGTATTGAATATGATGATGATGCATGTCATGTGGCACCTTGTAGTCTTGTACAGATTAACTTCCCCAAAAATTTCATTTTCAATAGGTGAAAAATTGTTGACTGTATAATGCTCGGATTACATTCCTGAGGTAATTGAACGACAGTTTTCTGGTTTAAAACAGTAGATCTAATAATACTAAATTGCTTTTCTGTTCAATTTCTGTTACAACAGAAGTTTATTAGTTTAAAAAGATTTGAAATTTACTCTCTATTTGTGCATCTCCAAGAAGTTTACAACAAGACTGGGAAAATATGTAGTAGACAACCACATTGAAATTTACTCTTTTAGACATTTCATCAAACGCCTTTAATACAACCACACTAGACGGTGCCTCTTCTCCTCTGTCCAGAGGCATCTTTTATTCCCAACAACCACGAAGAGCGTCCTCTCACCCTCCATGCATGCTCGGGCGTCCCAATTGAAGCAGTCAAAACGATATTGTGGCACACTGGTCGAAACAACCCTGAGAGAATTGTTGAGTGTATGATTCCTATCATGAAAGAAAATAACATTAGGTCCAATGTGCTGATTATGTTTAGAAGTTTACTGATTAATGAACATACCACTCGTTGTAGGACTCTTGAGTGGCTGGGTTCGGAATTATGAAAACACCCTCTTGTTCAGTAGGTACGGCTCTCGCTCTCAAGTAAATGAAACACCTTTCATCCATGGACGAATTTATGATCGTACAGGATGACCCCATCGCGACAACATCAGTCGCCTTCCAATTAAGCATTGCTACTTCATATCCACTTGATCCCATTCGGTGAAGGTGGATGTGTTAGAATATGTGATCAAGGTAACAATTATGCGGAAGCATGTATACAAGATAGTCAAGATCTTATTCACCCATTTTTATTTTGTTTTTAATTTTTTTATTTTTAGTCACTCATTTTTTACAAGTGACTCATCATGTTCGTGCATAGTTCCAATCTATAATTTTTAGGTTCATTTCCAAATTCCTTTAGTGTTCGGTCTAGGTTTCTCCATTCGAAAGAGTTTGCGGGATGTCAAAGTATTACATCGTCCTTTCTGTCATCTTTATTCCACCACAATAGTTTCACATATCTTGAATTTGAAAGAGATGTCAAAACTGTAGTATTATCGGCAGATACCACAATACCTTTGCAACTAGCCTCTTTTTCGAATTCCATTCTTCAATCTTGTTGTCTTTCGACTTGTATCGCGATGCATTACACTTCAAGCACTTATCGAGATGACTTTACTCTTTTCGATCGAGTATGCAGTTACCCGGGCATGCATAATTTTCTGTACTTCCATCATCAAAGGACACAATAGCTTTTTCGCCCTATGAGTTGAATCTGACAATTCATTTTGGTCTGAAAGCATGTCTCTTCTAAAAGTTGGAGTAAATATGTAAAAATTTTGTCGCTCTATTCATTTTTGGCTTTTAAGTTGTACAATTTAAAAATTGCGAATATTTTCGTAAATTTCGTGCAATCGAGAAATAATGGCATACGAGAATTCTCAAACAACTTGCCAAATTTTTTGGAATTATTAATACATTCTTCTGCAACATCATTCATCATTTTATTAAGGTGATCATTATCATTCATACATTCTAAATTATTTACATTTTCAACCCTAATTTATCTCATACAATAGGTTCTGGATCTAAATTTTCTAAATTCTCAGCTCCTAATTAATTATCACTCACTTCGGTTTTTGAATCTAATATATTTTGACTTGTCCCAATATTTACGGGTTTTTTCAAAAAAAATTCTCCATGTCATGTCCATGCGGTGTATTTTCTCCATGAAAGCACGAGTCGGCAAATGATATCTAACTTCTTCGACATCCGAAAATCGTAGTATGTTCTAACAATCGAGACATGGACAAAGAAGTGTCTGCTCACCCTTCATTCTCATATCTTTGATAGCACAATCCATAAATTCATCAAGTATGCTCTGAAATTGTACTATATTTCGCCACTTCATTTCAACCATCTGCATGCTATGATCCATCTGAAAAAAGCATTTACATGTCATCTTCACTGTTAGGGTATAAGATTTAGGGTTTAGTGTTTGGGTTCAAGTTTCACATAAAGTTTTGGGCTAGCCGACCATTCATAGCCCACTCTTTGAATACTTTGCCTCATTAGTGGACACACTAGTTGGAATTTGGTGTTTGAGAAAAACTCGACAGCACTTCTCCTCAACTCTCCGAATACGCCAACGTACATTTGCATGCACGTATGTATCGTGAAAACAAGAGGAGAAACACTAACTAAATTCTTCTCAAACATCAAATTCCAACTAGTGTATTCACTAATTCTAAATGAGGACAAAGTATTCAAAAAACAGTCCCAAAATGGAAATTAGTCGAGATTAATCTCTATTTGATTAATGGAGATTAGTCGAGATTAATCTCTATTTGATTAATCTCGAACTGATACCAACCTAAATTAATTTAAATTTTGATAAATTGATCCTATATACAATACCGACCTAAGTTTATGCAATACAACTTACTATTATCATGCATCAATATTGTGTCTATAGATCGAATTTTAAAAATTGAGAATGACCTAAATTTTTTTGGAGAAAAGCTAGATGAATGAATTTGTGCTTCAAGAGATCAAATAGCTAGACCTACAACATATTATTTAAGAGAATAGAATAAATTAATTTAACTTATAAACAATCTACATATCATTATACTCCATCAGAAATTGAAGGAGAGAGCATTAATACCAATGAACGGCGGAGCTGGAGGCTGAAATCGGGAATTCACGTTCTTTGAAATACTTCAATGAAATGGGCAGCGGACCTTTCTGAATTCTCACCGTTGCTACAGGATCGTACTCTATCCGCACAGTAATTGCTACAGTACCAACACACAAAAACTGCTCATTTCTATTTTGAGAATGGTTGTCCATTCCGACAGATACGAATTCTGAAATCGACGCATAAAGAGAGAGAAAGGGGCAGCTGGGAGAAGACAAAACACGCGCGCATATATATATTTTAGGGTTAATTTTTAGAACCTTGTATTAATAGCAATTCATATTTACAAGTAAACAGATAATTTGTGTTGATATGAGTTGATAAAACTAAAACAATTAGCAATGAAGCATATATGAACGACTTCTATGTATTTTGCATTAGAATTTTCGTGGTAGCAATCTGGAATTAAAGTTTTGGAAAACCAGTCTCTTTCAGAACTTCGGCGTTTATTGCTCAAATTCAACTAAATTTCTGATCATGACACATCAACACCCAATGATCGATGTTAGTTTAATGCAAGTCAAGGTACTAAAATGACGCCAGAAAATTCTATTTATTAATTTCCTATTGCAAATATCCTCTTGATCAGTTACATCTGTTTATTGTAATTTGTTGACCGTTCAATATATCATCTCTGTTGGCATGCTGAGATCTGTTTTTGTATTTTTCTTTACGGAATCATTAAATTACGATATCTTCGTTATCTCTTGTTTTTTTTTTCCTTTTTGTCATGGTTGATTTCTCTTTTCCGTTTGATGCTCAAATACAAAATGTAAAATGTAATATCAAAGTTTCTCTAAGACAATTTCAAACTTGTCTCATAATCTTTCCTCGCTAAATCTGTTCTGCAATCTTACTATTATCTAGCTAGTGTATTATTTTTAACACATAAAGTTAGGACTCTTTATACAGGCTATTACATCACTTTCACAAATCTCAAAATGCTAAATGCATCTTACAGTAGCACACTAGCACTATGGAAGATAATCTTTTAGAATATAAACAAGTAATTCATTATAACATAAAAACATTTATTAATGCAATTTGACTATATATTGATGTAACTTAATTAATTAAATATCAAATAATATAATAGATATAATCAAGATGATCTATATAATATAAAGAAATAATTCTTAGATCTGGGAAAAGACATCATTCTTTGAGTAGACGTCTCTGTCGAAATCCAAATTAAGAACTATGAATATTTAATAAATCAAACAACTTGACTTCAATTTAATTTGTCTTTAAAAATCTACTAAGGTAGTTCTCATAGGTGATAAGTCAGAGCTCCATGTTACCTTACCCGCCTGATCCGTGTATAATTAATTGTTAAACAAACACAAGTAGTTCAGATAAAATATAATAGTAACATTTTCTTTGACATTTTGTGTTCTTTATGTGCTTATCCTTCGTTAATTCAACTCTTTGATTACAAAATGAGTTTTCTTTTTATTTTAATATATCCTGCAGAATTAAATTATATATGGATGAAAATTTGTTATCGAAGATTAACTTGACAATTTCACAATATTTCAATCAAATTGAAATAGTTCGTAAAACCCTAAAATTAGAAGAAACAATTATAGCCATAATTTTGAGCTTATAAATTCGTTGTGTACAAACTGCATGCAATCAAGTGTCAATTTTTCGCGAAGAAAATTATGCTTAAGTCATTTTTAGTTTTGTGCAATTTGTTTAATTACTTTAATTGAATATCAAATAAAATTTGAATTACATAAAAATATCACAAATTGTTTTATACAAATTTAAATAGTTTGTAAACACGTTAAAGTAGACAATAAATTATCACTACTACAGAAAAAACATTTAAAATCGGGCCAAAACTGCCTTTAAAATCGGACATTGATTCGGTTTTAATGATAGGCCCTTTTAAATCGAACATGTACAGAGATTCGGTTTAGAAAATATGTTTCAAAAGCGAGCATTTATCTTACCTCAGCTTTAATTTCTCTTTTTAAAATCAGACATGAATTGCGATCCGGTTTTAAAAGTTCAAAATATATTAAAAAAAAGGCTTTGCAAGCCAGTTGTTGCCAGCTTGGCATGCCTCTAATTTATACAAAAATGTGCCACGGTAGCTCTTGAAACAATTATCGAACTAAAATAAAAGTCCACAGTGCCTTTAAAAAAAGTCCAACTAACTAAAATAAAATCACCAATTATTTAGTACATTTCCACAGCTGCTGAAGCTATTTTTTCTTCACCATTTGCTTTTGTTAAATAATCAAACCCAGAAGGTACCATGCACCACAGTAGCAATTGAAACGACACCTGTTGTTCTCCATGCTGACAAAAGTGCCTATTAAACAAATGAAATCCACCATATAATATACCAATTCTAAGAACTAATCTACAAATTCATAGATGCATGCATAAGTAGAAACCATAAGGATATAGCAAAATTGAAATTCAATTGCTTGATACTTGGGTACCTGTGAATCATCAGTCATTCCATTTCCAGCAGCTCCGAATGACATGATGTTAACCCCTAATTCCTTTAACATAAATTTCCAAATCATGCAACATAACTCATAACTAAAGCATGTTACACAGTGCCAATGATTCACATATCTATAGCATAAGAAAATGTAAATGCATCTAATCTTGTGGCATCTAAGTCTCTCTTCCTGCTGCAACTAAAGGCCTTGTTTTTACCAGATTGTCACTTTTAGCACTTCTTTTTGCTGCTACTAAATGCATCTATATTGTTTTTACCAGACTCTCTTCCTGCTGCTACTTAATGCATCTAACTGTTGTTATACTCAGAACACATATCAGTACTATACCAGCAACAACAGACACATACCGGAACTATACTAGCAACAGCAGACATGTTATGAAATCCCAAAATCTCAGAACAGCAATAGCAGACACGTACCAGTACTATACCAACAATAGCAGACACGTACCAGTACTATACCAGCAACAGCAGACACATAATGAAATCCCAAAATCTCAGAACAGACAGCACCGACACAGTGGGACTGATTTCACCAAAACCCTAGTAGGCACGTGGAGCCCATGCAAGAACCCTACAAGCCACCCTAGCAGATGACTCATCCATCCCAACCTAGGTCAGCATCGAGTCAGTGTCCAGTTAGCAGATCCAATGGTTGATCGAGGAAAGGTCTTTCACAGAAGCAAATGGGTTTGACAGGGCGGCGCTGTCGAGGAAAGGTCTCAAAGAAAAGGAATAAAAATCGCCAATGGGATTGGTCGCACGAGGATTTGGAAAGAAAGAAAGAAAGAAGGCTTCGGGCGCGAGGGTTTGGAATAAAAATCGCCAAAGGTTGAGCGGCGCCAAGTCATCGATCAACAGGAGAGAGGAAATGGTGAGAGAAGTTGGGGATCGATGGGTTGCTTGAAATGTCGTTGTAGAGACGAGAGAGAAGATGAAGCGCATCGGATGTATCAATCGAGAGAGAAAGAGGCGCGAGCATCAGATGTTTTGGAGAAGAGAGAGAAAGGTGCGCGCCAGCTGTAATTTTAATAAATCTGTTTTTGATGCCTGGTCTATAAAATCGAGTCCGTATCTGCTGTTTTTCTTGGGATAACAGGACTCTGTTATTCACTGATCTGATCGCTCAGATTTTCACGTAAATGAATGAACGGT
The DNA here is from genome assembly GCA_964058865.1 of Eleocharis quinqueflora. NCBI lineage: Eukaryota > Viridiplantae > Streptophyta > Magnoliopsida > Poales > Cyperaceae > Eleocharis > Eleocharis quinqueflora. Next base: position 113,246 of record CAXKVX010001116.1, read on the forward strand.
TCAGATGGACTGCACAGAGTCCGATGTATTATATATTTTGACTGTTAGATCAAAAATAGACAGTCAGATCTGAGAATAACAAAATCTTGTTATCCCCCGGAATAACAGCAGATATGATTCCCTATAAAATCGGACCTCATCTGAGTCCAATTTTAAAGTTACCATTTAAAATCAAAATTTATAAGTGTCTGATTTAAAAGATTTTTTACAGCGGACGTCTTTTACAATTCTCTTTTAAAGATTATCTTTTAAATCGGATCTTTTATAAATTTTGGTTTTAAATTTTTAATTTTGCTTATTTAAACTTCGTTTTTAGAAGTTAGTGCGGTTTTAAAAGTCATTTCTGTAATAGTGTATAGTCATATTTTCAGCTTAAAAAAATTGTGGTGTTTAAATTTCAAGCAAATTAATGTCCAGTGTCTCTATAAAAAAAATACGGCTACAAATTGCATGCAATATATTGGTTCCCTTTATTCAAATATCAAATAATATTAAATTGCACGAAACTAATTAAAACTCAATAATATATCTATAAATATTTAATTTTTTTACTTTTTGAATTTATGCTAAAATAAAACATTTATGAATTAAAGGTTGTACTGTTGATCTTACCAACGGATCGATCCCCACTTATAAATTACATATAATATTAATTACCATTCTTTATTGTATGGTAAGAGTAATCAGATTTAATTTTCTTATATTATATATATATATATATATATATATATATATATAATTAGGTTGTGACGTATAACTTTACAAAAGAAAAAAAAAAGAAAAATAAAACGTAGTAAACATCTGCTGAGAAGCTTCGAAGTAATTCACTTAGGGTCCGTTTGGCATTTCAAGAAATAGAGCTAGAATAGTTAAAAAAGTAGAATAGAGCTAGAATAGTGTGATTTTGGGAGAATGGTAGAATAGACTATTCAATGTTGTTTGGCACTTGTGATTTGGAATAGAATAGTTGAAGGGTGATATTAAGACTAATAATATAATAATATTATAATAATATTATTATAGTGTAATAATATATAAAAATATTATAATAATATATAATAATATAAAAATATAATAATATAATAATTATATTATAATAATATATAATATAATAATATAATAATATTATTATATTATTATAATATTATAATAATTATTATTATAATAATATCATTATAAAAATATAATAATATTATTATAGTGTAATAATATTATATTAATATATTATAATAATATTATTATAATATATTATAATAATAATATATAATAATATTATAAAAATATAAAAATATATAATAATATTACTATAATAATATAATTATAAATTTAAATATAATAATAATATTATAATAATATATTAATAACACTAATTAATAATAATAGTAAACCGGCTATTAAAATATACTAATACTAAACCGAAGTCTATTCCACAATTGCTAAACCGGCTATACTACCATATGAGTGGTATAGCGGATTAGCTAAAACCAACTCTATTTCAAAATACTAAATTGTGTTTGACACTTTCAATTTTTGAAATAGCAAATCTATTCCGAAGAATAGGCTATTCAAGGGAGTGCCTAACGGACCCATAAATAACAGTACATAACGTATGTGTGCATCTATTGACAAGTTTATAAATAAACAACAGCGCACATACCGCGCGAGACCAAGTATAAACTATATTGGGAAGCAACCGAGAATTCTCCGCTCATTAATTAATATTTATATTAATGATGCAGTAGTGAGCTAGCGCCGACCCTTAATTTATTTGAATAATAATGTAATATATATAGTTGACATACATTTTGCTTATTACTTTAGTAATAATAATAACAATAACAAATAGTGTGCATCGATCGAACAAATTGACCATCGGGACTTTCCACGCACTTACCATTTAACAGTTGTGGTGTCAGTAATGATTAAATTATTTGTTTTCCTTTATTTTGATCGAATTGTGTTGCTGTATTATTCAACTCGATGACGAAATTAAAAACATGAAAAAGATTTCATTAGGACGACTTAGGCAAAAAATAATAATTCATAAATAACCAAGTCGTTGCCCTCTTGATTTCAACCTGCAGAAAAAGGTTTATATATATAGGCATTGCACGCGCAACAAAAGAAAGTAGCATAAAACAAATATACATACAGCAGTATATATACTGGTACTTATATCTGATATGATAAGAATGAAAAGACCAACGACAGTAACCTATTTCCTCCATTGGATCTTATGTTCAGCTGTAGCTGCTCAAAATTCGAATAAAAGCACACCAGCCTTGTTTCACGTCGGAGTTATACTCGATTTCGACACCCTTGTCGGCAAAATCGGTCGAACGAGCATTCAATTAGCCATGGAAGATTTCTACGCGAATCATGCGAACTATAGTACCAGACTGATGCTGCATTACAGGAATTCCAATAGCAACGACGTCGACGCTACGCTAGCAGGTGAGTAATCAAATTATGATATGTGCAACATGCATGTTTAAAAATGGAGGAAGAAGTAAAATTCCGAACGATAATGTTTTGTACAGAACAGCAGCTGCTTGGTAATACATCCATTTCACTGGTGATATATACAAATTTAGTGTCTATTACAAGATTGTTCAATTTCTACTTTTATCAGTTTCTTGTTAAGGTTAATTTTGATATTTTTGTTTATGGTTTATTACTTTGTAGTAGTTTGGTTTCTTGCTGACAAATAGGTGTTTGGAGAAAAAAAATTAGATAGTAAATTAGATGATATTAATTGAATTTAAATTCTATTACCAAGAAATCGTGATGTTATTGTTATTAAACATATTCCACCTCTAGCATGTAAGGAGTGTGAAATCGCGACAAACAAGGTCATGTCACTGTATGGCTCTCCTTTAGCTGCGCTCTGAGGGTTTAATCGGGAGGGGAGGGGAGGAGAGGAGAGGAAAAGAAAGGTTAAAAAATAAATGTTATTCTCTTAAGAAATATTAACGGATGATATGAAAGTGATTTAAATTTTTTCATCGGATATATTCATAGTGTTATCCTCTGATTTGAAATATAATAACTTTTTTTTCTTTCTCTTTCCTTCATTTCCTTTTCTTTCTTTCCTCTTTTATGTCTGCAGCAGCAGACCTATGAATTTATTACAAAATCGTTGCCATAAGTCTCACAGATGAGCTTGAATTTGGTTCAAATCTCAAAGTTTCATATAAAATTGATAAAGCGCAGCCTTAGGTAACACTTATCATGTGTAGGTGGCAATCGGACAGGTCAGGCGGTCTGAGTCGGGTCAAATTAGGTTAATTCGATTTAGAAAGATTATCGGGTCATAAGCCATGTCGAGTTGAGTTTCAGGTTATCTTGTGTCGGTTTATTTCGAGATTCGAGTCATATCGAATTAGGTCGTATCGAGTATCAGGTCAGGTCGGGCGGATATGAGTTTATCTAATATTAAAGCATTACAGGTTTCAGATCATATCGGGCTAGTGCAGATCAGATTGATTTGGGGTTATCTCAAATTCCAATCTTATTAGGTCGGGTAGCGTCAAGTTTTTCGAGTCATCTAGTGTCGAATCACTCTGGATCACGGGGTAGGGTTGCCAACGAGTTTCATTTTGATTGTGTTTCACTTCATGGGAAATGAAATGAAATTTGTTCTTGCGTGTTAAAAACGAAACGAAAACGGAACATTTTTATTTCGTGCTAAAAACAAAACAAAACACGAAAAGAAATTTTTTTACTTGTGTTTCAATGTATTTAGTGTAAAATACCACGAAATTTTTGTTTTGTTTTGTTTTGTTTTGTTTTGTTTCGTGGCAAACGAAACGATTTTTGGTTTTGTTGCCAAAACAAAACGATTAACAATTTTTTGCATTGATTAAGAAAATAAGAAAAATGCTCAACTCCGTTGTGTTTTGAATGTTTGACAGTCGTAGTCACGAGTGATGTCGATTTAGAAAGATTATCGGGTCATAAGTCATGTCGAGTTGAGTTTCAAGTTATCTTGTTTCGATTTATTTTGAGATTCGAGTCATATCGGATTAGGTCGCATCGAGTATCAGGTCAGGTCGGGCGGATATGAGTTTATCTAATATTAAAGCATTACAGGTTTCAGATCATATCGGGCTAGTGCAGATCAGATTGATTTGGGGTTATCTCAAATTCCAATCTTATTAGGTCGGGTAGCGTCGAGTTTTTCGAGTCATCTAGTGTCGGATCACTCTGGATCACGGGGTAGGATTGCCAACGAGTTTCATTTTGATTGTGTTTCACTTCATGGGAAATGAAATGAAATTTGTTCTTGCGTGTTAAAAACGAAACGAAAACGGAACATTTTATTTCGTGCTAAAAACAAAACAAAACACGAAAAGAAATTTTTTTACTTGTGTTTCAATGTATTTAGTGTAAAATACAACGAAATTTTTGTTTTGTTTTGTTTTGTTTTGTTTTGTTTCGTGGCAAACGAAACGATTTTTGGTTTTGTTGCCAAAACAAAACGATTAACAATTTTTTGCATTGATTAAGAAAACAAGAAAAATGCTTAACTCCGTTGTGTTTTGAATGTTTGACAGTCGTAGTCACGAGTGATGTCGAGTCATCCCATAAAATTCTCAATTTCTCCTTTTGTACCTCACATGAAATCCATTGTTTTTTTTTTTCCAACATGTTTTGCATCCGCTCCTAAATTCATTATTGCATCAAAGCAATGTTATTTTCTTTCTCATTCACTATTTCTTCCTTAGTTGCCCTAGTCTCATACGAGTCCGTATCTGCTGTTATTCTTGAGGATAACAGGGTTCTGTTATCATCTGATCTGACCGTCAGATTTCGACGCTGATAAATTAACGGTACAGATGAACTGCATGGAACCCGATGTATTATATATATTATCCGTTAGATTGAAAATAAATGGTCAGATCAGAGAATAACAGAACTATGTTATCCCCTGAATAGCAGCAGATATGAATTCAGTCTCATACCGAGTAGGACTGGGCAAAAAACTCGTAACTCGTGAGTTGCTCGAACTCAACTCGAGAAAAACTCGGTTCTAACTCGAGTTGACAGAACTCGAGCTGGCATAACTCGAGCTGAGCCAACTCGGTTGACTCACGAGTTGAGTTCGAGTTGCCCTCAACTCGCTCAGTCCAACTCGTGAGTTGTAATATGTAAATAATTTGTACTTATTTAAACTTAATCATGTTTTATATTTGAATTATTTGCACTTATTTGCATTTATTTGACAAACATTAGTAGTAAACACATACTTTTTATGCTCTATGTTACAGTTTTCGAGCTGGCTGTCGAGTCACGAGCCAACTCGAGTTGTGACGAGTTGAGCTCAAGTTGGTTCAGAAAACTCGAAATTGCTGTGTGTAACGAGCCGAGCCAACTCGAGTTGTGACGAGCTCGAGTTCGAGTTGAGTCTGACTCGCTCAAACTCGACTCATATACAGCTCTAATACCGAGGCTCTCTTGAATTTACTCCACTACAGTACCAGCCTCCTTCCAACTTATTTATTGCAGATTTATGCATCACCTTACCTTTAGAAACTAATCTAAATTTGTACGTAAATTGAACATACAAAAATCCTAAATTAACTTATTCGTGAACCAATATACTAAGATGTAGCAACAAATTTTCTCTGGTGTGAATTTGAATCTGATAGAGGATAAAGAGGTTTCTGTTAGCGAGAAATTTTTGAAGAAAAAAAAAAATACTTGACAGGAATGGAGGTGCTATGAGTGATAAGGAATGGTCACTCGTTATCCCTTCGATCGATTCAAATTCAAGTTCATGGAAGTAACTTTTGGAGTTTCTATGTTGTTAAAATTGTTATGTATTTTGGCTCTGATTTGTAATATTGATAAAACATGATACCTAGATTTTATGGTAGGGTATTGATTTTGTGTTAGCAAGATAAATACAGCAGTTTTTTTATCAAGATATGGTACAAGCAGGTAGTATAGTAGATAATTAGTATTCTAGTGCTTTAAAAAGCTTTAAAAAATTCCCAAAAATTAAGCTTTTTTCACGTGATCTATATTCAAAATTTCAACGCAATTGGTGGGCTTAACCCACTTTTAGGTCAAAAGATGTAACAACAAACTAAGCATATTCCTAGAACATGCATCACAAACTGGATAAGGCTACCATACTTCACAAAGCACCAAGCAAGTAATATTTCGCCTTTGTATATTTAATTTTAAGTCCAAACGATAAATTCAAACCATTGAATATGATCTTCACATTAAAATCTACTTGAAGACCAAATTTTAGATTTTTAGATTTTTTTTTTACTATTTTTAGAGGTGAAAATTATTAATATTGGACATTAAAAAAATCGTAAAATTAACTAACTTTTCACCTCCTTTAAAAATTCTAAAAAAATGTAAATTTGTTCAAGGTGGTTTTAATATGAAAATCACATTCAACGATTTGAATTGATCGTTTGAACTTGAAAATTAGAAATACGAAAACGAAGTACAACATATTTGATGTTTTTTGAAGTACCATAGCATTCAAATTTAGAAGAACTCTAGAAACATGTTTTTTTTCTAAATTCTCTAACCAGAACCAAAGTTACCAAACCACTTACAGCACCACTAATAATACTAAACCTACACTGCAAATGTGTCCAGCAATTCACATACCATATTATTTGCAGTCCTAAGAAGCTCCTTTCTTATTGCAGTGCTTAACCTGATACGTAAGGTGAAGACTGAAGCCATCTTAGGACCACAGAAATCCTCACAAGCTGTCATTGTCTCTGAATTCGGTAATAAAAGTCATGTACCAGTTATTTCATTCTCAGCTACCAGTCCCACCCTTTCCTCTATGCATCTTCCCTATTTTATAAGGACAACAATTAATGATGCTGCTCAGGTTCAAACCATTACCTCTCTTGTCAAAGCATATGGATGGAGAGAGGCAGTCCCAATCTATGAAGATACTGATTTCGGACGAGGCATTATCCCGTACCTAGTAGATGCCCTCCAAGAGATTGATGTGCAAATGCCATACCGCAGCGTGCTATCCACATCATCAACTGATGACCAAACCCAAAAAGAGCTATACAAGTTGAAAACCATGCAAACAAGGGTGTTCATTGTGCACATGTCATCTTCCAGGGGCTCTAACCTATTTTTAAATGCTAAAAAACTAGGGATGATGAGTGAAGGATATGTATGGATCATGACAACTGGGGTAACCAACATGGTAGATTCCTTCAATCCAACAGTAATCAGTGCAATGAGGGGAGCTCTTGGGGTCCAGTTACATGTGCCCAAGACAGAAGAGTTGGAAAATTTCACAACCAGATGGAAAAAGAGATTTCAACAAGATTATCCAACAGAAATGTATAATGAACCTAGCATCTATGCATTATGGGCTTATGATACCTTCTATGCAGTTGCAATGGCTGCAGAAAAAGTTGGTGTCCAAAGTACTAAAATTCAAACGAACTCCACGATGTCAACGCGTAGGCACATCTACTCCAATGGACAATTACTTCTTGAGGCAATCTCTAATGTTAGGTTTCGAGGCTTGAGTGGTAACTTTGAATTAATAGATGGCCAGTTGCAGTACTCAGCATTTGAAATAATTAATGTAGTGGGACAAGGGGTAAGAGAAATTGGGTATTGGACAGAGAATCAAGGATTTTTGAAACAAATAGATGATAACAAGCCATATTCAACGCTGTCAAAAGATTTGAATCCGGTCATTTGGCCCGGGGAATCAATTATAGTGCCAAAGGGTTGGGAAATCCCGGTAAGTGGGAGGAAACTACGAGTTGGAGTGAGAATGACTTCAGCTCCAGAGTTCATGCAAGTTGAGATAGATCATGTGACAAATGCAACAATTGCCCGTGGGTATGCTGTCGATGTGTTTGAGGAAGCAGTAAAGAGATTGCATTATGCTGTCCCTTTTGAGTATCAGCTTTTCGGAAATACATCTGAGATTAGCTCATTAACATACAATGATTTTGTATATCAAGTTTATCTCGGGGTGAGTATCTCTTTATTTTCTGAAAATGTTTTGCCAGAAAAATATTACTACTAATTTATCAATAACTGCCATGAATTAAATTCAATGAGGTTGAGATTTATGTAACTGTTTAAAGTTATCTAACATTTTTTTCAAAATGTAGCAGAGAAATAAAGCTTTTGTTCATGATACTATACAGATATAAAAGAAATCCTAAATGTATATTTAATAGTGTCATTCAAATATTACTATACAACCTATAGACACTTGGGAAATACAACCAATCATTTCAAACATAATGTCCAATCTCCCCATGTTTTCATACTATTTCTTCATTTACATTCAAATCTTAATTAATGAAAAAACTAACCATGCTTCAAGACTGAAACTTCTTCATTTGGTAAATTGCTTTTGTCTTGCAGAACTATGACATGGTCATAGGTGATATAACAATAAGGTACAACCGTACACAGTACGCCGATTTCTCGGTACCATACATCGAGTCAGGAGTAGCAATGATTGTACCAGTTAAAGAAGCCGCGAATAAAAACACATTCGTTTTTCTAAAGCCATTAACTCCAGACTTGTGGTTAGGATGCATTGCATTTTTCATCTACACTGGCATCGTCATAGTGATATTGGAGCCAAAACTCAGGGAGTCCCGTGCAAGTTTCTCAGAACATCTCGGGACAATAATGTATTTACCTTTTTTCGCATACCGTAAGTGAATCAAAGCAACCATTTATCCATTATTTGCAGGTTTACAGTTTATCTGATGATAAAAAATAACAAGTTTGAAATAAATTGCAGAGGAGAGGCTAGATAAAACCCTAACAAAGATGGTTGTTATTGTATGGGTTTTTGTTCTCCTCGTACTGACATCGAGCTACACTGCTGGACTCAGCGCAATTTTAACCATCCAAAATCTCCAACCAACAATAACTGACATCCATGATCTCATAAAGAATGGTGAGTACGTTGGATATAAAAGAGGTTCTTTTGTAGAGGGCTTGCTTCAGGAGCTTGGTTTTGACAGAACAAAGATGAGAGGTTACTTCCCTGACGAATATGTTGAGGCCCTTGACAAAGGAAGTTCCAAAGGCGGAGTGGCAGCAATAGTTCATGAAGTACCATATATTAAGTCATTCCTTGCCCAACATTGCAAGTCGTACACGATGATTGGACCAATTTACAAAAATGCAGGGTTCGGATTTGTAAGTTTTTAACTACTGTAATTTCATTTGCTAGAAGCAAAGTTGCCAGGACATACATGCACAATTAGAAGAGCATTTTGAAACTAAAAGGTCAACTATGTAATCTGTGTAAAGGACAAACAATGCAAAGTTCATATACATATATATGCACTTCGTCATCATTCTTTTCAACCCAAAGTTCAAATATGTCCTCCAGAATTAACTCTTAGCACCACTCCAGCACCTTTCATATATTAAATATGGCACTCGCGATTTCATTTACCTAATTTCCAGTTCTTTTATAGGCTTTTAGGAAAAATTCCCCATTGATCGGAGACATCTCGAGAGCAATCCTAAACATCACAGATGGGGAAGAAATAATCCGAATTGAGAAAAGATGGATAGGAAATCAGAATTGTAGGAATAATGGCGGCATAACAGATGAATCAAGCAGCCTAAACTTTTTAAGCTTTTGGGGGCTTTTTCTGTTCACAGGACTTGTTTCCACTATTTCCCTACTAATATTTGCATACACGTCATTCTGCGAAAGAAGGAAACAAATGACTAATATTATGGACCTTGCAACTGGCTCTGACGAGGAAAATCATATTGAATCTGTGTCCACTATAAACCAAGAGGAAGACCAAACTGAGGGTGACACTGACGACCGATCATCGGCTGATGGTGATGCACAACATACACAATAGAGAAGCTTCGGTGTTATTTGTTCAATGGGAATATGAAATTTGTTATTCGCATGAGATGTGTTAACTAGTAAAAGAAAGTTATGTTAATTAGAATAGGTTTTAGATGGCTTGTTATTCCCAATCATGACTTGAGGGGACAATATGATCCAATATTTGGGGATCGATTGGAGGCCAGAACAATAAGAATTCAGAACAATAGAGGTATCAGCACTGAATCCAGCAGCCTAAACTTTCTCATCATCGAGGCACTTGTCCTCGTTACCAGAGTCATAACATCATGTACATAGTAATCAGGGTTCTGAAACTCGAATTCGGAATCGGAATCGTTTGTTTGATCGCCGAATCGGAATCGGATAAATCGGCCGGAATCGGAAGAATCGACTCGGTAACTCGATTTTTTTTAGCAGAAGCCTCGTTTTGTAGGCAAAAACAAAAAAATGATAAAAATAAATAAAACTGCAATTTAAATGATTTATTAGCTTGTTTGGACTCTGATTTGCTTGTACTACTATGGCCTAGCGTGTTATGAATGAATTCGGTTCTCACCACGGGTTGTATGACTCATTCCAAACTTTTTTAAGTTCAAATTTGAATTATTGGTTTTATTTTGTTATTTAACTGTTTTAAAATTGATTCAAAACCTAAAAATTATTATAATTATTTGAAATTAGTTGTATGAATTTAAATTGATTGAAATTATTTTATTTAAATGTTATTCTTATTTGCTTATTTGTGAAAATTTTGTTGTATGAATTTAAATTGATTGAAATTTTTACGTGATTAAGCAGTTTAAAATTCACACAGGCGTGGGAATCGGGTAAAACTCGACTCGGACCCGACCAATTTCGAGTTGACTCGACCGACTCGGATCGGAATCGGCCGAGTTTCAGAACCATGATAGTAATCTTTGCAATCATTCTCCAGCTACATATTCTACATTACCCATTTACAAGAGCCTAAACTTTCTCATGAAATGGAGGACTCTATTACCCACACCACATGGACCACCGAGATTAATTAAGAAATCCAATCTCACCTTCAAAACTTAGAATTGATGTGATTGAGCAAGGAGAGAAACATGTGCATCATCCAAAGAGTTAACTTCAGATGTGAGAAAGAGTAATGATGGCAACAAGGTAGGACTGCCAAGTGCCAAATATGAGGTCTACTTGGGAGAAAATAGCCCTAGTGTGTTATAATGTGGTAATTTATTGTTTTCTTTCTGTTGATAAATGTTTTCGTAGTGTGCTAGTTTCTTGAGAGCTGTTTTTTTCCCCTCAATTCTCCCTTATCTTGTTTTATTTTATTATTTTTTTACAATGTAAATAAAACTTATGTATCATATTTTTCCTTTTCTTACATATATATAGTAGATGTTAAAGGAAACCAACTAATTAAAAGCGTGTTACCGATCCAGTTTACAAAATAATTATAACTCCTGAAAACATGGGGAATGCAGCTCATAAGAATAAAATAAGTGAAGAAGAGTTTACCAGCTAATTATTTGTCTTCCTTCCCCAATATCTTCCCCTTGGTCATGGCTAAAGTGTTGTCTTACGTTTTCAAGGTTGCAATGGCTTGACATGTGAAGTATGTATCAATCCTCAGTTAACCAGCCCACTTTTGTATGAATTCACATCTCCTGAAATAGAAATTGTTAGAAATGGTAAGCCTCCTGAATCCTCGCCGCTGCCCGCACAATAACTGCTACAGCACTGCTACGGTATCAGCGTGCAAAAGCTGCTCATTTCCAGTTTAGAAATTGCTGACCATTCCAGAAAATACGGATTCCTTTTGTACAATTCGAGCAACTAGTTGACATAGCCAATATGGAACTTCGACAGATGAACCTCTCTGGCAACAAATACCTGATTTAACCTAATAATCCTGAAACAGTGACACAGAAATGAACATTATATTGTAGCAGGTTTGCTACCCGTCAACGCATTCCATTACATATTGTAACTCGTTAACAAGTCAAGACGATATGGACGACGGAGGCTGCAATAATACTTTTGACATCCCTTTTCACTTTATCGTTTTGTCTCGAACAATTGTTGGTGGATTGTAAGAAAGATCACAGTGGATCAGTGACTGTGACAGTATGCAATAAGCCACCAAATTTGTTCTCTCCTAGCACAAGCTTTTTTATTGTCATGTCGCTCAGTTTAGCATGAACAGAGAAACAAGTCAGCCCAACTGAAATTTTAACTAAACCATTCGAAGCTTCATTTGTTAAGAATTTAAGATTAAGGTTAATGCTTAACATTGGGCTTTGGTATCACCGCACAATATCATCTGGTACTATAAAGTAGGTCCAGTACTACTGAAATAAAAAGTTAAAAGTGGAACAAGGTCTCACCTTAGCCTTATTTGGATCGAGTTGGATTTCGCCACGCCTTATAGTATTTCCATATTTTTGTCAATAACGACAATCCCTCTGGTGCCATTACTAAAATCCATAGGCGAGCCCAGTACCAAACATGCTCTAGCAAGAGTTATCACTCAGAGGCTGTGTTGACATACCATTTCTACAAGGAAAAAAATTATTTGTCGGATTAAAGATCAACGCTCGACTGTCACTGATACGATTCAGGGAGGCTCCTTCTATTATTCAATCAGGACCGTTGATCTTAATCCGACGGTCCAAATCAAAGATTAATAATAGAAAGGCCTCATTGCATTTCAAAGGCTATATTCATCCTGTTACATTCCTTGATTTAGATATCCTATATCTCATACTTTTTTGTCAACGCTCATTTGGAAATGATTCAATAATCAATCTATATCATTGTCAACACGTTTTCTATCTTTATAGAGTCTATGTGGTAAAAAAGTGGGTAGGACATCCCAGGATCCAGGCACATCAGTCAATTTCCTTTCCAAGTAGGTTTCCTTTTTGATATTCACACTTTATCACCAATCTGGTACCGTTGTGATTGACTTTGGCAGTTAAATTGGAATCAAGAAAGATGGGAATTATTCACTGGCTAGGATGTTTGAGGACAAAGTAGAGTAAGATGAAATGTTTTGATCAAAACATTCATAATTGAATAAAAATAGATAGGTTTTTGATGCTTTACCAATACAAGCTCATGTGCACAACTACATCCAAAAGTAGTAGCATGTTTTATCCTAAGGTGCTTCCCATCAAGCTGAATCTACCTATGATATGGCCGCCTAGGGGTCGTTTTGGTGTATTTTTGGAATCTAGCTAGTGGTATAGGTTTCCTGGGAGATCCCCACTCTAATGACCTCTTTTTTTGGTCTTTAGCTCCGCATTTCTTGCTCTATTAAGGGAGGGAGATATGGTCTCTACCAATGCTTTGTCCCCTTGGCTTTTGCTCTAATGGCTCACTGCGTACGTACATGGGAGAATAGAAAGATAAAGAGAAAGAGAAAGCAATTGAAAGAGCTTTCATTAACCAAACCTTAATATCTGTAGCCGAGTATACGCACTCTGAGACTCTGAGACTCTGAGTAGCAATTTCGCCCTTCTCCGAAGAGGCCTTCACAATTTTTCTTTTTTTTTTTAACTGTTCAGTGCTCACGGTTGCGGGAAGCTGTTCTTCTGTCGCGCAGTACCGACGGACGGTTCAGATTTTTTGCATTGTAAGTTACAGACGATTCATATTTGATTCAGAGAGGGTCTGATATTATAAAATTTAATTTGCACGAATCTCGATGCAAATCAAAAGTTGAAATTTACTGCGCAGCACGCACAGTATTTTTGCTGCGCGGTAGAAGATCTCGTTCCCACGGTTGCAAACTTGCGAATGCCCGACTGAGCTTCTCTTGCTTGTGATGGGCTTGCTTTGAATTTTCTTTTTTTGGAATATTTTTGTCATCATATTTCCTTAAAACATGTAGGAAAAATATTGTCTTACAAGAAATTAGATGCAGAAGATCGCAGCTGAGTATAATTAGTTTCTAGTGAATTATACAAAACAAAAAAAATATATATATATATATATATAGTCCATAACAATTTGTTTTGGAGCCTTGCCATTATTTGCCAATTAGGCAACCAACAGCATATCTTGAATCAATCAATCAATCACACTGTATACACATTAAGGGAACTTTTTTTTGTCGGACCCTGAAAAAAAAATAGAAATAATATTTTTTATTTTGATTTCAATTTTTTTAGCTTGATGATTCTATTTTTTCAGTTTTACGTTCACATGTGTTATATGTACGCATGCGTTCAGATATCTAAATTTTCAACCAAAAATAATCTTAACTAAAGTTGCAGTTGTGTCTGAATGTAGTGTTCAGAAAATACTTGTGAACGCAGAGTCTAAAAATAATGTTCAGATAATACTACTGAACGCAGAGTCTAAACGTTATGTTCACTAGTACTTAGAAAATTTTATTTTATGTCTGAATTCATGCGTTCAGATAACACTTCTGAACGTGAGCGTTAAAAAATAGAGTCATCCTTGTCAAAAATTTGAAACCAAAGTTAATAGATGTTATTCTTAATTTTTTTTTAATGACATGCAAAAAAAATTCCACATTAAGGCCTGTTCGTTAGCATCCCACCTCTTGAAATTAGATGGGGAATTTCATTGTAATAATAGAAAACTTTTCATAGCCGTTCAGCGATTCATTTTTTTTTTTTGGTTTTGAGTGTAATTTTTCTATTTGATTTCCATCTATTCACAACTTGATTGGAAAAAATATTCAAATAAATCTAATTTTTTTCTTTACCAGTCTTCCGCGTTGCTCTAATTTTTTTTTTTTTTTTTGTTGAGAAAAACTTTCCTTTGTTGTTAACTTGTTATTTGTCAAAATTTTGTAGACCAAAAACTATCAAATCTGGAATGAATTGCATTCAAATAAAATTAGTCCTAAATTGCGAGTAGCAGTAAATAAAACCTGATAACTTTCATATTGCATTGTTGGCTTATGGTATTTTAAATGATATTTTAGTTTGTGGATCCATAATATTTTCATGAAATAAATTATACATTTCATTTTCTAACAAAATTATGCTCACTATTCATAGCTCATGTTCTTGGAGGCCTAATAATCATGCCACCTTTTGTATCATTTATTTTATTGCGAATTATGAAACTTTTTGAGATAAAAATGAGGTTTTATGTACTCAAGTCTAAATGATCTAAAATCCTTCAATCTGCATTTCGAACTCATGATCTCCTACATAGCGAACATTGCTCTTACCCAGCTAAGTGCTTATTCTTGAATTATGAAAATTTTAAACTAATTGTAAAATGTAAATATCTTTATAATAATATAAAATTAAATATTTGAAAAAAAAATTAGCATTTATAGTTCACATTTCTTAAATGTCTAATATAATCATTCCACCTTTTAAATCTTTTATTTTAATAGCGAATTACGAAATTTTAAATTAAATTTTATATTGTAAACATTTTTTATTAATACAAAATTGAATAATTGAAAAAGAAAAAAACAACATCAATATTAAATGTTTGAAAAAAAAAGTAAATTTTCCAGGTTTAATCCCCATACTAGATACTAATAAACACCCTATTATATATCTTTTCTATTATTATTTCCATTCATACTATGGGCATGAGTTTCCACTAAGGCTGTACGGAAAAAAAAAACCTTTTTTATTTGATCGGCCGGTTTTATAGTCCGACCGGGTCTATTTTTATCGGATTGGATACGAATTTTGATTTTGATAAATTTGTTATTATGAATTTATTCTTGATAACTCGTCTATACCTGAATCCGACTGTTTACTCTTCTGATGCATTTGTAGCATTATTTACTCTTGTTTGCAGGGTGGATCCAATTTATGTCAGGGTAGAGCAATTGCCAAAATACATCAGTATAGTATACAATTGGTAAAATAATTTTGAAAAATATCATTGTAATTTGAAAGAATTTTAAAAATGTTCCTTATGCCGATTTTTTTTTCAAATATGCACCTCTAAAATTATGATTTTTAGTGTAAAATTACAAAAAAAAAAAAATATACACTCTGTAAATAATTATAATACTATGTTGCATACTAAAATCGTGCCCTATTTTACTGAAAATTCTGAATCCGCCCTGCTTGTTTGCACAAGATAGTAATTTTAATACTGATAGTTGTAGAATAAGAAAGAAATCATTAGAGAAGCAAAATAGTTGGTCTCAAACTTTTTCTTCAAAAACTTGAAGTGATGAGATAAAACCTCATGTTTGATTTTTTATTTAATTTAAATTTCACATTCACTTTTTTTTTCTTTTCATACGTTGCAACATGAAGTTATCAAATGCTTTGCATTGTAAGAATTCAAGGTTAAATTTAATTAACTTCAAAATATGGTATGAAAATTATCAAATGCTAAATTATTTTATTTTATTTGTTATCATTTTTTCATGCATAATTGAAATTACAACTCTTATAATTCGTATATAAAAAATTAGATGGATTGAATAAAATTACGAGTGGCTAAACTTATTTTTTTTAAGCTGGTTATTTTGAATTGGATTGAAATTTTGATAAAACATCATTGATCCGTCCATTGTACATCTCTAATTCCTACTAAATTGACTAATGAAATATTCTCATACTTATATTATATATCATTTTTTACAATCCCACAAACAACGAACGAAGTCTAAGAGTTCGTTTGATTGTAATTTGGGGGAGATGGAATCTCACCAATGTGAGATCTCAAAAATCATTTTTTTTTTTTTCGAAATTTTGAAAACCCACACTCATTAGTTCATCTAAGTCAAAAGAAAAAAGCCACACCATGAATTGGGAATAAGAATGATTGGATTTGATTTTCACGCTCTCATTCTAGAGTTACGTGGGAAAAAAATACATCTAAGTCAAATAAAATTTTGCTTTTCCAATATTTCATATTGATTTTTGGTGTGATCCCTTGAGTTCATTGGCCAGTACCCATTTCCAAAAAAAACATACAGACGAAACAAGCAGTAAAATATAAAAATGAGTCCTAGCACTTCACTAGAAATTGAGAAAAATAATTTTGATATCACATTATTGGTGATGTATTAAATTAATATGTGAATATTTTTAATGAAGGACTCTAGTGGAAAATTACAGGGATTCTGGAAATATAAATTTAATTGCGAATAGTTCTTTGTAGGACCTGTTAGAACTATTATTTTGAAACTTGTTAAGTTTAATTTGAGTTATTTTGAATTTTGTGTTAAATTAATTTATGTATTTGCAAATTATTGTTGGTATATTAAATTTTACTGTGGTGAATTATTATTAAAGAAATTAGGAAACCCACTGTTTTACATTACATGTAATATGTCATTATTTTTTTATGAAAAATGACATAGTGACTGAAATTGGAGATATATCAAAGTTTGGTTACTAAAAATGGACAATTCAATATATAGTGACCAAAAACCAATTTGATACTTAGATTATTGACCTTCCAAAAAAATTACCCTTTATTTAATATCAAGAGATTTGTATTTTGATGAATTAAAAATAGTATTCCATTCTTTGTTAGTTAAAAAGAAAATTATCATTGACCATTTTTAACTATTTTGTGTTAAATATGTTTATAATAATATAAAATTAAAATTAAAATTTTATTATATATACTACACTGAAATGTTTATAATAGAAGTAAAAAAAAAAAAGAAATAACGACACATTACATTTATTGACAAATTAAAATAATGTAATTAAAGAAGTATGGTATAGAGTTTTGCAAGATTACATCTAACTATGTTTTTTCCAACAAAAATCTTAATATGAAGAAATAAATTATAAAAATAAAAATAAAAGTGTGTAATATGATGCAGCAGGATATTTCCCAAAATTTTTTTAATTAACCAAAATAAATTAATAAAATACCAAAATGGCAAAATTTGGACATAAATCACGATTCTAGCCATTCCGGGATCATAGCGCCCTACGTAACTCCGGGTTCACTGTGATCCCCATAACTCCGGAATCACAGTTGCCGGAGTTATGGAGGCTGTTGTGATCCCGGAGTTATGGCGATCACAGTGAACCCGGAGTTACTTATTATTTATACACCAGCCGAGAGAGAGAGATAAAGAGAGGGGATGCTTATAATTGAAGAGAGATATTGATAATTGAAGTTAAACAAGTAATTTGAGGTATTATTTTATTTTTGCTTAAATTCTTCAATTTAGTTGATTTAATTTATAATTATTATAATTGTTATAATTGATAGTTGATTTCAGGTATTATTACAATTGTTTTTTAATTTATAAGAATTATAATTTTAGTTGAATTGTTATAATTTACTTTCATTCTTCAAAGTGAATTGCTATAATTCTTATAATTGTTATAATTCTTCAAATTTAGTTGATTACAGGTATTATTATTATTGTAAATTAATTTATAATTATTATAATTGTAGTTGATTTATGTACGTATTTCGTATTTTTTAAACCATTAGTATAATATTAATTTAGTAATTATAATAATTAAAGAGTTAGAGAAATTTTGTAGAAATTTAGATAGAGAAGTGAAGTGAAGGTTTTGCACATTTTAAATATAAGATATTATTTTATTTTAATTACATGGTAATAATTTTTTAAGTTAAAATGTGAATCAGTGTAAATTAATTTATAATTATTTTGTAGATGATTTATGTATGAATTTCGTAATTTTTGAACTATTAATATATTATTATTTTGTAATTATAATAAATCTAAGAGTTAGAGAATTTATTTAGGAATTTAGATAGAGAAGTGAAGTGAAGATTTTGCAAATTCTAAAGAGTTGCTAAGTCATTTTAGGTATTATTTTATTATAAATTAAATTGTATTAATTTATAGAGTTAAAATTTGAATTAGTGTAAATTAATTTATTATAAATTAAATTAGAATTATTTTATTATAAATTAATTTAGAATTATTTTATTATAAATTAATTTAGAATTATTTTATTTCTGAAGTATTAGTATATTATTAATTGGGAAATTTATACAGTTGGAGTGAAGAAAGATGATTCCAATTTCCGTATATATGGATGGTGAGACTCGAAATGGCCCGTATGGTATGGAATATAGTTGTGATTCAAAATTTACTTTTCCGGGAAATGAAGACACCCGGTATGAAGATGTGAAAAATACAATATACAAATGGTTGGGGATATTTGAGAGTCAATATTCGCTCAATGTTGTCGCTCGATATAACACTGCGATCCCACCTTCTTATCATTTTTGTTTAATTCCCATTCGCGATGACATAGAGTGGCGAATGATATTGCAAATGGCACAATCAGAAATGAATTGGAGATTTGTTGAATTATATGTTGATCTGGTGCCAAATCGGACAAATGAGAATCCTGATAACTTAGGTCGCACAGGTGAAAATGTTGTTAACACGGATGAAGAGCCTCCGAGAGTTAGTCAAGAGACATTACCTGATAGCCCTGGCCATACTCTTCATATCTCTCCCGCAAGACATTCACCAATTATAGATCTTAATGAGCCCATATCTAATATTCCTGAAGAAAACGAAGGCGATGACGATGAGAATATATTACCCGTAGCGGGAGAATGGGAAACAGGAGAAGATTATGGATACACCTCTGACGAAGACGATTTGGATTATAATCCTAACGATCATCCGAATCATCGGATAATTGTACAAGGAAGATCAGAAAAATATCACCCAGTACAGGAGCTTAGTGATATATCTGGTTTCAATGAAATTTACACTGAAGTACAAAACTCGTCAGACGATCCCTTGGCAGAAAATCGTGTATTTAATTCAAAAGATCAGTTACAATGGACCATTAGTGAGTATCACATCAAAGGGAATATAGAGATTAAAACAGAAAGGAGTAGCGCGACGAGGCTAGTTATGGTTTGCAAAGATCAGAGATGTTTTTGGAGGTTGTACGCTGTATGTCCTAAAAGTAATAATTTTTGGACAATAAGAACCAACCCATACCCGCACACTTGTATCCAATCGATTACACGAGTAGATCATGCACAACTTACGGCCAAGATAATTGCTGGTGCTATTAAAAAGGAAATGAACGAAGATACAACCATGACAATTAAAAATGTCAGACATTTAGTTAAAGCAAAATTTCCCGGTGCTGATCCATCATACGCCAAGTTATGGCGAGGCAGGGAGTTAGCAATTGCGAAAATATTTGGGACTTGGGAGGGATCATATGCGTTGCTTCCTCGTTATTTTAATGCCATCCAATCGACGAATCCATCAATGAAGTATGCTATCCTGACGACTCCTACCAATCAACCTGAAGTACGTTATTTCCATGCTGCGGCTTGGGCATGGGGACCGTGCATTGAGGCAGTAAAGTACATTCGTCCGGTGATAAGTATCGACGCAGGTTTCTTATCGGGTCGTTATGAGGGAAGATTACTGATGGCTTGCGGGTACGATGCAGAGAATCAATTGATACCATTGGCATTTGCATTGGTGGAGAAGGAAGACCTAGAAAATTGGGGTTGGTTCATGAATTGGTTGCGTCGAGAAGTTATCGGACCTGGTAAGATGTGTGTACTATCAGACCGCCACAAGGGAATTAAGGCTGTTTTTGAATATCCCCAATATGGATGGTCGGAGGCAAACAGCGAAGCAGTGCACCGATATTGTATGCAACACGTTGCCGAGAACTTGTACTCAAAATTTCCAGACGATAATCTAAAGAAATTATTTAAGCGTGCTGCATCGAAGAAGAAACCTCGTCGATTTAAAGAGCACATGCAATCTATAAAAGCACAATATCCAGGCGCATATGAGTATTTAAAGACGGTTGGAAAAAGACTAGAGAATGATCCAAAAGAGTCTGTGAATCCATCAAAGTGGGCACAACGGTACGACAACGGATATCGTTGGGGCATAATGACAAGTAACGGATCTGAATCTTTGAATCGAGTGTTCAAAGCTGTTCGTATGTTGCCGGTTGTGGCTATCGTGGAAGGTACCTGGTACAAGTGCGTGAGTTGGTTTGATGATCGGAGAATCGCATCTGGTGCAACCGTAAGTGATGGTTTTGTTTGGTCTCGTAGTGTTACGGAGAAACTAATTAAGAGAGGTGACAAGTCACGACCACATCGAGTAGACCCCTATCGATCAGAGCAAGGGGATTTTGAAGTTTTGCATCAAGGCGAGACCTTACCGAATGGTGAATTTGAAAATTTCAAGTATCACGTATTACTCGAAGAGGGAGTTTTTACGCGTTGCACCTGTTTGAAACCAAATCTGACCGGCATACCATGTTCGCATGTATTAGCGGTGATAAGGGTCAGACATTTAAACTTATCTCAATTTGTTTCACCTTATTACACTGCTGCAAATCTGCATGATACTTGGTCCGGAAGATTCCACCCTTTTCCAAATCAATCTGAATGGCTCGAGTATACGGGACCTACCATCATTCCCAATAGAAAATTGCTTCGTCGTGGTCGAAGAAGGCACATTCGTATTCCGATGGTAATGGATGAAATGGAAGGACGAAAAGGCAAGCGCAGAGGACGACCCCTTGGAAGACGACCAGAAGGTATTGAAATGGTTTTATATGTTTAAAATACTCATATTGAAGACGACCATCACCTTCTTACTTTTTAATATTACAGGAAGTGCTCAATCCAGCCATCAAGGGAGTCAACCTCATAATCGCCATGAGGTATTAACACAATTGGGCTTACATAGTGGAAACCAGCCCACTCGACACTCCGTAGATGTCCAACCAAATCCAAACCCTACCCAAATGCAACCCGCTCGTCGCTCAATAAGTGTTCCACCTAGAGATGTCGATGCTTCAACAAGTGCATCAAATCTTTCAACAAGTCAGCCCAATCAATCAAGGCGAACATCAATCTCTGGAAGAATTCGAAACTTCTTTCGGGCGAATCACTAGCATGGAATTTATTAAATGTGGCTCTTCATTATTTACCTATTATATATGTATTGTTGTATGTTGTACTTATGTCATATGTATGGCTTTACCTATTAACTCGTATAAATTTCAATTTATTTATGCATTATATTTGTAGTGCAATGTCGACATTTCCGATTTTGGTATTTTATGGAGGTGAAATAATTGAAACTCAATTTGGTGCGGAGTACTCTGGTGGTAAAAAATTGGCACTCCAGGGTAAACAATCTAGTACTTTTGAAGGGATTAAAAGTACCATACATCGGGTTCTAGCATTTCACGAGTATTGCGTTGGTGAAATCCTATGTCGCGTGGAGGATGGAGAAGGGAGTAATTTGCATTTCAATTTGATTGGACTCATTGACGAAAGTTCTTGGAAAATAGCATCTCAGATGTCCGTGAATAAACGGGGAGTTGTTCATTTGTTTGTCAGAACCACTGGCCCGCCACCAAGAAATGACGCTCTCGATTTTATTTGTACAGGTTAAACATATATGAAAACAAGCAAGTTATGTGTTGCATCATTTGTGCATGATGCTTATGCATTGTGCATTGTGCATGACGCTTGACGCTTTTGCATTGTGCATTGTGCTTGACGCTTATGCATTGTGCATTGTGCATGACGCTTTTACATTGTGCATTGTGCATTGTGCATGACGCATGACGCTTGACGCTTGTGCATTGTGCATTGTGCTTGATGCTTGACGCTTGTGCATTGTGCATTGTGCATTGACGCTTGACGCTTTTGCATTGTGCATTGTGCATTGACGCTTGTGCATTGTGCATTGACGCTTGACGCTTTTGCATTGTGCATTGTGCATGACACTTTTGCATTGTGCATTGTGCATGACGCTTGACGCTTTTGCATTGTGCATTGTGCATTGTGCATTGTGCATTGTGCATTGTGCATTGTGCATGACGCATGACGCATGACGCTTGACGCTTGACGCTTTTGCATTGTGCATGACACTTTTGCATTGTGCATTGTGCATGACGCTTGACGCTTTTGCATTGTGCATTGTGCTTGACGCTTGACGCTTGACGCTTATGCATTGTGCATTGTGCATGACGCTTTTGCATTGTGCATTGTGCATTGTGCATTGTGCATGACGCATGACGCTTGACGCTTGACGCTTTTGCATTGTGCATTGTGCATTGTGCATTGACGCTTGACGCTTTTGCATTGTGCATTGTGCATGACGCATGACGCTTGACGCTTGACGCTTTTGCATTGTGCATTGTGCATTGACGCTTGACGCTTTTGCATTGTGCATTGTGCATTGACGCTTGACGCTTTTGCATTGTGCATTGTGCATGACACTTTTGCATTGTGCATTGTGCATGACGCTTGACATTTTTGCATTGTGCATTGTGCATTGTGCATTGTGCATTGTGCATTGTGCATGACGCATGACGCATGACGCTTGACGCTTGACGCTTTTGCATTGTGCATTGTGCATTGACGCTTGACGCTTTTGCATTGTGCATTGTGCATGACACTTTTGCATTGTGCATTGTGCATGACGCTTGACGCTTTTGCATTGTGC
Organism: Eleocharis quinqueflora; assembly: GCA_964058865.1. NCBI lineage: Eukaryota > Viridiplantae > Streptophyta > Magnoliopsida > Poales > Cyperaceae > Eleocharis > Eleocharis quinqueflora. The sequence goes on from CAXKVX010001116.1 coordinate 136,528, forward strand.
ATTGTGCTTGACGCTTGACGCTTGACGCTTATGCATTGTGCATTGTGCATGACGCTTTTGCATTGTGCATTGTGCATTGTGCATTGTGCATTGTGCATGACGCATGACGCTTGACGCTTGACGCTTTTGCATTGTGCATTGTGCATTGACGCTTGACGCTTTTGCATTGTGCATTGTGACTGATCTCCGTGGGATGCCGTGGATGCTTGACGCTTGACGCTTGACGATTCACATACCTGGGACTGATCTCCGCCCGGATGCTGACTACTAGATGCCGTGGGATCACCGTGCGGTCCTAAATATGTCCCGGCCATGCTGGAAACAATCTCGTCATAATCACCCTCATATGTTGACGCCCATGACGCCTCCTGCTCACGAAAGCCTGGAACCTCAGGCTCGTCCGAGGTGGTGATATCCTCGATTCTTTCGGGCAACCCGGCATCCCTTAGCAGTTTTTCCAGCTTATGCCCTTGACCGACATCATGCAGGCTTCCTCGACATGATAGTAATGTTCTCTTTCCGAAGCGCTTCAACCCTCTTGTCAGGGCCATTGGAATTGCCATGACTGCATCCCTAAAGGCCCTCTTGCCCTGCAAGACAAACTTTCGTAAGTAACAAAACAAGTCACATAATTTGAGTAGCTATTTGATTAGTTAAATAACATCACTAACCTGTCGTGTGGCACACTCAGAATGGGAAACATATGTAAGGCTGCTAGGTGGCTGAGACGGAGGAGGCAGTGGCTGGGTGAGATCATGGGTGGAATCACGCTCTAAATAAATCGACCTCATCCCAAATCTCTCATACCAGGGCATATACTGATGAAACCACCAATCACTGTCGTGTGGCTGCCCATCTGTGGGAACGATACACAACGGTACTCTATCTGCACTCCACTGCCCTACATAATCAGCATGACGCTCCCCCCAGTGAAGGCCGTAGTGTCCATCAGTATGATCTACCTCATCTAACTGTCGGTGAACATCCCAAGATAATGGAGGAGGGGGAGGAACTGTCTGAAGTAAACCGTACTGTCTCATGACCCTATCCGGGTAGTGATGTGAGACTATCCAAAAATGAACGAGAGGGACTCTAGCCAACCAAACTCCCTGATCACGTAGTACACATGACGGCGCAAGAGGGAGGAAGGTAGTATAGGGTGTCCACTCAACTTCACCCTCTTTCATCGCATTCAAAACATCTCGGGGATGCTTTGCTCCAACATTGTGAGGGTTGTCTTTCCACAACTTAAAACCCATCCATGTCCTCCCGTAAGCATGACACGAGTCTCGATCGGGTAAACCCCAAGCAGTGAAGGTATGATTTCTATCCTCTTTTGGCCGGCACACACTAAGGTGGGTCCAAGACCACAATTGCAATAACTCGAGTGGACCCCAAATAGAACGAGGCTGCTTCCGAGCAGCAATAGATAATGCGCGATATAAATAAGCCAAAACGGCACCCCCCCAATTATACAACACATATGGACTACTCAGATTCTCCAAAAACTGCAGATACATGGCCGGTACACCATCTCCACTGGAGTCTGGAAACATGACAGAACCAAATAAATCTAGAATGTAAGCCCGAGTATGAAAATCTACCTGGTCCTGTGTGGGATTTTCCGGCATATTAGCGAACTCGCGCCGCAACCACTTCAAACTAAGACTGTAATTCGAAACCAGTCGTTGTTGCTGTCCAGATCTCTTTGAAGCGCGACACCTCCACGCCTCATCTCCGGCCTCTCTACCCAGATACTGCTGTACCATATACCTCCAGTTGTTATCACAAATTCCGGTAACAACCGCTCCTGTTATTGGTAGCCCCCATAAACAACTAACATCTTGTAGAGTTACGGTCATTTCACCGACAGGCATGTGAAAAGTGTGTGTCTCGGGCCTCTATCGCTCTACTAGTCCTGTAATCAATCCCTTGTCTCTTCTCTTATGACCCAACTGAGAAATATGATACAACCCCAATCTCTTCAATGCCGGACCACAACTCTCGTGATATGGTACGACATTGTCATGACAAATCAACTTTAAATCGTCACCGCTCTGCAATATTTCAACAATATCCTCAAATAAATACAGATTACCAAAAATAAATATATTACTAAATATATATATTACAAAAATATACCACATTTGGTTTAACGGTCGCAATCTTGTGTTGGGCGACAGGCATCTGCAACAAGTCGGAGAGAGGCTGACAATCTGGAGGGAGAGAAGCATCACCCTCGAAGGTGCTAGACTGAGAAGTGCTGGGTCGAGAAACACTACTTCTTCGAGGTCTCGTCATTTCAACAGAACTACATTTATATATAAAAAACAACATAGTTTAACAATTTTTTACAAGTTACATATTTATCTAAAATAACTAATTGATTATCTATAAATACTAACTACTTTATCCATATATTACAAATTTATACAAAAAATAACACTAATTTCTACAAAATTTGTAAATTTCTAAATAAATGAACTAATTTAACAATAATCTAATTTTAATATAACAAATTTATCTAAACTAACTATATTTTCCCAAATTTGATGTATTACTATATTTTTCCAAAATAAAACAACAACTTACATATTTATCTAAACTAACAAATTAATAATTTCTAAAATAATATTTTTTAACAATAATCTACATATATCTAACTTAACAATAATTTAAGCTTTAATATGACAAATTTATCTAACAATAATTTATCTAAAAATAATAACTAACTTAACAATAATTTATCTAAAAATAATAACTAACTTAACAATAATTTAAGCTTTAGTATGAAAAAATTATCTAACAATTATCTAACAAATTCTTACAAAAACCATTTATCTAACAATTTATCTAACAATGATCTAAAATTTAACTAACTTAACAATTATCTAACATATATCTAACAATTTCTCTAACGATTACCTAATTTTTAACTAAGTTAACAATTATCTAACAAATTTGAACAAAAACAACACAAATTTTGTATGACTTTTTTTATTTTCCGAAAATTAAAAAAATTATTGTTACCTGTTACACAGCAAACTCTCTCAAATCCTGATCTAATGAAACTTCAAACTTCTGAAATACTTTCTCAAAGTTTTCTCAAAATTTGCCTCAAAACCTCTCAAAATTTTGCAAAATCTCTCTCAAAATCATCAAAAGAATTCGACAGAGGGAGAAGAGCGGTTCTATGCTTAAATCGGCACAACTCCGGAATCACGGGTGCCTGCATAACTCCGGAATCAGGGATTCCGGAGTTATGCAGGCACCCGTGATTCCGGAGTTATGTCGATTGCGCAGATTCCGGAGTTACAGCAGATTCTCTGATGCCGGGGTTATGCTGCTCTCCCTGATTCCGGAATGGCTAAAATGGTTAATTCCGTTCAAATTTTGCCATTTTGATATTTTATTAATTTATTTTGGTTAATTAAAAAAATTTCGGATATTTCCTAATTGCATTCAGTCCTGGTAAGTGGTAATAAGATAAATCACTCATCTTAATATTATTTGAAAACAAGAATTTGTGCCTGGTTGAGTTGAAACATAAGTTGAAATTAAAAAGTTCACATGGCACAAATAATCCTCAACAAAGCAATATTATTGTAACAATAATTTCTAGCAAGAACAACAGTTTCTGGGAAGAAAATAATCACATATGTTTGCATTTATTTATTTCCACCAATTTACAAAGGATCTGGAAATAGAATGGGAAAAATATTCAAGCCCATTCAATTGAAAACATACCATCGGATTTTGTAACTTTTTTTCCTTTTTCCAGTCTGACCAGTAGTAGCTACCAGTACAAACTACAAAGGAAAGGTGTAAAAGCAAAAACAAAACATGCAAAACATATCAGCAGAGTATATATAGCAGACAAGTTACAGCTACTGTTAGCCATACAAATTAGATCTGTTGCAGTGTTTGTCAGATGTATCGTTGAAGATTCTTGAATTTCTCTCTTTCCAGAAATGCCAGCACACTGTGATGAAGTATCCGGATCCAGAATTATGATTAGGAGTAGGCACTAGTTACTTACAAGAATATAAATTTCATTAAAATATTGAATACCATAGTAATTAAAGAATACAGTTTATTAGGGGACATTTGATTTTTTGCCATTATAAAACTTCAAAATTATCAAAATGTCATTCAGAATTTTTTTTGTCAAAATATCACTAACGGTCACTTTTTGCATTGAGACCGGCTACTGATAGTTGACAATTTTTTTCTTAGTAATGTTTTGACAATTTTCAAGTTTTATAATGGCACAATTATTTTTCCCTTAAATATTTGAAAATTAAATATAAATATAATATAATAACACTTACAAAAATTAAATCAAGTCGATGACGATAAATTGAGCCGACATATCCCAATATTTTTTTTTGACAAAGTGTTGTGTATCTTCATTCAATTCAGCATATTTCTCACACCGAAATAGTAGAGAGGGTCGAGTGTGGGACAGTTTGAGACACTCGCCAGACACCAACAACAGAGTTTCGACGAGACACGCACGATCACGACTGACAAGTTTGGGCTTAGTCGCTTAGAGTTTGGGTGCGAGGCTTCGAGCTGACGGTGATTCGCGACTCGGGTCAGAGGGAAAGAAGATAGGGACGATCCATACAAAGTCATTAAGTCCGCCGAAAATAGCGATTTGCAAAGAGAGGACCAACGATCTTAATTCGAGCCAGAAAATATTGAACGAGTCTGAAACAGAAGTAGGCACAATATCAATTCAGGAGTAGACACCATATTAAATATCGTTGAACGTATGAAAAATTTTAGAATTCAAAAGTAGACACGTGCCTGCCTAAAATAAGTTGCATCCGCCGATGGAAGTATGATTGCCACGTCGTAAACTGCTTTTGTGAGTGGCGATGCTAAATAGCTTTCCATCATGCTTTCTCTGTATACCATGCATAAGCTGAATTCCTAATTGTGCTGCCATAGCATTCCAGATTCTGATGGCAAAAGGACATGATAGGAAAAGGTGCGAAGCGGCTTCCGTTTCACTGGCTGAGCACATAATGCATCCCGGCACGAATTGAAAGTTCCTCTTTTTTTACTGTTTGCTGCGAAAATCGCTGCTCATTTACTGAAGAACAGATCCTTCCGAGAGATACGTACCAATCTCTTCCCTGGCGCAATACTGACATTTTGTAAATAAATAAAAAAACTGTAAATCAGTCAAATTGTACTGTACACACGAGTCAACAATTTCCTTGTGAGTTGTTACCATAACATAATATATATTTTTATTCATCTGATGATTTTTCTGGTACCGGACACAACATGGCGAGCAAGCCGCAAAGAAATACTATACATACTATGCAACACTTCGTACATAAGACAAAATAGGTGAAACGAGACAAATTTTGACGAAGGAACAAAGGTTTTCTATAGTTGTTTCATTCGGTTTTGAACAATATATATGTATCAAAGGCATGACAGCATTTTTCTGTTTCATTTCACTGCAGAGTCCAGAAGGTTATGGTATGTGCCTTAAAAACCTTGATTTTTTTTAAATAATATTATTAATACAAAAAATTAAACATTTTGAAATATATAAAAAAAAATTTCAAATCCACCCACCTGCGGTCCTAGTATTATTTAAAAATAGTAATTACAAATTTCAAGAGGAGATTTGATTCTACCTTACGGCTTACTGTCTGTCCAAGTAGATTTGAAAATTTATTTTTATTTTTCTAAATAATTAATTTTCAATATTATTGACGGTATTTAAAAATCTCGGCCTTAAAAGAAATAAGAGACGGTCCTAGTCTAACGTATTGCGATGTCAAAGTCTATCTCGGGTAGTGGTAAGGCACATGATTTTTATAGGAGAGTTTTGGAGTTCAAGTTTCGATGAAAACTATTTTCAGAGTAATTTTTCAAATTTATTTTCTGATTTCTTTGTAGATGTGTGTTGTAAGTCTATATATATTGAATCAAAAAAAAAATCTAACGTACTGCGATGCAATATGCATCGTTACATCAAAATTGGTGCAGAAAACAACGAAATGTCCGAGAGAAAATCAGTTTGAAACATTAAATTGACCGTTATTTGAAAAAATTATAAATGGGACCATGCTACTATATCTTTCTCATATTGTGAGTGTGACGATCGCTCTTCTCAAGTTTTAATTTTCACAATTTTTAATTTTACAATTTGTGCAGTTAACCCTTCAACAACTAAAATCAGTTTACATTGATAGTTAATTGTTTTGGTTATAACTTTGTCACTTAATAGTTATTACTAACCATTTTAGTTATAATTATTAATAAGAAAAATCCCTTCAATACATAATTTGTCACTCAATAGTGTGCAATTCTTATTTTTAAAGAAAATTTCATAATACATATTTCTTTTAGTAGAAAAGAATATGCAATTTATGTATAATTAAACGGAGTTGATAAGCGATATGAAGATCAATATGTTCATCGACGCGGACATGACGCATCCAGTTAAATTCACTTTGCACGTTGTTGTTGTTATTAACTTATTATGCATGTTATTTTGGTTATTATGCATCTAATTGACATGATGTTCGACTGAAAACGGAGATTGATACGCTCATCGATGCGAACTGAACAAATCGAGTTGCATTCACTTAGAAAATTGTTATAGTTATTTTGCATGTTATTTTGATTATTATGCATGTTCTTTTTATTACTTTGCATGTAACTAACATGCAAAATAATATGAATAACATGCATAATAACACATTTATATAATATATTTGACATGCAACTCATTCTGAATAACATGCAAAATAACAATCTGAATATAAACATTGTCAAATGCATAATAAAAATAGCATGCATAATAACACAATTAACATGCACAAACCGAATTAAGTAAGTTATTATGCACATATTTGAATTGTTATGCATGCATAATATAACTACAATATTTTTCAAACTGAACCCAATTGAACGCATCCAGTCCATATCGATGAGTGTATCGATCGATGGTGGTATCGACGGAACATTTTCCTTTCGAAAAATATTGGTTCGGATCATATTTTTGGCGGGACGTGTCCTTCAAATTGACTCAGATATTGCTAACTACATCTATAACTAATTAGTTTATACGTTGCATTTTATATGATAAATTTTATTATTTCATGAAATATTAGTCTTCTGAATAAAATAAAATGTTGATATATTTTTATTGCTGTTTAATGTAGAACTTAACAAATTAAATTAATAGTTTGATACTTTTAAATTGAAAAGTTTCAAAATTAAGTAAATAATTAAATTATTAAAATGTAATTGCATATATACTCTTATTTATTAACATAAAATAATGATCTTAATTGAGTTTCATAGTCTAGGTCTAATTGTAATAAATTATATAATTTAAAGACAAACACTTAGGTACTCTAATACTTGAGATTGATGAAAAATAATTCATTTTAACTTTTGTTGTGTTTTTTTAAAAAATCAATTTTCACCAATCTCTATAAATTGAACTAGTCAGATTGGTTAGAGTACGTGTATTCTTCTTTTGAAGTCCTCAAGTTTTGCCTAATATGAAAGGTAATCCTCAAAATTAAAATTTGAGAGAAGTGATTTTCACGAGTTAGAATCTGTGCCAGGCAAAAATTGAGGAAGGAAAGAAAAGAAAAGAAAAGAAAAGAAAGAGAAGGGAAGAAAAGAGTTACACTTCAAATTGGAGGGTAAGAAAATTAGTGATTGTGGAGAAAAGATTTAATCGAAGTCATTTTTCTTTCTTTAATATGAAGTTCTGAAGCAAAATATTTTTTGTTTTTTGAACTTTGACCTCTCCTTCCTTCTCCTCCGAAATTGTATTATGGAGCAGACCCTTAAGAGAAATATAGTGACATAATCTTTCTAAATTTAAAGAAAAATGCAGATATATTATGTTCATTTTGGATTCAAGACATTATGGGAGAAAGGTAAGACCCAAAATAAATACTTGTCACTAAAAAATTGACATGCTTTTACTTTCTCTACCTCACTCAATTATTACCATCCACGTTTAGCACCTACATGCCTATCATTTTTATATTTTTTTTTATGGGACAATTTTTGGAGACGAGAAATTTAGTCCAAGAAAATGACAATGGGGATAATTCATCCCTTACATGTCGATGATGTTCAATCCATGCTATTCCATGCACATTTTCAACAGAAGTTGTGGTGCTGATCTCCTTTTAACATTCAACTTCAGATATTATCATATCAATGTTAGTAGAAACAGTCAAATAATTAGGATAATATTCCGTAGATACCACATTTGATACCAACTATTCGATTTTATTATGCATCTTTAGTTGAGTTATCGTGCATATTATTTGAGTTATTATGTATGTTATTTTTTGTACTAAAGTGCATAATAAAATCGATAACATGTATAACTATTTCATTACAACAAATAACATGCATAATAACTCAAATAATGTGCACGATAACTCAACTAAGGTGCATAATAAAATCGGTATCAAATATGTTTCGTAAATATCACATTTGATACCAACTATTGATACCGATTTTATTATGCACATTAGTTGAGTTATTCTGCACATTATTTGAGTTATTATGCATGTTATACCATAACTATTTCAGTACAAAAAATGATATGTATAACTATTTCAATACGAAAAATAACGTGTATAATAACTGAAATAATGTGCATGATAACTTCACTAAAGATACATAATAAAATCGATAACATATATAACTATTTCGGTATAAAAAATAACATGCATAATAACTCAAATAATGTGCAGAATAACACAACTAAATGTGCATAATAAAATCGATATCATTAGTTGATATCAAATATGATATCAACGTATCAGCTCCCAATAACAATTTGACGGAATTCATTGTCCTAATTAATATCACACTCTTCTCTTTGACTCTGCCAAAGTCATATAAGAAGAGTATATGCTTTCTATAAGCGCTATATATAAAAGAAACAACATTATAGTAGAATAGTGTCTTGTACTATACAACAAGCCTGATGCTAAAAATGAAGAAACCAATCAAGCTAGCAATTTTCTTCTATGTTTCCTTGTTTTCATTTGTCACATCTCAACATACGAACAAGACTATCCATGGTGAGATTCATGTCGGTGTTATACTTGATTCAGCAACCCTTGTAGGCAAAATTGGGAAAACAAGCATTGAAATGGCTATGGAGGATTTCTACATGGTGCATGAGAATTATAGAACCCGGCTTGTGATGCATGATAGAGATGCCAATGGCAACGACTTCGAATCTTCATGCGCAGGTGTTGAATCATTTATTGATTTTTTTTTTTTTGAAGTTATAGTGTTGTAGTGTTGTTTAGTAATAAATAAACTGATTTTTTTTATGCAATTAGTCCTTCGTTAGTGATTTTAAAACGTAGTCATTGAACAAAAAGTTCTTCGTTTTTTACTTTTGAGTCGAAATTGTTTTTCAAATTAAACCAGTAGAAATTATTGATCTCAAATTTAAATTTAGTTTCTGATAATAACCAATTAATTAAGCAGTGAATATTTTCGTAGCCCATGTTCGCGGGTGCAATATTTTAAGAATAAATAGCTCTCGGTCCCAATTAACTTCACCCCCTTCAATGCTCATCACATATGACAAATGAACCCCTACACCTAGGGATGAGATAGTCTGACACGCGGCGCCGCACTGCACGATTTTAGAATCGTTCGATTTTCTTGTGATTCGTACTTCAGATCTAAAAACTCCTCTGATTATTTATCTGAGCGGTTGAGACGCGATATTACGGATACCGCGCGGTAGAAGAACATAATATCCTAGACCTATGGTCAAGATTTCCTAAGCTCCATTTATTACATATGATAGGAGCATTGAGGAAGATGTTTGAAACTATATAGCAAAGCCCATATTTTAATGCGCAAAGAAACACATGTTTGTGGGTTTTCCTGAGGTAACTTTATTGGTTTCCAAACAACAATGTCAATGAGAATAGAAGATAGCGTCCCCGCCGACTTTCTCCGCCTCTCTCTCTCCCTCTTTCTCACCGAATTCACGTTCTCTGAAATAATCAGTAGCAGTGGATATCTTGCATTTTCATCGCTGCTACAGCATCGAGTGCTGTCGACACAGTGTTTTTGCTACAGTACAAACGAATTTACAATATAACAATACTGTTCGCTGATCATTTCGTAACCCCGCATTATTTCGGGAGATACGAAATCCTTCTCACCCCTCCTGCTCCTCTTTACTCTCCTCTCTCTCTTCTTAGAGAAGAACGAATCGCCCGAGTAATGGAAACTTTTATCCAATGTAGACAATTGTATGCATATTATTGGAGAGCATGTGCCACATATATGTGAACAGAATGTGGTCAACAAAATAGAAAAGAGAGATAGAAATTATTGACCAAGGAAAAGAAAACAAAAGAATACGAATCATACTAGCGTGGTAAAGTCTTTGCAACCAATTTTCAAATTTCTCCTCTTCAAACCTAGCGTTCAATTCCTCTCCAGGTGAGAAATCAACCAAGCTCCTTTGACTATATATACCAGACTCTCTCAATTCCTTCTTCTCTCCTATTCTCCTCAGAAATACAAGCAAGAGCCACATTTTCTCCCCTCTTCTTTCCTCTTCTCTCCTGTCGCCACAGCCAGGAAACAGTTGACACATTGAAAATTTTCAGATAAACTAAACATAAATTTCGACCATTTGCAGTTATTATTAATATGATCTTCTATTAGACCTGTAGTACCAAGACTAGTTATATTGCACAAGTAGTCAGTCCCGAAGAAATTTGCAACTAAGTGCATTTATTATGCAATACCCTTGCAGCACCAGTACCTTTTGAAAGCAAAAAGTTACAGCAAAAGTTGCACAGATTTGAGTAATTAAAACTGCATGATAACAACACTACAGAAATCTTACTCTGATATATTAACATCAGATATATCAGAACCTGATGTGTGGCATTTGTAACTTAATTGATTCATACCAATTTTCGATCACTTTGTTCATCCTTAAACCAAATCTTGATAAAAGTTGAGAATTCTATTAAGAAGCTTCTATCTATCTACATGCAGCACAGGACTTGTTACAGAACATGAAGACTGAAGCTATCATAGGACCTCAGAAATCCTCACAAGCTGCCATTGTCTCCAACATCGGTAATAGAAGTCTCGTACCAACTATTTCCTTCTCAGCAACAAGCCCTACTCTTTCCTCCATGCATGAGCCATATTTTATAAGAACAACAATAAATGATACTGCTCAAGTGGATGCCATTACTGAGCTCATTAAATCCTATGGATGGCGAGAGGTAGTTCCAATCTATGAAGACACGGAATTCGGACGGGGTATTATACCCTTCATTGCTGATGCACTCCAAGAGATTGATGTCCGGATTCCATACCGTAGCTTAATAAATGAGTTATCAACTGATGATCAAATACAAGAAGAGCTCTACAAGTTGCAGACTATGCAAACAAGGGTGTTTGTCGTACACACCACGCCTTCCAAGGGCTCTGTACTATTCTTAAAGGCCAAAGAACTAGGGATGATGGAGGAAGGGTATGTATGGATTATGACAAATGCATTAGCGAATGTTATAAACTGTTTCAGTCGAAGCGTAGTCAGTGCAATGAGTGGAGCTCTCGGGGTACGACTTTATGTACCAAAGACACAGAAGTTGGAGAACTTTGCGACAAGATGGAGAAAGAGATTCCAAAAAGACAATCCCAACGATGAATCTTGTGAAATTAGTACAGTTGCCTTGTTAGCTTATGACACGATAAATGCACTGGCAATGGCAGTAGAACAAGTTGGGATTCAAAATACCAAACTCAAAAAGAACACCACAGGTTGCGTGCACTTGCCTGTCTTCTCTCATGGACCACAACTTCTCAAGGCAATTTCTAACATCAAGTTTCAAGGCATGAGTGGCAATTTTGAATTGAGAGATGGGCAATTGCAGTACTCTGTATTCGAAATAATAAATGTAGTCGGAAATGGAATAAGGGAAATTGGATATTGGAGACAAAAACAAGGATTATCAAGAAGAGTAGCTGCAAACTATAAGAAGACATTCCCAACTTCAAAGCCAAATTTGAATCCAGTGCTTTGGCCAGGGGAATCGATAATAGTGCCAAAGGGTTGGGAGATCCCTGTTACTGGGAAAAAACTACGCGTAGGAGTGAAAATGACTTCGACGCCTGAATTCATGAAGGTGGAGATAGATCCTATGACAAATGCCATAATAACAAGCGGGTATGCAATTGATGTGTTTGAGGAAGTGATAAAGAGATTACCTTATGCAATACCTTATGAGTATGAAGTTTTTGGCGAGCCTTCTGCAAATAGCTCACTGATGCTGACTTATGATGATTATGTCTATCAAGTTTATCTTGGGGTGAACATCTCTTTATGGAATATGTATAGTTTATCTCCTCTCTTTTTTTCAAAAAAAAAAAGTAATCTCTTGATTCAAGAATTTATTTGTTTATGCAGAACTATGATGTGGTGATAGGAGACATTACAATAAGATACAACCGGACGCTTTATGCTGATTTCTCAGTAGCATACACCGAGTCTGGAGTAGGAATGATTGTGCCGGTTAAGGAAGCCGTGAATAGAAACACGTTAATTTTCTTGAAGCCATTAACTGGAGATCTATGGCTAGTGAGCTTTGTGTTTTTCATCTACACTGGCATCGCCATATTGATTTTGGAGCCAAAGATGAGGACTTCCCTCAGGGGTTCATTATCAAAACATCTTGAAACCATAGTGCATTTATCCTTGTTTGCACATAGTAAGTAAACTAAATCTCTTGATCACAGAAGTATGGTTTGTGGACACCTTAAGGTTTCCTTTAATCCTAGCTAGTATGTGTTTTGACTATTATTAATTGCAAACTCTTAATTGTAAACATTATTATAACTTAGCTAATAAAATGCAGAAGAGAAACTAGAGAGCATCCTATCTAAGATAGTTGTTATCGTATGGGTCTTCGTTCTTCTAGTACTGACATCGAGTTACACTGCTAGTCTCACCTCAATGCTAACAGTTCAACAGCTTGAACCAACAGTAACTGACATCCATGATTTGATAAACAAGGGTGAATATATTGGATATAAAGAAGGTTCATTTGTGGAGAGTTTATTGATTCAGCAGCTCGGTTGTGACAAATCGAAGATGAGAGGTTACTTCTATCCTGAGGAATTTACTGAGGCACTCGACAAAGGAAGTAAGAATGGTGGAGTGGCTGCAATAGTTCATTCAATACCTAACATCAAGCTGTTCCTTGCCAAACATTGCAATTCTTACACAATGGTTGGACCCATTTACAAGGCTGCAGGGTACGGATTTGTAAGTCATCCTTTCTTTTGTAAATTTATTTGCTACAAACTAATTGCAATGGCATACTAGCTTACTATTACCAGTGAGAACTCTTGATACTCCATACACATGACACTGTCTCAGAAGACACTCTACAATTCTAACCTTTAATTACATCATGAAGTACTTATTAAACAAAGCATTTTTCATTTGCGTACTGTTAATTCTTAGATTATGGCCGGTTCCAGTTTCATCTTTCTAATTACTAATTCCAATAGGCTTTCCCAAAGGGTTCTCCACTTGTCCCAGACATCTCTCAAGCAATCCTAAACATAACCGATGGAGACGACATAATACAAATTGAGAAGAAATGGATTGGAGATGGGAACTGTCAGAACACCGGCAGCATCATCATTGAATCAAGCAGCCTAAGCGTTTACAGCTTCTGGGGACTTTTTCTCATAACAGGAGTTGTTACCACTATCTCCCTACTAATATTTGCAATCATGTCATTCTGTAAGAAACGGCGAAAGATGACCAGCATTACCAACCTCGAAACAAGCTCCGACGAGAGAGATGAAAATGACAATGTAGTCTAGAGAAATGCCAAAGGGTGACAGTTTTGGCCCATCAGTTGATAGCAACACCAATCCTTCTCCATAGAATGATCGTACATGAGAAATCACGATTTCAGATAGCAGAATAGTTAGTTTTTTTCCCTTGCAAATGCAAATTTGCTCATCTTTGGGATGCATGCCAAGAGATCATTTATCAAGTTGTGAAGTTGTGGGCTTTCTTATTTTAGTTACAAACTATAGGTAGGTAATGAGCGTAGTACGTAGTTTCTGTAATTTCTGAAGCAAACTTCTTAACTAAGTATCCAATTTATAAATATTATCTTGAGTGGTATTATACCTACAGTCTATTTAAGCTGTCAGTGGCTGGCAATTTTGATTTGGGAATGACCGTTGAGGAAACGGAAATTGACTTGTTCAATAAAGAAAAATGTTCGTCAATACCGTCATTGATCTCATCATTGATACGCATGTTAAGAAAATATTTATGTATGTTATTTGAATTATTATGCATGTTATTTTATACTGAAAAAGTTAATATGCTTATTTGAGTTGTTATGCATGTTAAGAAATAACTTGCATAACTATTTTCTAGTACAAAATAACATGTATAATAACTTCTTTAACATACAGAACGACATGCATATCAATGCCGCGATCAATATATCAACTCTCTTCAATAAATTGAAGGAGAAAAAAAGAAACAATTGGTGAGGTGAGAGGAGAGAATAGAACTGATACTGGCTCAGGTGTGCTCCGATAGAGAAAGGGAAGGGAAAAGGGCGAACTATATCATTTACTTTGATCTCGAGTTAAAATTTTAAGAGGTGAATAGAGGTTGGTAATGTGAGATGAGAGAAATATCGTATTGATCTTTTAATTTTCAAAACTGTTCTTCCCAATTTGAGACGTAGAGAAGTTCCCCTCCCTTACTCTTTCCTTACCTTATATTATTCTTGAAATTTGGAAGCAGCCGCTAAAGGGATTGGATTAGTGAAGGAAATAGGGGAGAATCAATTAGTGGTAGTGTACACAGGTTGGAGTTGGAAGATCACAGTCAGATCACACAAAAAAGGAGAACTACATTTCAATAAGATAAAGAATTCATATACAGAGTTTGTGAAGGTGGGGACGGATCCTCTGACAAATGCCTCAACGCCAAGTGGTATGCTGTCGATGTTTTCGAGTATAAACTCTTCGCAGATATAACCCAATTAACCAAAATAGTGGTTAGTTTGTATTCTATATAAGGGGGGAAAAACACCTTTAGTTAGTGTTATTGTAACACAGTTATAAAACAGATTGATCAACTGAGAAACTTGAGCACCGTTTAATATTTGTATACATAATATCTGTTATTTTGTTAGTTTTATTAATGTATTTGCTAGCTTAAATTTATTACGCAATGAGGTAAAAAAAGATTTCTGGCAAAAATCAATTTCTTCCACCTTTTTCCATGAGTACCAGATGGGGCCAATAGAAACATGCTATAATAAGCATTACGCATGCATGTAATAGACTTAAAAGCTATAGGTTCTGAAGCATCTTTTTTTTTTTTTATTGATTCTCAAGCAGGATGTGTTAAATGATATACCTACTCTCTAACTTGCTAAGAAAAGCCCACATGGTAATGCAAAAAAAATTGTCACAATCAGCAAGCCACCTCTACTAAGGTTGTGCTCCCGAGTTCAGGGGAAGATTCAAATGCCGACTCACACATGAACAGATATTAGCAAATATAATAATAGGCAAAAAACAATTACGGGTTGCAGATTACCTGATACTATGTTAAACAACTAACTGATGGAATCAGAAATAAAAATCAAGTCAACAGTACAAGAAGTTCACATGTTCCTACCTCGCTTCATCTCTGTGTGCCAAATGCTTGTGCCTGCTTTTGTTGGCAAACTCAGGGTGAACAATGGCCTTCTCTACTACCACATTCGAGTTTGCATCAATTCGGTATGAAACTTCAATGCCTTCAAGGATCAGGTGGTACACCACTCGATTTGGCAGGTCAGTAATTTGAGGAGACAACTCTTCTTTCAAATTGTCATCCTCTTCTTCCTCAATAGAGTCACTATCTTTATTTGTAGCTACTTGGTGTGGCCGAGTACGCTGCGAAAGTGATCGTATATCCCAAGTTAGAACCTCCTTTATTAGCTTTTGAAACTGCTCTGGAGATTCATACTGTGATTGGTTTTCCTGAATATATAAAATAGCATGAGAAATTATTGGTATATTAGTAACTTATTCTTGTAAGTGAGGTATAATAGGTGAAAGGTGCAACAAGTAAATTATTTTCACCCAACACAGTTAGTCGGAGTATCTTTTCTGTAAAAAAATAGTATGTTGCCAAATAACTTTGGAAATCTTACTTAATATTATAGATAAGAAATAGCTTACCACATAAATCCAGCAACTGGACAGGGAAGAAGCAAACTCTGAACCAAAGGTAATCGACCCAGTAGCCAATGTGTTATACTCCTAATATAATAGGTAATGCTATAAAAAGAATTAAAAAGAGGAATATGACTTCAAAAGGGTTCGAAGTCAAAACTCCAAACTCAAAAGAGATGATATACTCAAAACATAAATAAAAAAGATAATGTAAAAAGGCAAACCTGGACCCAACTAGGAACAGTTGCACCGTTCACAGAGTCTGAATATGGGAGGTACGGTTTAATGTCGAGTACCGGCTGTTGCATAAATAGTAACAAGATCAAATTTCAACAGAGAGAAAGGTCAAACTAAAAGAAAGAGTACACCATGAAAATGCAAGTGTTGTGGACAGTTAATAGAGCATAATCCAGAGAATAAGAGGTATTATTAAAAGAGTTAGGCTATGGTACTTAGTAAGCACCAAGCTCTACCGTACTTACGATCATATCTCGAGTTCCAAAATGCAAATGGACGATCTGAACCGTTGAAAATGTTGTTCATACTAAAATCTACTTGGAAACCAAAAATTTTATCTTTTTGCAAATTTTTTAATATTTTATCGAATGGATAGAAAATTGAGTAATATATACAGACCTCAAATTTAACCAATTTTCTACCTATCCGATAAAATAGTAAACAAAAGTTCCAAAATATAAAATAAAAAATTGGTTTCCAATTAGATTTTAGTATGGACAGCATTTTCAACGGTTCGGATAGGCCATTTGCATTTTGAAACTCAAGATATGATAGTAAGCACGGTGGAGCTTGGTGCTTACGTAAGTACTATAGCCTAACTCTTATTAAAATATAAAAGAAACTAATTCCTTTGGGTTTTTTATTTAACTTTATTGTAGCAAAGTTCACATAGAGAGAGAGAGAGGGAGAGGCTACCGTGCCATCAACTAAATCAACCCCAGAAAGCAAAATCGCATGTCCATCCACTGCCTCTATCTATAAAGTATTATTTCAGAATACAATAAGATTTTTGTAACTATATTACAATATTGGCCAAAGTATTGGACTTGAATTCATTACTTCCATGTACCTTTGCAACGCTGAGACCTATAGGACAAGGTCTGTGTGGTGACCTAGTCGCAAGAACCCCCATCTTGCCACCATTCAGTCTAGGCACTCTAACCTACCATTAACATAATAATGTAAAATATGAAAGTATTACAAAGTATCACAAAGTATGCCATGACCTGATAGCTACTGATAAATGCAATGCTAGACTGAACTGTTATTGCTGTTAACTTGCACAATAGTTGTAGTTGTTGGCTTTGATGTTTCATTAAATCACAGAGGCACATAAAGAGCAATCCACTTTTTGGTTATAGAATTTATTTTTAACATAAAGCACATTGATACCACCATATGATACCATTAAGCAAATTAACAGACATGCCCAACATCAATGGAGTCATAAAACTGAACTGCAATCAAGAAGTGTCACCTTTGCCTTTATTTTGGATCGAGCTGGGTCTTTCCAAATTTTCTCGAGATTTGTATTTAGGTGAAACACATAAAGGATCCAACAATGCGAGTAACCTGAGAATCCTTCAAGTGCCTCGGCCGGAACCCTAGCTGGATCAAGCACCACACAGGCTCTTGCAAGTGGTACCACCAAAGGCTGTCTTGGGGTACCATTTCTACATAGATAATATGAGTCCAAATCTGTCAGGTTTAATGCCACAAGGGCTGTAATGCCGAGGCCAAATTGACCAAAGTATTAGAACAAATAATTCTCATTTTATATTTAATGAAGCTCAAATAACTCTTCCAGTTCAGCAGTTTGGAGTTGACATGGTAGAATATGAGAATCCCACACTGCAATCCTCACAGAAACTTTTTTTAATGTACCAATTCCTTCAATAAGCAATGCCTTCTTTCATTGAAAACTTATGATCAGGTCAGTTTGTATTACAATTTTTCAAGTCCAAATAACTACTGCTAGCCAAAATTTATACTAAAATCTCCAATTAGAACAATAAATTTAACTTAGATAAATGTACCTAGTTGAGAAGCAGGACTTGACCATGCCAATTGGAACCATAGGATACACCTCTTTTGATCCATCCCCACTTTGTTGAGTCATGGTCTTCCTTAATGCCTACTTCAAAATACAAAGATGTGATCAAGTTCATCCCGCAAACAAACAGTAAATTCAGAATAAAAAAAATTACAACTGGTATAGTTAAACCTGTTGAGCCCTGACACGGCCCCGTCTCTCAGCAGCCCCTTTCTCCAGTGAAGCCTCCAGAGAGTACTGCAGCTCTTTAACTCGACCTTCCAGTCTCTTGCATCTTCTCCCATAATAAAAACCTGGAGAAATTAAGTTATATACAGTTAATTTTCAGTGGGGTTTAGGGTTTATCACTTCCTTTTATCATACCAAATTATCGCGAAAAAATTGTAAATTGAGAAGAATGAAATTACTCGAGAGAAAGATTGATGTAGCGGAGATCGCCACGGTGGCAAAGGCGAGTGCAATGGAGGTGACTTGTGCCTCCCTCGAATGCGGAGAGATCGCCATTGGAGCTTGAGAAAGGGAGACGATTCTACTTGTACAATTTGTACTGAAAGAAAATGGTACTTTCAGAATTAGCGTACATGGGCTAATCCAACAAGCACTTACAAGCCTTTCCAATTTTGGGCCTAACCTCGGTGAAAACACGAATCCAGTTCCCAACCAACTGTATTAAACTTTCCTACCAATTGATCCGATTCTACACTGCTGCTCATCTCGAAGTAATTGCGTAGTGATTTCCTTTTCGTCAGAGAAAAACGAAAAACAGGAAACGGTGTGAGAAACGAGATTCAGCTCACTGTAATTAACTAAAAGGAAGCAATAAGAATGGTTTCAAATCTTCTACGTCGTACAAGACTGTTCATATCTCATTTGCCTTGTTACGCCTTATTTGAATTATTTGAATTGACCTTAGATGCTAAAAAAAAATAGTCATCTAATGTTCCTACAAATAACTAATCCCAGGTAACGTTTTAATGAAGCGAGATAGACATGTTACATAGAAGCATGTCAATTAGAGACGAACTCTGGGGTTAGAAATGCAAACCGAAGAAAAAAAAAATCGCATATATGGAACCATGAGTGCCAATAAATTACTTCTAGCACCTAATAACAATATTAATTTAAAGCTGCCAATAAAATCCACTGGAAGTTCAATCCAAAAGCAGCATAAACTGTCTACCTTTATGAAGCAAATACTAAACGCACAAAAAAAAGGGAAAATGAAAGATTGATCTACAGTTTGACTTACAACTGGCCTTTTTTTTAAATGAAAGAGAAGAAAACAAACCAAACAAAAAACATCAGTAACAAAAATATTGCAAGTACAGAACAGCATCACATGCTAGTAATTGCAATTGAGCCATCTTAATATCTGAAAGCTATCTCCTTTATTTGTCAAATGCAACTCTAGGTAGATAAAGAACTCATAGTTCATCGGTTTATAGGAGTGTGCATGCGCTCAACAATTCTATTAACAGCATCCCGTGTCATAACAAGTGTGTCATGTTGCAAGATGCTGTACACATTCAAACCCTGCATTAAATGTAGAAGCATACAGCACAGAATTTAGAAAACTAAATAAGCTGGTGTCATAGACGAGTCATGTTCAAGTCTCGATTCATAGTAACCACTAAATTTTGATTAGTACAGATCCATATACTGCAATGATAATTGTTTATTTTACAACTTCACAATTATGAATCGACCTTAATAACTACCAAAAAAAAATCTCATACACTCCTAAGAGATGTTAAGTGTCAACCACACCCTTATCATACCTCTATCCCTTCTTTGCATCTCTATACAAAGAATATTCCTAGACATTTGGAAAAATGCAGCTGTATCATTTTAAATTATATGAGGGGACTATAAATGATATTTTTCTTATCCTCTCCAAAGTTTTGCCTGATATTTCCTATGTTAAGGATGTGTGGAGTGTGAATAATAATTCTCATCTTGCAGGTATATACAAGAAATTTCAAGGTTATACAATTTATGCATGAATTTACTCTTTTATATGTTGGCCTGTCACCTCCTTAGTGGTTATTTATACTTGGATCAATGCATATCTGGGGCTTACACATTTGTTTCTTGTGCATCTGAGATACCCCAGTAAAAGTAAGAATGTTATGATCCCTAGATAACACATGCATATGCCACTCCAATCTAGGCTTCAAAATCCCCACATATACGCATAACCTCCTCCTTTTGCTATAAAAAGAAGGGCTCTCGATGTTTCAAACAGATGATAGTTTGCACGAATATATTGAGGTAAACAATGACATATCTTTCTTTGCAGGGGCACACGTGATAATAACATCTACAGGGGCTACAAACACCAGATGAGTACTATCATCAATGAGTCATATGTAGTTATTGGCTTTTACTTACAATAGAGGGTAGCACATTGATATAGTGTAGGTTGCGTGTAGCCAGTTTTAATTTATCATCCAATTGACCACCATCAACCAACAAAACTTTCTTTGCATCGGTCATTTGAGACACATAGTTCACAATGTTCTTCGTCTTGTGGCTCGGTAGCTCCAAATCATCGAAAACTAAAAGCTGCCCATATCATCAAATAAGTTCAGAATAATTAAAACAGACGCAACAATAAAGAATTCGAGTAGAAAACTGAACTAAAGAAACACTCTTGCAAGTTCACTTACTGTGCTAGCAAGATAATTCCTTTTATAACTCCAGAAACCACCCTACTCAAAAGCCACGTCTTATTTGCAATTGACTAAGTCGACTTTAATTATTGAATGCCCCCTATTGCTCATACTAACAGCATGACACAAGTGTGGATTTGGAAATCATCACATCAAACCTACTCGCTTGTCCTTCAGTAAAATCAAGACCGAGAAATGTAGAGCTTGCAATGGGTAAAATTTGCACATACAATTTCTCTAAGCAGTACGTGCAAGAAAATATTAAAACTGTTGATTTCTAAATAATATATGCATCAAAATGCTGCATATTTTTACAAGACAATTGAAACAGGAAAGTTGTGCATAGGCAATATTCGGCTTTTGGTCAATTGAAGCTCAGTTTCCGAAATACCAACGAAAGCATATTTTAACAGAATGAAATAAAGAAAATCACCTTGCCTTCAGCCGTCCTTGCAGATAAGGCAACTTTGAGACCAAGACGCCTGACCTTCTTCTGCAATTTGATTGCATGACTCCTTGGTTTTGGTCCATGGCAAGCATAACCATGTCTGAACTGTCAAGTTGATTTTTATGTATAATCAGATGATAATTTAAACACAACACCATAAAAGATGACTGCGTACCAAAATAATACAATATAAAATTGAGGGGAAGTATTATTAGAGCTTCCGGGACACCATGGATTTACATATGCTCACACCATAAGCATTTAACTCTTTCCATCATCTTTTTTAAATTGATATCGAAAGATGGCTAATTCAAGTAATGTTTCTACAGAATTTTATCTCATGCAACTTCTGGGCCATCCAGAGTAATAAAGTTTGAACAATTGTGCCAAAAAATTAGGTTAATAACTGTATCTAGCTCAGTGAGTACAAGCATACACATAAAAGAACATAATAGATAAGAAATAATTCAAGCCAATGTGCAATGCTATCTTCACATAAAACTTTATGCTTTTGGGCATCACTATCCATCATTGAACACTCTGCTGACATCCAGTTGGGCAATTTAAGCACGAGAAACAATTTATAATACATTCGTATATTGCAAATCAACAATATATAGCAAAGTGCAACCTCCAAAGAATTCGGGCGAGTCAGCTGATTACTAAAACTAAATCATTGACAGAACAATTAAAGGACAAATAAGAAAACCTGAGGACCACGGAGAGTTCCATGACGTGCCCGGCCAGTTCCCTTCTGTTTCCAAGGCTTTCTTCCGGTGCCACTCACTTCGCTGATGGTTTTTGTTGAGTGTGTACCCTGTCAAGAAAAGGTGTTCCAAATGTTACTTACCCAATTAAAAGGTTGCAAAATTTATTACATGAGGAGTGCAAAATCTAAAAAGCATTCTTAATAAAATAAGAATGATACCTAACATAATTTGCAGTGCTAAAACTAGTCTTTATGTGTTTTATCATGACAAGATATAAAGGCAACACATAGAACACTGATCCCCTATAAGTTATTATATACAAATAGTTGCAGGCTTTGTTGTAACCTAGTTTTTCATGTGAAAATGCCGAATGTGAGACTCCTAAGATATTACTGCCGGCACTCAACATCTAACCCACACATGATTTCCAAACTGCTGTATTCCCACCAATGTACTAATTGTGTAAAAGATCATGATAGAATTTGAAATGGTAAGTTTTGGTTAATAGTATAACCTGACGCCGCTTCGCAAGCTGCCACTTGACAACTCGGTGGATAATATCAGTCCTGAGGGGGACATCAAAGACATCTCCAGCCAAAATCATGAAACCCTTGTCTTCTCCACTGAAGTTTGTCACCCGGGTAACCAAATCCTCATATTGACCTAAAATAGTACGGTTTTTTAAATTATGTTGTTAATTTGATCACGTCTTGTTTGTTTGAAGAAGTTCATAAATTATCGTGCAACTAGTTAATAAGCATAGATATGTAGTACTCCATAGTTTATGTAGTTGTTGCTACTCTAACCATGACAGCATTGACATATTTACATAAAACAAATTATTATATTGGCTTGATGAGGAAGGGTGTTTTGTTCAATGTTGACAAATTTGTCCATGCCTTCATTGAATGTGTTTCTCTGAGGTACAAGTTGAACTAAGAAAATCAAGTTAAAATATGTTGTTCAAAAGCAATGCCTCCATTGAATTGGAAGTCGTACCTACTGCAAAGCCCGCTAAAGGATCATACGAGAATGGTACTGCCCGTAGAGAACCATACCAGAATGGTACCAAGCAGGTTGACATGGATAAATAGATTTGGATTTGTTTCTGACAAAACCAAAATGCTTCCAATTCATTTCAGCCTCACAATTAGAAGCTAACAACAAGTTGCTCCAAAAGAGTCTCTAAAGTACATACTACACAACAATCTTCTTAATACAAATGTTTTTTAACAGTTAGGTAATATGAAAAATAGTCAAAACAAAAATAAGTTACCAATCTCTCTATCTGGTGTTAACACAGAACGGCCTGATAATAGTTCCGGCGGAATCAGCACTTCACTTTCATGAGTATCCATAGTTGAATATCCTTTGTAAGGAGTATATGGACTCAAATGCTGCACATATAGAGCATTTTAAATAAAAACAAATCCGGAATAAAAGATAATTTATAGGTTACAAGTAGTTTACATAAACTTGAAACCAGAGAAGTCACCTTAGAGATCCATGGAACGGGAGGTCTCTCAATCGGAGCTGGCTTTGAAAGCAAACTGCGCGCCTGAGACTGAGACTGCCTCAGAAACGCCGCCGCTCGGATCAAACCACGCATCAGTACAGATTACAACAACAAACAAAGGAGAAATGATCAAATCAAGTGGCGCCGCCTGATCTCCGACGCGGCGGCGGTGTCTCGTCGTTTACTTGGGTACAGTATCTCTTCGTTTTCACGAGTGAGGTTTTGGTGTTGGTACTGTTGCGCATAATAGAGTCGAGTATAACTGGGTTTAAAGCCGGAACGAAATCCTCTGCTGCACTTTTTGTGCAGCAGAAAATTGTTTAGATCTGATCCGTCAGATCAAAGATTAACGGTCTCCATATAACAAGAGAAAATCCTCTGAATCATATCTGTGGCCTATGACCGTAGATCTCTAATCCTACGGATTTTTTTCATTGCATCCTTCTACTGCAAAAGAAAGTGCAGCAGAGGATACTGTTTAAGCGTGTGATCTGATCTCGCATCTATTGGGCTTAAAAGGCCTAGATAAAGTTAATTAGTTAGGCCGCAATATATGGGCTATAAGAAGCCTTTAGAAAAAGATGCATATAGTGAGGCCTTATTCTACCGAAAAGATAAGATACATCCGTCACGAGTCACACATGAAGGATATCACTGTTAACGCCACAGAATATCCGGACTCTTGGTCCACGAACCAATTCTTGTATTAAAGGATGTCACCAATTAGATCACGACACGCGGTTCACAACAAAGAAGGCATGCTAATTTGGATCTGGTCTTCTAGCCTTCTACTCTGAAATCAATTCATCAAATCATCCGTGTTGAATAAAACAAGAAATGGCTCTTTTTGGATACTCTCCAATTTTTGAACTAAAAGTTAAGTCATTTTTATCGTTTTATTGGAATACCACATAATAACATATCTATAATTAAGTCCTTTTTATCGTTTTAATGTTCATTTTAATCAAGCCAACATTTATTTAAAATATATTTGCTCTCGAATATATCATGTTCTGAGATAAGAGAAGATGAGATTTTAAAACAACTTGGAGGTTGGGAAGTCTATTCTTCATCTTAAAAGCACAACATATGAGAAGTAGGTGGTCTCTATTTCATGACAAAATAGATTGTGTAACGCAGCACCATATTGTACAAATTATGATCGACGCCAGCTGTGTATTTTTTGGAATTTCATGCATGCAGCCACAAAATTCAAAAAAAAAAAAGAATTTAAATTTTTATTTTGGTGCGTGGTTTTTATATATTGTATATCTCATGTATTTTTGCATGACCATTCTCTTTCTAGAATTGTTTGTATCTCAATTTTTTTTCATACGTGCTCTTGCCAAAATAGACTTTGCTTGCATTATACGTAGGATATATACAATAAATATTCAACGAGAGGTTAAAGTTTAAATGTCAATTATTTGTTATGTCTTTATCACCTTATTACGTCTTTATTTTTTTATATGACTATATTACATTTTTAATAAACAAAAAAAAACTACACTAGTTTTTCGACAAGAACATAAAAAATCAGGTATTTTGATTTGTTTTTCTCTCTTGATGAAAACTAATAAATAGTAAAATAAATATTGTTGAGAAATTGTCTACGTTAGAAATGTATGCAACTTTATATCCATCCAGATAAAGTCAGTACACATAACACATGTTTAGTTGTGTAATTAAAAAAATGACAGATATCACATGAAAATATTTCAATTTAATTGATAGTTGAGTCCTTAAATTCTTAGAAATGGAGATAGAGTCATCCAGAATTAAAAATGGTACTCAGTCTATGTAAAATTAAACCTTGGATGCTTTTTAGTAATTTTGATCATTGTGTTCTATTATTGAAAAAAAAGGTGTTTCGGAATTCTCAGATCATTTTATTTAACTCGCTCTGGAATAAGATTAGATATTTCAGAAATAAAATTTATGAGTTCATTAACTAGTGCAAATAAATTGATGCCTAATTAATTAATGGAGAATTTTAAGTTCAGAAGAAATGTATGGTTTAGTTTTATTATCCAAATAAATGTTTGTCAATTTTGCCAAGAAAAATAATTAAATATAAGAGGAGGGACTCAATGTCCACAGATATTGAAGCCAAATGGTGCTAAATTTTAATTCTTGCTTAAAATTTCAATTTTTCATAGATATCATGAGGAGGTGGGGGCATGTTGCCAAGTTTTCGGCAGGTTTTGATAATTTTTTATGCATATAAAAAGAATAAATGAAATTATATTTTTTTTCACGTAGTGAATGATGCTTATAATATATTTAATTAATTTATAATCATTTGAGGTTTACTTTTATTGGAACTAATTTGACACTAAACGCTTGGTATTAAATCCCTCTGAATTTGATTCACAAAAATAAATAAGGATATAATTTCATTTGCTGTAATATAATAATATGCCAACCCCAACAACTTAGTTTTTTTAAGGTTGTTAAATAATTTTTTTATGAAAATATTGTTTAATAATTTAAGTTAATTTAATCGTTGGGATTTTTAAGGAGATGAAAAGTTATCTTTTAAATCCATCTGAAAAGGAAACTGGAGATCTCCGGCCGTATCCTTTCCGTTGCTTTATGAGAGAATACATCTTTTTTACATCATTGTACTTTGAATTGCTAATTAAACTGTCGTTAAAGTATTTTTAATCTTTTTTATTAGTTGTTAATTTGTTGTCGTTCAAGTTTAATTTCATTTTTTTTTTCAAAATTTGCATGGTTTAATTTATTTTTCTTTTAATCACACTACTATGTATTTGTTTTTGTCTTTAGATATGTAGGAAAATATTTTATTATCACACACGGTCACGCGAATGGTCAGTGACGTAGTCGTGTGCCGGTAAGATCGAAGGTTCAAGCTCCAAAAAGCCATGCCTTGGCCAGCAGTGTAGTATCCAGAACACCGAGTTAAGGGGTCGATTTGCAAGTATCGTTTAATTTTAATGTTATAAAGATGTCAAAATTTTATTTTGATCAAATTATACAAATTTTAATGAAATTTTCAATTTTAATCAAAATTTTAACTAAAATCTTACCAGTTAATTAAATTTAATTAAAAAATTAAAACAAAGATTTCAAAGTTTTTTGGAAGGAAGGGAGGCCGAGGCCCATCCTAGCCCCCCCACTGGTTCCGCTACTAGTGGCCAGCTCTGATTCCTACAGGTTTGATATTGTTTCCATTGAAAAATAAAATTCACTTCGAGTGAATTTTATTTTTCTTAGTAGAACGATACCAAATTTATGGAAATGAGAGGCAAACGAACAGATTCTAAGAAAATTAGATGTCGAGTTCAACTTCTAATATAAAGAGAGCTTTTAATATAAAAAAATATTTGATTTCGAGAAAAAAAACAAGCTTAAATTAACCATCCATATAATTGGTACCGAAAACATTCCATCATTACAGAAGATTTGAATCCACGCGAAATTGATCTGAATAATATTTTTGTCTGTTCTTACAAAAAAAAAAAAAGAGCATCAGTTATTATGTACAATGTGATATCTTCGCCCCATATTTTTGTTAAAAAAACACCTTCAACCCTTAATTAAAAAATAATGGGTATTTAAAATAGAAAAAAATTTAGATACTTCAATTCTAGATATATTGGATACTCATGCTTACTACGGACGGTCCAGTCTTGATGCGTGATGCTAATGTTGATGTAATGAACGGTCAGCAGTAATCAGGAGCACTCAGTGTATCTAGAAATGAAGTACCCAAGTCCTTCCCATAAAAATAATATATTTTTACTTTTTAGCATCCTCTTAGTGTTGCATATGGGGTAGCTCATACATTTCACTTGTGAAAATGCAATATGAAAATAAGGAATATTGTATTAATATCCATCAGTTTTTAAGGATTCAAAATCAAGAGTCCGAATCTGCTGCACGTAAATTCCTGCTTGTCTCGAATTTGACCGTCCGATCGTCACGAACGGCTGTGATTTGATTCAGGGGCAGATGTTTTGACCGTTAGATGAGTTTTAAACGGTCCGAATCGAAACAAGCAGAAAATAAGCAGGAATTTTACGAGCAGCAGATCCGGTTCCCAAAATCAAAAGAATGAACTTTTTTCTTTAAATAAAAAAAAGAAACGAATAATACTTTGGACCCACATCAGAAATAATATACGTTATGGGACCGCACCTATAATTTATTAATTTACTATAATTATGTCATTCTCATTTGAACTGCAGAACATTTTTTTTTTTTTTTGAAAATAGCTACTCAAAGAATGAAGTGGCTGCTTCCATTAACAAAAAAAGCTACGAAAAGTACTTGAGTTGTACACCAGTAATGTACTAGAACAATATATGAGAATTATACTGTTAGACTACCAAAATAAATAGCAAGAAAACAAGTAAATCTAAACTTCTCCTATGAGATCCCTCCCATCGAACCTATATAACCTATATGTCTGAACTGCAGAATATTCGAAGCGTTTATCCCTCAATTAAATTATTTAAATATATTATGCTTAATGAAGAATTCTTCAGAAAATGTCTCCAATCCAGATCATTTGCAACCATAACTATTGTGTAGCAGTCTGTGGTCGGGTTCTGACAACATAGAGCACAGTTGCACAGAGGTCCCATGAAGTAGAGAATTTACATTTTTTTTTGGGTAGTATCCAGAGTTTTGTTATTGTTTGTTGCTAACAATTATTTTATGAGGAGAGTTCAAAAGCTTATATTTTTTTGTGCCTTCATATTGTTTCTAAATCCACACCACCTATTAATAAAATTCTTTTGGATCTTCAAATCTAGACCGTTAATTATTTTTTGATGAATGTGTAGATTTTGAGGTATAATGAAGGCACAAGAAAATGAAGATATTAGAGCTCTCCTCACATTTTATTTGTCAGTTGGAATTAGTTATATATCAACTAAAAATACATAGATATTGATATATCTTAACCACATATAATACGAATTATTTTCAGCTGATAAATAATTGATTACATTTTAACAAATAAATTTATTTGAAAATGATGGAAAATTGCAGAGCTTTGTATAGCAAAACTAGATCCGAATCTGCCGCTTGCATTAGAGGCAAGCATGATCATGTTTGTTTCGATCGACCGTCACAAACGACTGTGATTTGATTCAGAAGCAGATGCTTTGATCGTTAGAAGAGTTTTAAACAATCCAAACCAAAACAAGCAAGAAACAAGAAGTAATTATACAAGCAGCGAATTTGGTTCCAGCAAAACTGTGAGCATTACCTTTCTTTTCCTAAAGACATAATATTTATTTTTATTTTCAAATACAGGTTAGGGTTATTTACTTATTTTCTACTTTCTGGAATAGTTATAGTTCCCGTGACTTGACATTAATTAATTCTGAGCAAAATGTAGACATGCTATTTAATTCCTGCTGTCTTCTTTCGATTTCAACTGTTATACATTTATCACATGTGCTGGTGTTCCCTTTATGTTCAAATGAAATGAAAATGCACTTCGTTTTATGTTTCTTTCTCATTAAAATGTCTAGCTAACAATTTCAAAAAATGTACAAGGCAATTAAGACTAGTGATTTGACAACATCCTTGTGGGTGAGATCCGACTCAGAAAATCCAAGGTCGCGACCCAATTCGGGAAAGCAGAGGCCGCGATTCGATCCGGCTCAATCCGAAGGCAAATTTGTGCGGACCCATCCAAAGAAAATCGGGGGTCTAAGGTGGGTAACGGTCGACCTTGTTGAAAAAGACCAGTGTCAGACTCGACCCATGTTAAACCTGGTCCGACCCGTCTAGCCCGTCATAACTCGTGTTAATTCGCCTTTTAACTCGCCGTTAACACACCATTAACTCGTGAAATAAAAAAGCATATAAATTCAAAACAATTAAAAATAAAAAATTCAAAAAAATCTTAAAAATAAAAAAATAGTCTGTACTTTTATATTATTTTTAATTGTTTCTGATTTTTTTAAAATCTGTAATTTTTTAACCTCTTGTCATTTAATTTCCATTTTTAACAAATATTTTGAAAATTTATACTATTTTTTAATTATAAAAATTAAACAAATTCGATAATTTTTATATTTTTTTACATTTTATTTTCGATTTTTTATTTCTCCTTTTTTATTTTGAATTTTTTGGAGTTTTTTTAAACTTCAAAATATAAAAAATCCGACCAAATTTGCCAACCCGACTCAGACCGAACCCCCTCTAACCCGGCCAGGGCTCGCCAATCCGCTAATACATTGGACTTAAATGGATTGCGACCGGCTTAAAAAATTTTGACTTGTCCAAACCCAATCCGTTCAACCCGTCAAATCGGCCAACCCGTTGACCTGGACGGATCTGGACCGGCCCGACCATGTCTGATCCGTTTTCAAATGCCTAATTAAGACTAAAGCATTTTTACTAACTAAAAAAACTTAGATATTTCATAGATTGGATATTCTTAATCAATCATGTTCGTTCAATTACATTAAAATTCGCATCATACATTCATATTTGATTGTTCGGATTGATTAGCAGTACATAGTGTATCTAAGTTTTTTTCATTAATTTAATATCTATGTATTTGTTTTATTATTTTCTATTGGTAAATTCTGTTATGAATCAAAATTAACTTGATTTCACTATTATTGATGTAAAATAAACTTGAATACACAATTATTGATGATGATCAATTATTACAATTAATTTGAGTTTAATTTTTTTTGTCCATAAAAAACTCACTATTTTCTATTTGTACTATGTAGTATTGCTTGAGTTTTGTAGTGCTTCCAAAATGCACAAAGGTATCACATATAGAGCGCCCCATTTTAGTACAATTTATTTTTCTTTAAGATTTCCAAATGCATACAAGTTACTACTCAAAGTTACATCATATCAGGTCTGTTCGGCCTTAATTCACGCTCGTGGAAAATAAAAAAATTCACTCAAAGTGAATTTTGTTTTTTCATGCGCACAGTAAATTTTAATTTAATTTCTATATCCATTCCTACGCGTGAGAAACAATCGAACAGAGATATATAAATATACTGGTAGAATTATGTAGCAATCATTTACCATCAATAATGATGTCCTCGTGTTCATAACCTTTTTATTTTAATATGGTAATTCGATATATTAATTAAAAAAAACAAAGATACGACTAAACAAGAACCGTCCATGCTTATTAATTTGAAAAGGTAATTAAGAGAATAAACAAATAAGGGAATGATAAGATAGATAATACATCCTAACTACAAGTTGAAAAATGCATTCAATGCTTTCAGCCTTTAACCAATTCACTGAATTCAACCAATAAAATTATAGTTACCTAAAAATTGACTACTTATACTGTTTAGAGTATGAGATTTCATAACCATCTCCCATTTATTTGTCTTTTAAAAATTTTACACTAAATCTATAAAAATCCTACTCTGGTATATATGTAGATCCTGACTTCGCCTCTTAATAGCCGAGACATTTTTGCACTTTTTAATTTAGAAGTTTTTATATGTAAAACGTGTTTATCCTTAATTATGTTATTAGTATTAAATTTTCAAAAGTTTTATTGTGTATATTCCATATAAGCCTTTAATTTTCTTTACTAATTCCTGAAAAAAGTTGTTAAACAGTTTGTATAATAAATATGCACAATAGTGAATATATTTTATCATGTATAAATAACTTGTATATCAAGTGTTAACAAGTTTAATGTGTAGAAATATTTCCTGAACTAATAAAGTTGCGAAAGCTTCAAATTACAATTCTCTATAAATAATCACGAAGAAATAGTAAGAATAGAAACAAAATTACAGATATATTTTTAAATTTATGTTGATTGTGTTTATTTATGATGTCATTTTTTGCTTATATTTTAACGAGTCCATATAAATATAAACTATTATAAATTTCATATAATATTTATCGGTCTTTGAAAGAATACAAAATGATATTTAAATTATATGAATTTGGAATATGGCCGGCCTATAAGTTTATTGCTAACTATTTTTTATACTTTTAAGACTTTTTTAATTTATTCGAATATCAATTGTCAAATAATCCCCATTTTTTTTAAAAAGAAAACACACACATACTTCTCATAATAAAATTTGTTCATTAAGTGGTTCCAAGCTAGTTTATTTTCAGCATCAGAATTTAGTCATATTTATTCAAACAACAATCTATTTTACTTGGCCTATAGTTTGTTGAAGTTTCTTCTTTTCCCAAATTGCAATTTATATATAGGTAAATTTCATGAACACTTAAAAAGTTGCTTTCAAACTTCCTTTACAGGAAGAATATTATTATTATATTCAACATTTCAACCGAACAAACATTATAGACATTAATTAAATATTTAAATAGACTAGCATATATATATATATATATATATATATAGGCTAGGGTGCTTCATGGAGCACCAAATCCCTAATACTTCACATCGTATCTCCAATTTAAAAATTCCAACGATCGATCCGAACCGTTGAATATGATCCACATATTGAAATCTACTTGAAGATTGAATTTTACATTTTTTTGGAAATTTTTTGCTATTTTTTAGAGAGGTAGGAAAATTGCAACTTTTGTTGGTCCATAAACCGTTTGATTAGCAATTTTTCTATCTTTTTAAAAAAATAGCAAAAGTTTTCAAAAAATTATAAAATTCAATCTCCAAGTAGATTTCAATATGTAGATCATGTTCAACGGTACGGATCGGTCGCTGTAATTTCAAATTATATATATATATATATTTCCGTGTTCAAAGTCAAACCTTTTATGTGGTCTTCAATTGAAAACTTAGATATTAAGAGTTGATTTATCGTGGAGAAACTGGAGATGCATATCTTTTCTCTTAGGTGGAAGCCAATTAAAATTGTCTAACAATTGGTGTTGCTATCATCGGTTATAACGTTGGTGTCAATTGCTTAGGTATGATTTTCTTTGAAAGAGAAAGTGGCTTAGTTCTGCGCAAACAGAAATTGGATGAGCCAAATTGAGAAACTTTTTTTTGTCATAGCAATAATTAATTGGAAGCTGATACGTAGATACCATATTTGATATCAACTATTGATATCGATTTTATTATGCACTTTTAGTTGAGTTATCATACACATTATTTGAGTTATTATGCATGTTATTTTTTGTAACGAAATAGTTATATATGTTGTCGATTTTATATACACATTATTTGAGTTATTATGCATGTTATTTACTGTAATGAAATAGTTATACATATTATTTTTGTACTGAAATAGTTATGGTATAATATGCATAATAACTCAAATAATGTGCATTATAACTCAACTAAATATGCATAACAAAATCGGTACCAATAGTTTGTATCAAATGTGATATCTACGAAACATTATCCTAATTAATTATGTTGTAAGCTAAAAAAATTTAAGTAATCAATTTATGTCATTACACAAATTTGCTTGACTACAAAATTACATGATATGGCTGAAATGTAAAATAGTATAAAGATGAGTGAGTGTCAGCGTGTCGGCTTCAAGGACACGCTGACACTTCAATTTGGATTGTTTATTTTTTTTACCGTCTTGATCTGAGCCGTTTATTATTTGGTTGAATAATATGTGGCAGCTTTTCTTGCAATTTTCGTGTAGAAATTTGAAATTCGCTAAATTCTTTTGTTTCGCACTCGCCACGTGAATTAAAGAGAGAATTATTTGGCATATTGTTATATTTGTATTAATTGTCTATTTATTGTTATATTCAATGATTTATCGATTATGCTTCTTTTTTATTAATTGTATGAATATCGAAAGTCACATTAAATGTATGAATATCAGGGTGTATATATTTTCGTACTATTTATATATAAAATATTTTATATTGTATGTACTTTTCTATAACACATTAAATTTAATATTGTAAAATATTTACGTAAATCATATTAGTATTTTTCACATCATATACTATAAATCATATTATGTGTATATTTTTCATATCACGCATATATAGTTCATATAACTCGCATGTATATAACTCATATAATTTATATAATTAATTTCATATCACACGTATATAATTCATATATTTTCAAAAATAATTCATAAAATATAATGTATATAAAATAATATAAAAATAATTTATAAAATTATAAGCATATATTATAGTTCTAATTAGATTGAGCGAAGCTCAAATTTCAGATCTGGTGTAAATAAACTTTCTTGGATGGAGGTTATGAGATGCAAGATCTTTAGATATAAAAATCTCAAAAAACTTCTACAACTTACAACAAAATGGTTCGGAAAATAAATTATTTGTAATATGATAGGTAAACATAAAATTACCAAAAAAAATAGTCACAAATGTGAAATTTGGTTGAGGATTTTTTTTGGGTCGATATTTAAACTTAATATTTGTAAATAAGTTAATCATAATGGTTGAATATACATTGATATTCATACCTCAATTAAATATAACTTTTTGCATATTTGAAAATGAACTTTTATCTAAAAAAGGCGAAACAAAATTTAAATGTATTAGCAAATGATCTAGTAGTTTAGTGATATCTAACTAGAATGATTTCCAAGAGGTCATCTGATCATGAGTTCAAATTTCCGTGAACACAAAGTTTTCTTTCGTTAAGATGCCTTTAATAATAGAGGCCGGAGACTTCAGCTACTTTTATGTGTCCAAATTTTTTTTAATGCATGAATAAATATAACTGCCAAAATCGCACTTATTATTCCGGCGTGATAATATAGTTGATAAAATAATAAACTCTTTATAATTTAGTTTAATTAAATAGTAAACCTTATTAATTAAAAATATAATTAGCAAATCAGTAATTAAATCCTTCTCAAACTTTTGCATACATAGTTGCTTGTGGCTTCCGTGTGCGGAAATTTTCACAGAGAGTCAAGGTCCAAAAATGTTCAACATATAGAGACAATAGCATCCTAAAAATTGCACATAGGGTCAGGAGCGTGACTATTAGTCGCGCCCCTAAGAAATTTCGATTTTTTTGCTGAATTCAAGGTATTACGTTGTTGCTTTTTCAAATGTGGGGCCTACATTTAGGGGCGCAAGTAATAGTTGTGCCCCGAAATGTTGCTGACAATTTTTTTTGCTAAGTTATGATTATTAATACTATATGCAAAAAAATTGTCAGCAACACCTAGGGGCGTGACTATTAGTCGCCCCTAAATGGTAGGACCCACAACTGAAAAAACAATTGCAGAATGCCTTGATTTCAGCAAAAAAAACTGAATCTCCTTATAGTCGCGCCCTTGGCCCTCTGTGCAATTTTTAGAGTGCCTCTGATCCTATCTGTTGAAATTTTTTGCTGCTTGACCCTCTATGAAAATTTTCTCCGTGTGCTGTAGTTATCATAATGTGATCTCAGATTGGTAGGTATTAATTGGTACTTTTTAGCATTTTCCATCCCATGAATTTAATAATATTTATAGCAAAAAAAAATATTTCTTTATGGGAGACAAAGATGTATCTCCTACCATGAAGAGAAGCACGCCTGCAAAAACGACCGTTCAAATTTTCAAACTTCAAACTTCAAACTTCAAGCACAAAGGTTTTGAAAAAAAAAATTACAGAAAGTGAAACTTGAACATCCTGTCAAAATCAAGTATCTGTTAGTTAAAAAGAATCATGGGAATATTTTTATATGTTTGTAATTTGCAAAAATCAAATTTTATTTTTGACAGTTCATTTTTTTTGTTGAACTCTTCTCAGAATAATTGTCAGACAGTTTTTATTTACAAGATATTTGGTTAGTGAAAAAATAACTCTATATTTTCGATATCCAAAAAGTTCAACAATTATTTTGTAAATAACACTATCAAAATAGTCAAAAGTTATAAAAATAAATAAATATCAAGTGACCACTTTTGTAACTAAATGACTTCTGTATGTAGAGTTATTTTTTATTAATTGCTAACACTATCAAAATAATTATTAGCAACAGCTCCTTCAAGTCTTCAACTAACTCCAAAAAAAAAAAAAAAAAAAACACAGCCCCTTCAACTTTACTCATGGGGGAAATGCAGTGCAATATTCTTTGCTTGCTAAAAGCTCTTTCGATTCCAGAAATAAAATAAATAGATTTTGACAGTTGTGTCGCATTTGAAGTCCCAGCTCAACTCCCTTGTCTACATATAGTATGAATAATGTGAAAATGTTGCATTTCGGTCGAAATGTAAAAGTTTCATATTAATCAATTTTTTAGGTCAAAATTTAAATTTAAGTTGCTCAAAAAATTCTTCATATCAAAATCTTGTAGGAAATTAAATTTCATGATTTTTAGAACTTTTTAGCTATATTTTAAATATTTTTTAAAAACAGTTCTGAAAAAATCATATTTTGTAATATTAAATTGAACTATTTTTAATATTAAACAAAATAATAATATAAGTATGAAAAGGATATCGATGCTTCTGATGGATCTGTATCATAAATCATAAATTTCAAAGCACTAATCTTTGTCTTGAGATTTGACCTCTCAACTCAATCTGAACCGTTCACATAGGAAGAAATAGAATCTATCCGTTTTTCTTTCTTTTTTTGGAAAAAGATATAAGTATGAAAAAGATATCAAAATCATACCTTTCTTAGCTACTTCACAAGTCTACCTCTCATTGTCTCGTTAGTAATATACGAATTAAGTTATATAATGTTATGACATACGCTGACTGTTTTTTTATATTTTCAAATAAAAATTTGGGGTGGAAAGTTGGAAACGCGTCGATATCTTCAAATTTCATTATAACTGCTAATTGTTTAAGTTATTAATTTGAGAGACTTGTGACGTGTCAAATATTTTTTTCAATCATTGACAGTAAGCGTGCATTGGCCTTCTGTGCAATTTTTAGAATGTCTCTGGTCATATCTGTTGAAATTGTTTGCTGCATGACCCTCTGTGAAAATTTTCCATTTTTATTTCACTTAATGATGAACTCACATCTTTTTCAATTATTTTTTATTTTATTCTTTTGAAAATGAACGTATTAATTATCTTTTTTGAAAATTTCTAATCGTAAACCACACTATTTATTATTTATTTAATTTTTCACAATGTTATCCTAAAAAAAATAGCGAACAAAAAATCACTAAACTGTGATTATAATGCATAATTTTAATTAAAGACCTTTTGATTAAGCTCCATATTCTAACAAACTACTTATTCATTATTGAATTATTTTTGGATGATAACATTAATTTAGATAAATAAGGATTATTGTTAGAATTAGTCGTAGTAATCAAATGTTGACAACCAATATTATTTTCTATCAATTAGTCTTTATTTCTGCCAAGTAATTAATCACATAAAATAAGGATTATCACTCTTACGCCTCATATATCCATTGGAAGTGCTAATATTAAAGTACATGATTTATGCTTAAAATCATTAATATTTTGTATTAATATTTTGTAATACATGTCAGTTTGCGGATAATTAGTACTCAATTAACATAATTTTAGAACAAATTATTAACTTTAAGACCTTAATTATAAAAATATCTTAATCGGGAAACTTAACCTCATGATTTATGCTTAATGATACTTTTAAAATGCATTAATTAACAATACAAAGAAAACCTTCAATAAAAAATTAACATTTTTACAAAATTAAATGTCAATTCGGCTCTAACACAAAGAAAACCTTCAATAAAAAAAAACACTAACACTCTTTTGAACTAGCTAACACACATTAATTAACAATACGTCGCATATTACTTGTTTTGTAAATACTTCCTCATCACTAATCACGGAATGTAAATTCAGTAAAATATTATTCTCGCAAAAAAAAGTGAAAAATTATTCTTTGGTTGCCAAAAAGCTCTTTTGAGAAATAAAAATAAAACAAAATTGCTTTTGACATATGTGTCCCACTTGATACAGTTCTAGACTTCCAGTACAAGCTTACAGCTCCCCTGTCTTCCTGTATACTATTACTAGGTCTTCTTAGTTAATACTTCAAGACAAACTATTAATTATATACCAATTGTAAAAGGAAGATATTTCATAGATATCACAATTGACATCGACTATCAATACACATATTATTATGATTGTTTGAGTTATTATGCATATTATTTTGTACTGAAAAAATTATTATGCATGTTAACAAAATAACAAGAATAACTATTTCAGTACAAAAAATAATATGTATAATAACTCAAATAGCATGCATAATTATTTCAGTACAAAATTAACATGCATAATAACTCAAATAATATGCATAATAACTCAAACAATATCTATAATAACATGCAAATTAATAATCGGTGTCGATTGTGATATCTACGTATCAGCTCTCATTGCAAAAATATAATAAATACTGTAAGTCTGTAAGTATGAATTTTTTTTTTCAATCTTACATTTCACTTACTTCACAACTATATAAAAGCTATATTTCATTCTTTTTGAAACATAGGTAAAATAAGAATCAACTTATATAACTTATGACGTACGACGGCTATTTTAATATTTTCAAATTCAAACGGTGGAAACGTGTCACAATCTGCAAATTTCATTATATATGATTTGTAATTGCTCAAGTTATTAAGTTGTGAGACTTGTGACGTGTCAAAATATTTGAAACATTGACAATGAACAACGAGTTTGTTCACACCCTTCAGAGATTATAAGCGGCTTTTATTTGAAAATGAAATTAGTTGACGTCTGGTGTAACCACATGCAATTAGAGTCATGCATTTTATGAATTATTTTAAAAAATGTTTATGAAAAAATCTTAAATTTTGAAACCTCCTACGAAAATACTAATACGCCGCACTTGTTGACAAGAACTTTAGTAAAATTTATCAAAAACATTGGGTACAATTTAAAGAAAAGCGTAGTTTTCAATTGGCGCCATTTTTCTAGTTATAATTTATCGTCCTTCACCGTGTACTAATTTTTCCTCGTTTGAAAATAAAAATTATGACTCCTACGTTGTAATTCTTTCCTTGTCTCTTTTCTTTCATTTATTAAAGCTTCCAGCTTTTATCTCAGCACCAGGTCTGGCGCAGTACTCTGTTCTCTCTCTGTCATTATCCCTTACTTGGCACCAAAATCCCAATCACACCGCTCTCTCTTCTCTCATCTCTCTCTTCTCTGATTCTATCTAGTCTCTCCCCATGTACAGTTGTACTTGATGCGAAAGTTTTGACTAAACAGAGGTTGGTAAATGGTAAAGTAGTAAAGCTGAAAAGAAAACACGAAGCAACCTATTTGTTTCTTGGGGAGACATTAAATTATCCCCAC
Source organism: Eleocharis quinqueflora (assembly GCA_964058865.1). Taxonomy (NCBI): domain Eukaryota; kingdom Viridiplantae; phylum Streptophyta; class Magnoliopsida; order Poales; family Cyperaceae; genus Eleocharis; species Eleocharis quinqueflora. Next base: position 175,433 of record CAXKVX010001116.1, read on the forward strand.
ATGGCCTAGAGGCTTTACAACTAGCGTTACCTTACCCCTCTGCCATCGATATGCCATCTTAAGGAAGCCATGAAAGCAAGCCAAGCACCAAAACCCTAGGTCCCTAGCTACACTGCCTCTTAAAGTCTCCTCCGACATTAATGTGAAAAGCTTCCCTCCACCTTCCGTTTCAAATAGTGAGAACTTCTTTCCTTTGGTCTTTATAAATTGGAAGAGAAACAAGAGAGAGAGAGAGAGAGACAGACAGACAGAGAGACAAAGAAATATATGCCACCAAACATGGGTCTCTCTGACTGGTGGGGCCGGGAGGGAAGAAAGGGAACCCCGGTCATAGTAACAATGGAGAACCCGAACTACTCCATGGTGGAGATTGAAGGCCCAGAAATGGAGGAGTTCAGCTCGGCCGAGAAAGGGAGAGGAAAGAATGCCAAGCAATTCACATGGGTGTTGCTGCTGAGAGCTCATCGTGCGGCCAATTGTGTGGCTTGGCTTGCCACTGTCATGTGGGCCCTGCCCAGAGCCATCAAGAAACGACTTGCGAACCGATTGGAGGAGAAACCCGAAAAAAGCCGACTGCTTTACAAGTTCATAAAGGCATTTGTTGTAATTTCCCTTGCTGTGCTCTGTCTTGAGCTGGTGGCTTACTGGAAAGGATGGCATTTCCAGAGACCTGACTTGGAATTGCACTTGCCGGAGAAACTGGAGATATCCAGTTGGGCACACAAGGTGTATCTCTCATGGCTCGGCTTTCGGGCGGCTTATGTTGCATACCCGATACAAATTCTTTCTAAATTTTGTATAGTTTTGTTTGTTATTCAATCGCTCGACCGGCTTGTGCTCTGTCTCGGGTGCTTTTGGATCAAATTGAAGGGAATTAAGCCAACAATGGAGACCGACCCGCTTAAAGAAGGATCACAAGGATCACAATACAAGTACCCCATGGTTCTTGTACAGATTCCCATGTGTAATGAGAGAGAGGTAAAACATTCATTTTCTTATATACTTTCTCTCCTTTCATTTTGTAACGCACCTTTCTCTAAATTGATGTTTTTTCATGTTTGTTTCTTTTTTTGCTTTTGTCTGTGTGTGTGCGCGCGCGTTTTGCTAATCTTGAGCGTGCACAAAAATAATAATTGAGCTACTTTCTATGGTTTTGTTTCATATTGTGTTCTTCTTTGGCACAATAGAGTTAGATATTTTGCCAGGTACCATGAAAGACCAAGACTTCTCCCAAATTCTAAGTAAATATATAATCCTGATTTGTAATGGATTCTTCAATATTCCTTTTTTGTTGTTCAACTGTAGAAATTTATTTGGTGGGTGCATTTCAGTAATTTTCTCGCCATTATAAAGGAATTGTTGTAGAGTGCATCTATCCATATGCTGTAATGATGATAACGATGAACTATACGAATAATTATAGCACTTATCACCAGTGTTGTCATTATCTTCAGCAATTATTAGCATTAGTAGTCTAGTACTATTATCATTAAATTTAAAAAAATTAGTAAAAGGTTTGTATCATCATTACAGCATTAGTAGTCTAGTGCAATTATCATCATCATCAGCATTAAATACTAGCATTAGTATTATCTGTTTTAAATTTTAATCAAAAACAAAAAATATTATAGGTGTATGACCAATCAATCTCAGCTGTATGTCAATTGGATTGGCCTCGAGACCGGTTCTTAATCCAAGTGCTTGATGACTCTGACGATGGCTCGATTCGAACTCTAATAAAGGCCGAGGTCACGAAATGGAGCCAACAAGGTGTAAATATAGTGTACCGGCACAGGTTGGTGCGCACAGGATACAAAGCTGGGAATCTGAAATCGGCCATGAGTTGCGACTATGTAAAGGATTATGAGTTTGTTGCTATTTTTGATGCTGATTTTCAGCCCAGTCCTGATTTTCTTAAACGAACAGTGCCACATTTTGAGGTAAGTTGTTTATTTTAGTTGTGTAGAATTGTACTACATAATCCCTTTTTGAGTATTTAGTTTCACTCTATTATGGTTCAAATGATTACAAACTGCTCAAAATGGTTAAAGACTTGTGCCATCCTCCTATTTTATGTTATAATGTCTTTGAAGAACTTAACAGCAAATTACTATGGATTTGGTACCTGCCATTAAAGACTTAATTCAAATAATATGGTGGTAACTACATGGGGTCCCAAGGTCCTTTTTTTACAACTACTTTGGTGAAGTTTTGATGTTGAAATTTATTGCCACTTCAGGAGAAGTTAACTTTATTAGAGTTCAGATTTGCTTTAAGTACAAAAAAGTAAAGAAAAATACAGGACATGGAAGCATGACTATTTTTTAATTGTCTTTTCTTTTTTAATGATTTCACAATATGAATAATTCAGGGTAAGCCTGATGTTGGTTTGGTGCAAACGAGATGGAGTTTTGTAAATAAAGATGAAAACCTTCTGACCAGGCTTCAGAACATAAATCTCTGCTTCCACTTCGAGGTGGAACAGCAGGTGAATGGTGTGTTTCTCAATTTCTTTGGGTTTAACGGGACGGCTGGAGTGTGGAGAATAAAGGCACTGGAGACGTCCGGTGGGTGGCTGGAAAGGACAACTGTGGAGGACATGGATATCGCTGTGCGGGCCCACCTAAATGGGTGGAAGTTCATTTACTTGAATGATGTTAAGGTATTGGTTCAAATTAAAAGCTGATATCCTGATTTTAATTTGTCAATTAATTAAATTATCAATATGTATATTTAGAGCCAGAACTGTTGATAGTTGATACCCTAGATGAAATTGCTGCTATGTAGTTTATGATAACATTTTTCAATCATGTACCTCATGGTAGACTGGTAGTCTATCTGGCTAATTCCTGTACTGCAATACATATTATGTTGGTGCTAGAAATACCAGTATGTGCTAACTATACTGATACCCTTCTAGTCCTGTCAATATTGGAAATCTGGAATGGTGGTGGCTAGATATTTCTTCTGAGAATGAAGTAGGTACACATTAAAACAAAGAACTTACAGTTTGTAATTTTTCAGGTACTCTGTGAGGTACCTGAGTCATATGAGGCGTATCGAAAGCAACAACACCGGTGGCACTCGGGGCCAATGCACCTATTCCGCTTATGTCTCCCTGATGTTCTTACTTCCAAGGTTCTAATTCAGCCTTGTATTTCTTTGATTATTCAATTTTCTGATAATAGATTTTCCCAGGTGTCTGAAATACTGATCATAGAGCTAGATACTTAAGATTAACATCTAAAAAACACATAATTATTTAAAGCTTAATTACTTTTTTTTTGTGTTGCACAAAAACATTTGTCCTTTTTTACCCCTAACATTTTTTTCTTTCTCTCTTAACTGTATTGCTTTTACAGATTTCTGCATTGAAGAAGGCAAATCTAATTCTCTTGTTCTTTCTCCTGCGCAAACTAATCCTCCCATTTTACTCCTTCACACTATTTTGCGTGATATTGCCACTGACGATGTTTGTACCAGAGGCTGAGCTGCCAATATGGGTCATTTGCTATATACCAGTCTTCATGTCCTTTTTAAACATACTTCCTGCACCTGGATCTTTCCCTTTCATTGTGCCGTACCTACTTTTCGAAAATACCATGTCAATCACCAAATTCAATGCCATGGTTTCTGGCCTTTTCAAACTTGGGAGTGCGTATGAATGGGTAGTTACAAAAAAGGCTGGCAGGTCGTCAGAATCGGATTTACAGAAAAGCATCGAGGGCTTGCCGCAATTTCACAAGCATGTATCAGATAGTGCATTGACAGAGTTGATTAAGGAAGAAAAGAAGGTTTCAGTGCCTAAGGGTAAAAGGGTAAATAAAATTTACAAGAAAGAGCTTGCACTAGCATTACTTTTACTTACTGCAGCTGTAAGAAGTCTTTTGTCTGCTCAAGGTATTCATTTTTACTACCTCCTCTTTCAAGGGGTCTCGTTTTTACTCGTCGGACTTGACCTCATCGGAGAACAGATGTAGATTGTTAAAAATTGAACTGTACATTTTTTTTATATTTATGGGTTTTTGGTTTAGAAAAAGGGAGCCGATGTATTTATCATTGTGATAGATTCTTTGTTTTTTTTAATTGTTCATTTGTTCCATTTTTTTTTCTTGTTTCCACTTCATATATATATATACAGTGTTTATTCAATGGTTAATTCATAGTTGTGTATGTATATGTATATTATGAATGCATTTTACTTAAGTTAACAAAGTTAACAGTGATATTAGATAGTACTTTTTTCACTTCTCCTTTGTCTGATCAATTGGAACTATGTACAGTTTTTTTTTGGCCTTTTTCATTAACTGCCATTCATATATTTGACAGTTAGGCTATTATCACTGCACTAAACAGAACAACCTTTTGGCTTGAATTGTAGTTGCTGATGTACCGTTTACTGGTAACTTAGATTCTATCATTTCAATAAAAGCAATGGAGGCACAGTACGGAAGGGTGCAACCGTGCAAGGTCTTAGAAAAGTGTCGGTTTAGCAAATTTTTATTATTCACCATATTGGAAGAAAGAAAGATGAGAAACTAACATTGGAAAAGGGAATACTTTCTTGGTGATGCCAAAAAATATATCTGAGTTTATTCAACGAATTGAAGGCACGAACATATAGCATGTTAGGAAAAAAAACAGAACGCGTTTTTCAATTAGGAAAAGAAAATAATTTGGGATATTCCTTTTAGCCATCGTAACTACAGTCGTGTTCATAAAGCTTTTTGCAAGATGTCGTTATTTAAAGTCTGGTATTTGATTTGATTTGATTTTTTTTCCAAAAAAAGTTCCATCAGTTCAAGGCTGGATATATAGCATAACATTTCTTGTCAACCTCAACATTCTACAAAGAGAATTAAACAAGACAAACAAAGAGGAGATTTCATTAATAGTGACAAAACTTTTAGATGATGGTTGAAAATGACAAGAGATTAGGTTGTCTGTTATGGTATAGTTTAGATTAGGTCGTTTATTAAGTGCAGCATCAAGTCTGAAGGTACTATATATGCAATATTTGAACCGTTGGATCTCATCATCGCTTATCCAACGGCTAGAACTTGAACTACATAGAAAAGTGTCGGTAGAGAGAAAATAATTCAATAAAATAGTGTGTACAGTGCGGCTTTGCAACATACCTACCAGTACCACTCCTTCTCCTTCAATTATTACCAGATAATAATTGAGATTTTAATGGGCCCAATTTTGATGTCTTAGATCCTCATTCATGAATCATTACCAATACCTAATGTTATGCATTTATACTATGAGTCTATATAAGACTATAAGAGCTATCACTTTTTAGGGTTGTATTTTTTTAAGGTTATGAAGCTTTTGGTTCATTGAATTTTAGTATAACTTTACTGTCAAGTATCATAACTTATGATTATATACTACTTTTGATCATGATTAGTTGTGGAAATTGTAGTAGTTTCTTTTTTATGAATAATTTCGAGTAAAACAAATATGCAACTCTAGCCATCTTCCATCAAATTTACATGAATTAGTTGTCTGGTTAATTATTCTGAATCCAATTTAATCTTCTTATTTGTTGTGACTTGTGATGATTTGATACATATATTTATTGGATTGTTAATTTTAGAACCGATCGCGAACCGACGTGAAACAAAGTTGAACTCGACGAGGGTTTTTGGTATCGATATGAATACCGGTACCTGTATCCAATTATCCACATAGCTTTCCCCTAATTAAAAATTACTACATTAATTACTTGCAAACTATAGTTATGAACATAATGAGAAATTAATATATCAACGATTACTAATATGACAATTAGAACTTTTTACAATTATGAGAATTGCTTTTAGTCTAGTGACAAAATAGTAACAGACTTCAAGTGGAGGTTCTTAATTCGAAATTCTGTGAAAACTAAAAGCTACTGAAAATTTCTATGTCAGTTTGATAATATTTGAAAGCAAAAATCACTCATCTATTCTTCAAAAACTTTTACAATTTTAAATATGGTGATTCAACAAATCCGAACAACATAATTAATATATATCATAAGTTCCAAATCCCAAACAAGTTAATTCCACATCCACTTCTTCTCCAAAAAAAAAGTTAAAATTCCACTTGACATATTATTACCTTCTAAAGGAAATTTGTAGACTATGTCACACTCACATTCAATTTGGCTCTTGAATCTTAACTCCGCCGTAATTAGCTCTCATGGCACATGATATTGTCACAAAATTTCGCTAGAAAATGACAGACACGACCTGTCTTTATTTTTATGTAGAGATTATAATTGTAGCTTCAATTGGCAATTTGGGATCTCATCATCTCATTTAAGGCACAAGGGGATGAATAAAGCATTTGGCTTGCATGACCACAAACAAGTCATGCATGGTTTCATCGATATAGCATGTGATAATTAATTAAAGTTAAGCATGTGTGTATCCTTTGTGTTAAATGCATGCATGCAACATGCATATAATTAATTAATTCCAAAATAAATTGCCGGCAATGTCATGACATGCATTTGAAGGTTTCACATCATATTCACGAGTTTTAAGATCACATCCATGAAAAATTAAAGGTCGTAAAGATCAAGGTTACCAACATTATTTTTTTCTCTTCCAAAAAGGAATAAAAGTTATAAAGGCTAGACCATTAGTTTTACTAAAAACGAAGTCGTTTGGTATGTGTTGCACGTGCACCAAAATTCATACCAGCTTAACTTCTCTTGATTTTTGTAAACAACAGGACCAAACTCTTAATCAGAGATTCGTTGCATTTGGCACTACTACACACAAATAGCTTTTAGTGCCGCCAGTTTATTATCGAAGTTAAAATATATTCGGTAATAATACAGTTCAAAGACATTTTTGATATTTAGTTTAAAACTTAACACCAGACCTTAAATAAAAATTTGTAACTAAGTACTATAAAAAAACTTTTTTATGACTTATCACCAGTTGCTAAACAAAAACCGGTGATAAGAAGAAAACTTATCATCGAATTTTAATACCCAACAGGAATAAATTTTGAATTTATCCCTGAATTTTAATAATGGTCCGGTGTAAAGTCTTTCTCATAGGATTTTAAGACAGATTCGGTGATAAATGAACAAAATCCTATGTATAAATTCCCTTCTTTCTTCCTCCCCAACCAGCAGCCGACATTTCGTATTTCTCCAGCAACGTTTTCTCTCTCCACCTCCATTAATACACTTCATCCTCCATTAACGTTTTTTTCCCCCAAAGATTGGTTTCCCCAGACTGCTTTTTCTTTATTTTTTCCTCCTTTCCAAGGCTACAATGAATGCGGTCTTTTTTTCCCCTCCTTTCCGAGATTTTTGCCTCTACATATCTATTTTTTATTTTTTTTCTGAGATTTCTGTTGTATTCATTAAGTTTTCCTTCATTTTCAAAGCTTGCCAAGTTGTTCAGTTCTTGTATAAATAACACCCGTGTACCTCATATCCCATAGCCTCATTTGTATCCCCTAACCTTTTTTAATGGCTAAGTATCATATTTCCTTAGATCTTTCAGTACCTTAGATCCTTGTCCAAGAGCAGCTCCTTCTGAACGAAAAGCTTCTTCCTCAATGCAGCTTCGTTCTTATTGTTGAAGTTCCAGCGAGGCTAGATGAGTGAAAAACTGTTCAGTTCACTCGCTGGTTCTTCGACAATATGAACATAGCTGCATATAATGAGGGCTAGATTTGTGTCTTCAAGATGTTCTTTGTTTAGATTTCCCCTCCTTTACCTTTTGCTTTTCCTTCTTTGTCTGATTCTTGTTGGTGTCTTCAATATGAATATTAAGTTGTTTTGTTTATTTTAATTTGCATCTATTACTGTTAAATTTTTTGCTAACAGATTATAAGTTATATTCTTTATTTTTTTCAGGATTCAAGTCTCGTGAATTTAGAATAATTGAGAGAGAAGTGCAACATTGACTTTATTTTGTTTGGTGTAATTATGAATTTATGTCGTTGAATATAAATTATGTGACTGTGTAAATAATTTTGTAATTGTGTCGTACATTTTATATGCATTGTAATTTTGTAATTTTTAGGATATACATTTGATGTACATTTGATATACTGTGTAAATACTTTATTTTTTATGTACATGTGATTGATCTGCATTGGGTTGGGGCAAACAAATTTGCATTGATATGGCTAGCTAAAATCTAGATATATATATATATATACATTTGGATCAATTTATGGCTGACAATACAGTGTCAGCCACAGAAAATCTCTTGAATCTGTAATATAGAAATAAAAATTTATCACCGGATTTGAATTAAAGGGTGGTAATAAATGAGGCCTATTATCACCGGATTTCCAATAAAAATCAGTGATAACTCCTTCACCTTTATCATCGGACCTTAATTTTATTTAGCACCGCACCCTTTAACCTCTGCCCAAAATCCGGTGATAAAGCCTTGAAAAATCTGATAATAAAGCTCAAATTTGCTGTAGTGTGGTACTATAATGAGAGCTACATTACTATTTCTTATTGGTGCATAACTTTTAGTTTACTGAGTACTGACTAATGATCACTTTAAAGAGTACATGGGCAATGCGAGTAAGAGAAGCAAGTATCATGCACTATCTTGGTTACCTACTATGCACTTATATAAGAAGGTAAGAGAAGCACAGAAACGATATCCTCTGCGTCCATTAATCTGGATCGTCCGATTAGATTTGAACGGATGTGATTTTATAATACAAAGCCCTCCTGAATCAGATAATTGACGGTCAAGCGTTCAGATCTAATCGGACGTTCCAAATTAGTATATGCAGAGAGCACCCATAAAAAATGAGTGCAGAAGATACGGATCCGAGAAGCACATGGAACCAATTCACAATTTAAACTAATTAGGAAGTTTTGACTGGAGACACAAAAGTGATGGAGATGATTCTAATTTTTTTTATAAGAAGATGATTGTGATTTTTACTCAAAAAGTCATAAAATTTTATTATAAACTGAACTTACAATTCAAATTCAAACTGAATTTTATTATTCTTTATGAATTCACAGCAAAAGCTGAAAGAGAAGAAGTAACATGAGACTTTATTTAGAATCTCCACCATTGCAAACAATGCTAGACCTCTGATAGTGTTAAACTTGTATTTTGTTTATTTGTCTATTTTATTGGATAAATTGTGCATTGATAGTACAAATTCATTTTCTTTCTTCTTTATTTTTTTACCTTATTTTGATATTATAGATGTAAGGAAGTTTCAATTTATGGTACTGTGATCAGTTAGATTGTGCAATGTTTGATAATGTTGTTTCTGTTTATTTTTCAAACATGTAGTGTATATTGTAATTAATGTTCTGGTACAAAGACAATACATGTATTAAGAGAGAAGGAATAAATTCCGTACTAGTTGTGAAGGCCGATTTTCGAAGCATGAACACCGATCTTTTTTATTTTTGAATCTTCTCAAATACTCTTTCTGTATATCTTCCTGTATAAAAGTAATTTATTTATTTTCAAATTATAAAAAAATCGGCTGTTAAGAGGTTTGCTTTCTTGGAATTATAAATGTTAACATATATTTCTTATTTGATACCTAAATCACACTAAGCTGCTGGTAGTATATAGGCCCATGTACCTATAAACCACTTTTATGGGCCTACCTTCAATTCCAAAATAATTTTGGGCCGAGCTATGGATTCCCCTCCTCTGACAACATATCATATTCCTCTGATAGGGGAAACACTAGATTATAATTTTAAACCCCAACCAACTGGAAACTATATATTATCTCAAAAAAAAAAAAAAAACTAAATGGACACTGTTATAGGCTAGCTTATAGCTAACACTAGCAAATTTGCATACAATAAAATTTCATGACTTGCTCCATATTATGCATGAAGATAATTATATCTTTTATTAGTTTTGTTTTGATGAATTACGTGGAGTTCAAAACAATGAACTAATAGATTTATATATGATGTTGGAGAAATTTGAGCTTAGCAGGAAATAGAGAATACTGGTAAATTTGTGTAGAGATAAATAGAGTGCATCTAGAACTTCTAGTCTTGTTTCTTGCATTCCATCATTCACGCCATTATTTTTCTACTGTTTTTTTTTTCTAGTTCTTGACCTCTATTCAAGAACAAGCACTGAAAGTGAGTAGTTGGCTGGTCAAAGATTGTGTTCTGCTTTTTTATTATTATACTGCTCACATGGACTCGTTTATACTAGAAATGGTCAAAATTACTCTTTCATTTCCTAAATTTACCAATTTTTAATCAAGTAACTAAAAGATCAATGGGAGACAGAAATTGTGAATTTCTACTTTCTCATTGATCACTAGACTAGAATAAAGATTAGAGTTTCGACTTAGATGCATACTGTTTTTTTTTTGAAGAAAAGATGCATACTGTGAGTAGGGGTGCAAGAAATATTCATAGGTAGTGGCTCGTCCGTGTTCGACTCGTCAAAAACTCGTTATGAACTCGTTCGTTACCAGCTCGACACTACACCAAAATTTAGTTTTCACTACAAAACTATTTGTTGCATAAAGAACTTAATTGTTGCATTAAACCTCTATCATAACGAAGCAAAATCGTTACGAAATCGTTGAAATAAGTGGCGTAGCAATAAGTTATTGCAACAAAATTTGTTTTGTTGCTCATAACTTTATTACATCAATTTATTTGGACGTAATAGATTTGTGTTATAACAACTAACTTTGTTGCAATAATTTATGCGACAACACTATTATTCGTAGTAATAAATGATGTTACTACCACAATCGCATTTGTTGCGATAGATCATCCCACCACAATTTCATTTGTTGAAATTAATTATAATCGCCACAAACAAAATCGTTGCAATACCTATAAAAAAAATACAAAAAAGATAAAATTCACAATATCACTATTTGTCTATTTGTTTATATAAAAAACTAACAAATAAATCAATAAAAAAACAATTATTTCTCATGAGACTATCAACTTTCACATTAACTCAAATGAACAATATCTCTATACTTACCCAAAAAAAATAAAACAAAAAATTCCAATATGCATCATTTTGAAGCATCAAATCCATACCTACATTTATCCAAAAAAAAACACAAAAATTTAGACAATGACAAATATATTAAGCATCAAATCCGTAAATAAACAATTCATTACTAGATATCACTTGCACAAGCAAATTACATAGGTAATACTATACTGGACAAAAACTATCACCACACAGATATCACTTGCTCAAATAATACCATACTAGACAGACACAAAAATGTTAAAACATAGTCTTGCACAAACCTTAGAAAGCACTTTTGCCAATGCTCAGACCCCATTCTATGAGCAACATCCACCTGATGAAAACAAGTATGCAAGTGCAACTTGTGTCTGAGTTAGAATCAGTGCAATACATTAACTACTCAAAACACATAACATGTCAGATTTCAATTAAATGTAAATCTTTTTTGTCACTCATTAAGGTAAAAGGTGCGCCCACTACTCATTGGCCTTATAGAACTTTTTATAATATTATGTTGTATTTTACTGTGCGGAGAGTATACACTCAAATGAATTGGAACTGAAGAAATTTCTTTGGATCGACCAGTCTACGACCCGTGATTGGATAAGGTCTACTAGATTGTTGCATTCCTCCCTGCAAAGCAATTAGATATTTACTTTTCTTAGACACTGGCTGGAACTAGAGGTAAATCCATACTTACTGGTTGCCCAAATGAACTTGAGCTGCCTGCATTACACGCAATAAGGCAAATAAGCTTCAACATAAGCCAACTACAATAAATACTAAAGTACTTGAGCTGCCTGCATTACACACAATGGCTAAGTCTTGATCCAAACAGTCGACCATTTTTGAATCCCTTTCCATCTAGCAAATAAGAATTTAGAGAAACAAGAGAAAAAAAAAGGTAAGAGATAGATGTATAGTTATAGCATTCACAAATCACAAATTTTAGCTGCTGCTACCTGCTACCTGCAAGCATTGAAATTATACATCTAGGTCATACAGGTCAAGGTTGAGGAGAATTTACAGGCATGATGCTGCTCCCTGGTTCATTTTCTGGCAGGATAAGCTCTTCAAGTCCACAACGGGGTCCACTGTGTCAGTAGGTCAACAAGTTCAGCGACAAAAAGTTAAACAAACCAAACAGGTCATTAGTGAACTTCTGGGCAAAAGCCATTTTACAAGTAATTTGACGCAATCTTTAATGTGAATAGTTTACCAAACAGATTAACAAACTTCTTGCAATTTAATCAACTTCTCTAATGAAAATTTTAGAAGATTGATCAATCTCAGTCCTATAAGGCCTAATGATTTTCATTTTTAAATAGATCCATTTCATAATTTCAGCCATTTATTTGAGATGCTTTTAAGTAAAAATGCAGTACCTTCCCAGAAAGCGTATGTTATTATCAATCTTCATAAGAGAAGCTGAAACTGTCTGGAGCGCACCGCTCGTCTCAACAAAAGCATCATGTGCTGCCTGTTGGACATGAAGATGGGTGATAGGGGGTTAATCTAATACATACTAACATATATAACCAATATAATTTACTCATGCTAGCAGTACAAAGAAATAGTCAACGAGAAGTCATTTTGCTTCTGCATTTATTTATTCAGATTGGCACATACTGGTACTGGACCCCTTATACCATAAAAATGCAAACACTAACCAACGCTTCATTATTGTTCCATTGGAAGTTGAGATAAGGTTGTTGGAGACACTTTGCTTAGCCAATAAGAAATGCATTTCATTCCCTTAAATTCATGAACCCCACAAATCACACGTGCGTAGCCTAAGCTCTAAATTTAGACCATAGTGTTAGCTACAGTATGCAATTGATTAATCATTTTTCATTTTTGAAATATAGGTGAATTAACTTGGCTCATTAAAATAGGTTGAAAGCTAGAGTTGCATGTCCTTACATTTAAATACAAAAAATGTTTTATAGGATGTATTTTTTGTTTGTTTGAAGTTTGGGCCATCTTGCTTTATTATCAAGTTTTTCAACCCACACATCATTATAATAAAACTTTTTAATTAAGTTGGTAGCTGATCCACACGCCCATATAGACACACATATATTTAATTATGGGCATGTGGATAAGACAAGAGGCTAAGATCTAGGTTGATAGAGAGGTAAGTAGAGAATAGAGAAAGTTTTGATTGCAAGCTTGGATCGCCGATCTGTTCAAAGTTTTGATTGCTGATCAAATTAGAGGTAGTGAGACTAGCAAGAGTTCAGCACTGCTAGTAACTCCGATATGAACCTCAACATCCTACTGTAAATGCAATTCAAAAGCACAAATTTCATTAAAACAATAGGTAAATCAAACAAATTCTACAAAGAATAGAAGAGGCGCATCTAATCGAGTTGTAGAATAGAGAAATCAGATGGAGGCTAACCATTTTTTTCTAGCATGGGAGCGAAGGCACGAGCAGAAAACCTGGAAATGGGGCGTGACTATGAAAGACAACAGAGGGATAGCTCCGATTGCCGACCAGATCAGACCGGAGCACGACGACAAAGAGGGACCTCTGATTACTGATCAGACCAGAGAGTGTGACGAGAGAGAGCTCTGGTAGCCAACCGAGGAAGAGCTTCGATCGCCAATCAGATCAGACCGGGGCACGACGATGAGAGAGGGCTCTGATCGCCACAGAGCAAGAGGGAGAGCTTCGATCATATCAAGAGGAGTGAAGAGAGGAGGAAATGGAGGCGGAGATCATATCAGGACTCCATGAGAGAGAGAGAGAGAGAGAGAGAGAGATTACATCAGGAGGGGTGAAGAGAGGAGAAAATGTCCTGCTAAGTTTTCAAAGAAAAAAAAAGAAGAGAGGAGAAAATGGAGGCGGAGAAGAAAGAGGCAAAGAGCAAATGAAACTAAGGTATAGTCGTCGTATAGAGAAAAGACATGTTAATACTTGGGCTTAGTTACACAAAATCAATTGTTCACTAAATCTTGGGCCTATTGCCACGAAATGATTTGTTGAGTAATTTAAAGTGGATTAATATTGCAACAAAATCAAAGAAAAACGCTCAAATAATCTGAGTTTGATGTGTTAGCGAGAATTTCAAATTATATTGCAACAAAAAATTATTGCATTATTGTTTATATTTTGCAACAAAAAAATTTGTTGAAGAAGTTTTTATTACAACTAATAGTTTGTTGTAATTGTATTTTTATTACCTCGGATTTTTTTTGTTGAGTAAAATATTACATATTACCACAAATTTTATTTTCGTAGCAATAATTAGTGTTATTTCAACGAATTTAAAAATCATTATAATAAATTTGTGGTAGAAGCTCATTTTTGGTGTAGTGCGAGCTGTTAACGATACGAGCTGATCAGCTCATTCAGTTAAGGAGCCGATCTTGAACTCTGTTCAGCTCGGCTCGTTAACAAATCACACATGTTATATAAAGTTAATTGATATATATTAATATCTAACTACAATAGTTGAAGTACAAGTTGCAGAATATTAATTAACATATAGTCTAGGAGTGTCAAAAATATTCGTAGCTCGTGGTTCGTCCGTGTTCGACTTGTCAAAAACTCGTTATGAACTCGTTTGTTATCAGCTCGTCTGTTGAGTTACGAGCCGATTTTGAACTTGACTCAGTTCGTTCGTGTTCGACTCGTTTGCACCCCTAACTGTAAGAGGACAGAACGGTGAAAGGCAGGAAAATGGTATACATGAAGGAATCACTTTAGCATAGCTAACAAATTAAAGATGAAAGATATATTTTCCCAACTCTGATTGATTTTACTTCTGCATAGGACTAGCAATGAAATAAAGATTAATATAACTAATGGGTCAGGCCGTCAATGGAATAAAGAATTGTCAACATAATTGAACAGAAAAATGAGCTTCTAATTTGTGTTTGAAAACATAACTCATAAACAAATAATGTTTACAATCATGTGTTTGCAATTAATAGATACATAACTGTGACTAAGGGATAGGTTGATGGATAATATAGGTGATACAAAGGTTTCTGAAATAAATTTATGCAAAGATAACATTTAGATCTTCAATAGACATGACCTCCTCTACTTCCTTTAGAGAGATCCGGAGGGTGTGGAGAATAGCACAGGGTTTCGGGGAGGTTGCGGCAATCATTTGAAGGACCTGACGGGTGTCCGTGTCCTGGTTTGCTTTCAGTAGGTATCGGTGACGGTTGCGAATTGCCAAGTAAAAGGAAAACAACAAGAACAAACATCAGGAAGAGCTTCTTCACAGCTAGTTTCATCATATCGATTGTGTCTGTCTTGATTATCTGTGTGTATTGTTATCTTCGTTTTTACTTGTAACTGCAAGCTACATTAATGGTACAACTGCTATATATAGAATGAGAAGACGGCTAGCTGCTTAATTACCTTGCAAAATATGGGTTCCAAATTTTTTCGCAACTTGTCCCGGCCTTATCATGATTTCTACTATTTCAATTTTTTTTTTTTGTTTATTATTTGAAGTGGATGAGAATGGAAGTCAAAGTCTTTATTTTTTGTACTTATGCTTGCTGAAATTAATAGAAATTAAGATGTTGAGCGACAAAAATATCCTACTAGGGTTTTAAACTCCCATTTAGGACCATTTGAGAATATGATCAATATATATATTTTTTTATTCTTTGTTCATAGACTTACAACACACATTCACAAACAAAACAGAAAATAAACTTGAAAACTCCCTCTCAAAGTAGCCTCTCACGAGACTTGAACCCCAGACCTCCTCCAATGAAGGCCTTGTGTCTCACCACTACACTAGATGAGACTTGACAATATTGACTATAATATGACAATATTGACTATAATTTTGGTGAATTTTGAATTGTCCATAGTAATGACTCTAAAATATAGATATGCATTTTCACATTATTAGAAGATATTCGCGTTATGTAGAGTATCCTTCATTTGCATAGTTCTTTTTATTATAATTTGCAGAGTTAAAACATATATTTTTTTAATGAAAAGCAGGGGTACCTGCCTGTTTTATTGAAGCAAAGTTCATACAAAGCACTAAAATATCTATTCATTTTTGTATATAATACAAAAACAAATAATTAACATAAAAGTACTTATCACTGTATATAACTATTCAGTCTATTCTATTACAACAAAATAACACCAAATCATTTTAGCACCTCTTGTTCCATTCTTCGTTCGTCATCCATCAGCTTGTAACCCTGCCAAGCCTTATAGTCTAAATTCAGAAATACATACAAGCACAAATAGAACACTGTATCTGCAAAACGATAGAACCGCCAAAAACCAAGTATTTGACAACATATCACAAAATCCAACCAAACACATCAAGAATATCAAATGTTTTCAATCAAAAGAAGACCTGAGCCAGACAAGGGCTCCTCCAAGACTCCTAAATCCATCAGACCCATTGTCTCCATCAGGTTTGAGAAATAGTTTGAGAAATTCTGAATATCCCGTGGTAAAAATAAATTAAGTTTGAGAAATGATGAATCAGAATTGTGCTTACACCAATATTTCTGAATACTAATTATCTGAGACGCAATACTTTTAATACTTCTAGGTTTCTTATCAGTAAAGCACAATTTGTTTCTTTCTAACCAAACCGTCCATATGACTGCACCTCTAACTAGTTCACCAATAAAGCTTCTTTGAGATGGATCATAGAGTCAATTATCCAAAATTTTTCTAAAGAAGTACCATTAAATTCAAAATTATTATATCTCCTTATCCTTATCCATTTCCAAATTTCATTAATAAATGGACAGCTAACAAAGAGATGATCAATATTCTCAAATTGATCACAAAAAACACATTTAGAATCACCTTTCCATTCTATTTTCTTAAATACTCTTTTGTAAATACCATTTTTCTTCTAACTAACCACATAAATACTTTTATTTTTAGAAGGAGTTTAGATTTCCAGATCACATTAAAAAAGAGGTTTTTATAACCTCCAAATTCGAACCACTGATACATAACATGAACCGTAAATTTCTCAGAACAATTCCATCTCCAGATAATTGAATCTTTTTTAGATGAAATGATATTGACATCTTATAGAATGACCTTTAACTTGGTCCATTCTTGCCCTAACAAACCAACCAATTGTCTATTAAATTTTAATCCTATTTCATTACTAGCAAAGACTTTGCTAACTGTTATTTTTGGATCAGAACAAGCAAGAAAGAGATTAGAGAAAATGAGAGAGAAAGAGAGCTCCTCTTTCCATCTATCAGTCCAAAAGACAATGTTAAGACAATGTTATTGCCATCACCTAATTTTTATTAACACTGGTAGACATAATATGTTGCAATGAGCATATATTTTTCCAAAATGGGAAAAAATAACTAGAATTAGACATAATATGTTGCAATGAGCTCAAATTATTTTTACATTAATAATTGAACGAGTTGTGAAAAAACTTTTTTATAGTATTACTTAAAACTCATATATATATATATATATATATATATATATATATATATATATATATATATATATATATAGAGAGAGAGAGAGATGCTATGGTGCATTACGAAGCCAAAATTAGTTTTGGCATCATGTTCAAATTTTAAATTTTAAAATTCAAACGATCGATCCAAACTGTTCACTGTGATCTCCATATTGAAATCTTATTATAAATCAAAATTTTCATTTTTTGGAATTTTTTACTATTTTTAGAGGGGTGCAAAATGAGCGATATTGGATGGTCCAGAAATTAGTATATCAACAAAATTTGATACCCCTCTAAAAATAGTAAAAAAAATCTAAAAAATGAAAAATTTGGTCTATAGTGAGATTTCAACATGGAGATCACATTGTCACATTGGACGGTTTGGATTGATTGTTTCAAATTTTCTTATTTGAAATTTGAGTGTGATGCCAAAACTAATTATGGCTTCGTAATGCATCATAGCATTTATATATATATATATATATATATATATATATATATATATATATATATGAGTCCGGCTAGCGTGCTTCCATAAGCACTTCGGGTGAAACGCTTACGGGTCAAATTTTAAAATCTAGCGTTTGAAATTTCGATTTAAGTAGCTCAATAATTTATTTATCTCATAATCTTGTAGAATACTAATTTTTTCCATTTTTAGAATGTTCTAACTATGTATAATGATTTTTGAAAGACGATCCTATTTGACATAAAAATTAAGGTATTTTTATTATTTTTTTGGCCAACTTTAAAAAATCATTTGACATAGTTAGAAAATTATAAAAATAGAAAAAACTAATATTCTGCAAGATTATGATATAAATAAATTACTGAGCTATTTAAATTGAAATTTCGAATGCTAGATTTTAAAATTTGACCCGTAAGCGTTTCACCCGGAGTGCTTATGGGAGCACGCTAGCCGGACTCTCTCTCTCTCTCTCTATATATATATATATATATGAGAGGGGATCAGTGGCCTCCTCTCTGTAGGCCTCCTGTCCTATTTTCCACCAAAATCAATGAATATGGCCGATCGGACCATTCAAAACATTACTCATACTAATATAGACTTGGTGACTAAATTTTAGATTTTTTTTACTATTTTATCGGACGGGTTGAAAATTGGATGTCTATAAATCGTTAGATAAATCAATTTTCAACCCGTCCGATAAAATAGTAAAAAAAAAATAAAAAAAATCTAAAATTTGGTCTCTAAGTCTATATTAGTATGAAGAATGTTTCAACGGTCCGGATCGACCATTTTCATTGACTTTGACGAAGAGGCTAGAGGAGGCTAATGGATCCCCCTATATATATATATATACAGTCATACTTAGAACACAATAATATTTGAAGGACGAAGCATTATGTGGGAAGATTTTTGTGGGAAGAAGAAAGAATGAGTGAAGATTTTTGTGAGAAGAAGGAAGAATGAGGGAAGATTTTAGTGAAGGAAGATGGAGAGTTGATATTTATATAGAGAACGAAAATTTCTGGAAGAGAATATCTATGTCTTGATTCGTGGGACTCTATGATTTTTGGATCGTTGGATTGATATAAATTAACGGTTGATTGGAACAAGATGATGATCCGTGGGAACAAATTGAACAAAATTTTTATAGCGGATTCTGGGTCAAATCCGCTATAATAACAACTTTAATAGCGGGCCTCATGAGCCAACCACTATAATAACTCTTTTATAGCGGATCCTTGATGACCACCGCTATAACAACCCTCTTAAAAGTATAAACTCATTTAATAGCGGTTGTACAACGTAGTCCGGTATAAATTCATTTAATAGCGATGTTCTATTATCTCCGCTATTAAATGGAGGTTATTAAAGCCTCTTACTGTGCTAGTGAAAAACAACATGCATAATTACGAAAACATAATAAATCATAAGCAAAACAAAAAAACATAATAAACATAATTGCGTAATATAAATCTTAAGTATATTGACTGTTATGCATGTTATTAGATATTAGATGCACAATAACAAAAAAAATGCATAATAAAGAAAATAACATGCATCATAAGTAAAACAATTTTTCGTCAGAATACAATCTAGTGGTATGAGCTATCCCGGTGGATCCGAGATCGTAATAGGTATAGGGCGCAGTATAGGAAAGGAGATATGTAACAATTCAAACTTGGTCTTGAACTGTTATGAGCCAGATGAGTTAGACCAATTTCCTCTACACAGCGAGTGAACGAAAGTGAAACGAGCAACAAGCTTCTTTCCATTGGAAAAGCAAGCGAAGCAGGCGATATGAAGGGAGGAGCGCAATCAAAACAACAAGTGTTGTTTTTCGCATCACATTCTTTCCTGTTCGATTGAGCACACTAGTGCGAAAGCCGTTGCACTAACGCACACTTTTTGTTTTCTTGCTCGGATTTCTCAAAAATATCATATTTCTTTTTATATGTCTCATGTCATCATTAATCATCTTAACATATTGGACATTGTCAGCATGAATATGTGGAGCAACTGAACGCTTCCAGTGAAAATTGGTGACGTAATCAATGCGAAATTTGCTAAAATAGTCTAATGTTGTTTATTTAAATTTCAAATTCGAAATTAATTCCACATGTATATTTAAGATTTGAATTCCACATATATATTTTGGAATCCAAATTTCTCTTGATTCATGTTTCAAATTTACTAAGAAATATAACTTTTGAGATGAAAAGACAAATGATTTTTTTTTTAAGTAGCTAGCAAATATTTTTTGCTTAGAGAAGAGATCAGATGAGAGAAATGAGAAATGAGATTAAGGGATGATTTTTAGACAAAGAGGTGAGAAATGAGAGAAAGAGATGAATTATATAGAGAATCAAAGAGGTGATCCGAGTTTTTTCTGAGTGATTTTTTAGCGTCAGATCATTCTAGTGAGCGTTGTGGATTACAAGCAACAAGACAATTCGTGGGATATCTTTTAGAACCAGAGTGTACGAATGATTCGATTTAAAAGACACCATTAACACTGGCCTGTACAGCGAGCCGGTTTAAAAGACCCCTTTAACACCGGTCTAGCTATACAACGGTCCGGTTTAAAAAACCCCTTTAACACCGACATGTCTAGCTGTCCGATTTAAAAGATCCATTTAACACCGATATGTCTAGTTGTTCGGTTTAAAAGACCACTTTAACACCGGCATGTCCAGCTATCCAATTTAAAAGCACCCCTTTAACACCGGCATGTACGATGGTCCGATGTAAAAGACTCCTTTAACACCGGCCTGTGATATTTTAACAACCTTTAACACCCAAGTTTGATTAAAGTTAGGTGTTAAAGCTATAGCCGATTTAAAAGGATGGCTGTTAAAACCTAGTAGTGAAAATGTCACAAATTAAACATATTCTGGACCATTAACACCGGCCTGACAAATTTCAAAAAAATAAAAAAAAACTCTTTTAAATCGGACGCCAACATAGAGTCCGGTTTTAAATATACTATTTAAAAGCGGGCTTTGTGGCTCTGTTAAAAACTCTTTAGAATCGAATTGATCCAGTTTTAAAGAGAAAACTATTAAAAGTGGACTTTGGAGACTTTTAAAAGCATTTTCTTTTACAGCGGAGTGCAGTCCGCTGTTAAAAGAGGTTTTAGTCCGCTTTTAAAAGTTGAATCTGTAGTAGTGTTTCCTTCACAAATATACATTGGCTAACATTCTATCATCACATGATTGCACCAAAATATGAAGTTCAGCAAATTGTTAAGATTGTGATACATAGATACCATCATACCAAGTGCTACTTGACAACTTATTAGTCATTTGAGTATATTACTATTATTATTAATATTATTATTATTAAATGTAGTTAAGAAACATTTTTCAAAACAAATACAGAATTGATTTTATAAATTAAGAGATTTAGATATGTGAATCATGTTCAACATGCAGTTCTGTATACATGGAGCACCATAACCTCATTCTCTGTATGTGTATATGTGTTTGTGATGGAGAGAATGTTATTATATTTCGCGAATAAAAGTCAAAATCTTCTTTTATTGTGTGGTTATGTTGAGTGAAATAGAGAGACGTTGAAAAAAAGGATGATGCATACAAAAAATTAACCGCACCTATTTTTGTAGTTATGTTGAGTGAAATTGAAAGATGTTGAAACAAGGATGATACATACAAAAATAATTAACCGCACCATTTTTGGTAGTTATGTTGAGTGAAATTGAAAGATGTTGAAAAAATGATATACGTACAAAAAATAAAATTAACCGCACCTAGGAGTGGTATCAACTCTTGACATGGCTAGTAGAGCCAAGGAGAGCCTCAAATTAGATGTTGAATAAGAATTGCCTACACATTGATTAATACTTTTGGCTAATTTTTAAATGCATACACCAGAATTTAGTTAATTTTATTATTAACATGATTTGATATGTTTTTTAGTGTGAAAAAAATATTTGCACGGTAATAATTTCATTTTTATGTGAATTTAACATCAAACAAATAATGGATGAAATAAAATTATTCTTTTTCACGAAAATAACATTTGCTTTCACAGGAATAATTTAATTTTCTAAATATTTCTCTCTTCCACGAAAAAACACTACTCACGAAAATAATCCAAATTTTTTAGCTGAGAAGTTCCCTTGAAAACTTCACAGAAATTATATTCTCTCTGTTACTCTTTCTCTCTCTTCTCCAAAATTTCAACAAATTTTCTTCTCTTCCTTCTCTTTATTTCCTCTCTACTTGCTATTGATCTCTTCTCTTTCTTTCCCTTGAAATTTCAAGAGAGTCCCCTTATCTCCCCTCTCCTCACATACTTCTAGAAATAACGATGGAGGCTACTATCTCTCTCTTTCTGCTCCAATCCATCTATTTAGCAGAGATCTTTTACGTAACGAAGAAAGATTAGGCGTAAATGCTTCTTTCCGCTTTAAAAGCTTATTTCTGTTAATGGATATCTTAGATATTTTCATTTCTGAAATATTTTTCATTATGTGTGTTTATCTTCGTATGCAGATATATATCAAGTATTGAAATTTTATGACTGTATGGTATTCTTGATATTGTTTGGTACCAACTTCAAATTCTGAACAATTTTTTAATGTAACATTGTATAGTCAAATTTTGGATACAAGTTTATTTTTTATGTTGTGCAGTTTACGTGTAAATTTTGATGCTACTTGCTTGTAATTGGTATTATGACAAATAAAAGTTGGTTAATAAAATTTGTACATCAATAGTAAAATTTATTTACTGAATAATGATTCTAATGAAAAAAATAATATATTTACGACAAAATAATAATTCTATTGACATAAATAATATCATGACGAAAATAATGTTTCTATATTTCTTTAGAAATGAACAAATAAATAATAATTATGTTGATAATACAATTATTTCTGTGGTAAAATTTGAATCATCTATGTGTTAACTTATGAATTATTTCTGTGATAAATTTTCATTTATGTGCAAATATCATGAAAATGTGTCATGCTAACTATGAAAATAAAAACAGGTGACCCAACAAGTAAATTTATTTCCGTGGAGTTATTTTCGTGCTTAGCTCCACATAAAAAAAGTATTTCAATGACATTCCACGTAAAAAATACTTTTGTGAGGAGTGGTATTGGCAATTCATATCCGACACAAATATATTGCCAATTGTGAGGTTCAAGGAAATTACTGAATTAACTAGATAAATTAATAATAATCTAAAAAGAAAATGGCTTATAGTAGTTAACGATAGCTAACTACAATAACTTTCAAGATATCATGAGTTTAAGTCTTCGTGAGCACTCTGTAAATATTGTACTATTTCTGTTTTTGCTACCTTTTATTTTTTTCTGTTTTGTCAACCTGTAACTTCAACCCATAAATGAAATTTGAGGACATTGATCCTCATCTTTTGCTCAAAAAAAAAAAAGTCTTCGTGAGCATAAATGTGAAAATTTCGTTAAAATATATTTAGTAATAGATGTTGTAAATTAGTTTAGTTGATCTTAATCCAACGATCTGTATAGTATGATTTGATTCACTCAAACAACTGATCCATTGATCTGTTCTAACACTAAACCAACATGACGTAAAACTGCAATCTCGACTTTCGTTTGAAGTAAGATAAGATTATTAAGACATAACGAAGGATAACTAATAGATACAATTATATTGAAGAAGTTCCAGCGATTTGGAGAAAAGTATATTTTCCATAGGGACACACAGATGAGGAGGCAATACATTACATGTAACTAAGAAAATTAATACACTATACACATGTGGATCTATGTCAGGAATTGCATGGCATGGCATGTGGATCTTTACCAGCAGCCCCGAAGACCACAGCAATGTCTCTCCGAGGGCAGACCAGGACAAGCAGACACAGGCACAGGCACAAGCCCGTGTAACAGCAATGATTGGGAGATGAGAAGCAGAAGCAAAGAAATCACAACAAACATCAAGCCGAGCCTGATCTTCCTCTTAATTCGCGCATAGCTCCATTATTAGTTATTGAAGTCTCTCTGTTATTTCTGATTGCTCGCCGCTAGTTTCTTATCCGTTGCTTGTAGAGTTGTAGTTGCTGTAGTTATGCGTGTGTGTGTATATACAAGGGACGACAGAGAATTTGAGAAAACAATTTCTGAATACAAGTGTGAACTGTTTTAGGGAGTGTTTGTATTACCAAAAATAGCACTAACCATGGATAAGTGTTGCTATCCACACAAAAATGTGATCCAAACATGATTTAGTAAGTTGTGAGTAGTGTTGGTTAGTGCTATTTTGCTAATCCAACAAAATGGTAGGATTAGCAAATTAGCACATGACATGTTTAGTAAAATTATTATTTTATTACATTGTAATCATCATCTTGATGTTATTATTATTTAATATTATTATTATTATTATTTTAATTGTCATTATTTTATTATTATTATTATTGACATTATTATTTTATTATTATTATAATTGTCATTATTATTATTTTATTATTATTATTGTAATTATTATTATTTTATTATTATTATAATTGCCATTATTACTATTATTTTATTATTATTATTATTTTAATTGTCATTATTTTATTATTATTATTATTATTGTCATTATTATTTTATTAGTATTATTATAATTGTCATTATTTTATTAATATTATTATTGTCATTATTATTTTATTAGTATTATTATAATTGTCTTTATTATTATGTTTATTATTATTGTAATTATCATTATTTTATTATTATTATAATTGTCATTAATATTATTTTTTATTATTTTGATTGTGATTATTTTATTACTATTATAATTGTCATTATTATTTTATTATTATTATTATAATTGTAATTATCATTATTTTTATTATTATTGTAATTATCATTATTTTATTATTATAATTTTCATTAATATTATTTTATTATTATTTTAATTGTCATTATTTTATTATTATTATTGTCATTATTATTATTATAATTGTCATTATTATTATTCTTATTATTCTTATTGTAATTATCATTATTTTATTATTATAACAATTGTCATTATTATTATTTTATTAATATTATTTTAGTTGTCATTATTTTATTATTATTATTGTCATTATTATTTTATTAGTATTATTATAATTATTTTTATTGTCATTATTTTATTATTATTATTTTATTACTATTATCATTTATTATTATTGTATTATTATTATATTATAAATTGATATCAATATTTTATTATTTTATTATTATTATTATCGTTAGAAAAACTAAAATAATTTATTATTTTACTAACTCACTATCACTACTCCAAATGTGCAATCCAAACAACATTTCACTAACCTAGATAGAACAAAATTAGCACTATTTTTGCACTAACCTAGATAGCAAAAAGTAACCACTATTTCAACCACTAATCTAGATAGCACTATTTTTGCACTAATCATGACATGATCCAAACGCACCCTTAATTTCTATTAAACCATGTGTGAACTGTGAATAGTGAACGTATATACATTGACTCGATTGATTTTTATGAATCAGGTGAACATGAGAACTCACGGGCGCATTCAAGATTCTCGAGGGGTTCAAGATTTATGGTATTTTTCAGGGATTCGAAATGATGGTTATTTCTAGAAAAAAATATTTTATATGGTTATTTATGAGAAAAAAAACTCAAATACATGATCATTTTTGAATTTTTTTTAATATATATGTTTATTTTGAAAAAAATTCTAGAGAGTTTAGCTGCACCCCTGCAGCAACGTGGCTCCGCCACTGTGAGAACTATCTAGGAAAAAAAAACAACTTAAGCTAACATAGCTTAACATGGCATCATAACTGCATCCAAATTATTGTTGAAGGCATTAAATTAAATAAATCAGATTTATAATAAACAAACTTCTGTATAAATCAATTGATCTCTATAGATTCTCTCAAATAAAATAAAAGAATTCATATTTTTATTTTCGCTCAAGAAATGACATTTATAAACTTTAAACTAATGATTTAGATTAATTTATTGTAAAACACACAAAGATATTAACAATATTAATTATTATTATATTTAAATAATCAACAGATATTATATCCCAAATATTGCGAACGGATATTTTTCCACTACTACAGAAAGAGTCTTTAAAACACACTTTTTTAAACCGAAGTTGGATTTAAAATCGAACATTAACTTACCTTCGGTTTTAAAATGTCTTTAAACCGGACAGTAACAAGATGACCGGTTTTAAAGAGGTTTTTAACACCGGACGATGCTTTAAAACCGGACGGAAGGAGGGTTTCGATTTTAAATGTGATGTTTTAAAACCAGATGGAAGGAGGGCTCCAATTTTAAAAGCCTATAAAAGCGGATGGCTAGAACAGTCCGATTTTAAAGGGTTATTTAACACAGGAAGTCTTGCAGGATTCGATTTTAAAAGCTTTCCCACGGATCGACCTATGCTTCTTTAATCTGCGTCGCCCATTTGAAATCAGTCCAACGCTCATTAACCATTCAGATAATTTTCACGGATTGCTCCATTCTTTTCTCTCTCCCATCTCTATATAACCTCTTTAATTTTCATTTCATCTCTCATTTCTCTTTATCTCTCAACAATCAAAATCATACTTGAAAAAATCCTTCTAATAATTAGTGGAGATTTGAAGGTTTGAATAGTTGATGAAAATTTATTTTGAAGAATATTGAAGAAGAGATTCGAAGAATATTTAATTGAAGATTTAGTTTTTTTCTTCATATTATTTAATCTTTGTTGAAATTAACAAATATCCTCTAATATTAGCTTTACAAAATATGTGAAATTAGATGATTTTTCATTAAACAAAGTAATATTTCATTCTTACAACAAATTTTAAATTTTAGGTTATTTATAAAATTATATTCAAGATCGTTTTTAGAAAAATTTAAAAATTCTAGGTCATTTTGAAAAAAATTTGAAAATCCTAGCGGATAACAATGTTTAAAAATTGAAAATTGAAAATATACATGAACCATTTAAAATCGGACAGAAACAATGAGTTCGGTTTGAAAGGATCCTTTAAAAGCGGACAACAATTCAGATGCCGGTGTAAATGAAGCATTTAAAATCGGACTGAAACAGTGAGTTCGGTGTTCAAAATATTTTTAATTGCGGACAACAATGTTTGAGTCTGATTTTAAAGGTCCAGCCTTTTAAACCGGATCATTGTAATTCTTAACAACCATTCCAACAACGACGGCTTTATGTTCAGTTTTAGAAGTCATTTTGATCCGCTTCTAAAGTTGAATATGTCATAGTGTTCGTCCGAACTTTCTCGAGTAATATTACAAGAGAAAAGGGATCAAATTGTGTATGCAAAAAAAACTGTACCCGTAAGTTAATCCGTAAATGGGGCTTTGTGGTACTTGTAATTCAGGTTGGGGTTCATATTTTATCGAGTTTAATTCCGTCTTTAAACTCTTAATTTTTGTTTGAGCAAAATTATGGTGCTTGTGCATCAGCACCACAGAATGGCTATTACAGTTTTCCTATTATAACGAGTGTAGAGTAATGCCGCTATAATAGTTCCAAAGTGACATTTCAAAAATTATCTCCATTATAGCGGCTGTGAGAAAAAAGAATATAACAACTCCCGAAAATATCTCCATATCTATTATAGCGGACCCTTAAACTGTGCATGCACGTGCTTGCGCATTTTGAACCCTCCGATGCACTGTTGGTATTTTTGTTTACACTCGGCCACTAACTTCTAATATACTCTCAAAAATCAATACACATAATTGCGCAAGATATATGCTGGAAATTTGGAGTAACGTTAATAATTATCTAGTCTACTACATTAATGTCATATTATTGATTAGTACTAACTAGTTTTATGTCATTGGTGAAACAACATTAGTTGTTACTACCAAATGTTAATTTGTTGCGCATGCCCCCAATACCTCTCAGGAAACATTATCGATTATTATTGACAAGATTTAAAAAAAATAATTAACATGGATGTGAAAAAAGTACAACTTATTTACCAACTCTTACCATCCACAATTAAAAAATCACCAATATTGTACTCAATATATAGCCAATTCTTAATAAACATATTTGGGTCTCCTTGGTGTTTTCTAACCATATATGTTAAGAGTTGATATCGATTTTTACACTATCACAGAGAACGATTTTATTGTCCGTTTTTTATGATCTTTATTGTTGATTATTCTACTGACATTAAAAAAGAAGTGTTAATAATTTTAGCAACCGGAAATAAAAAATCACCATGCGATTAAATTGTTTGTACGTATCATCCTTTTTTCAACATATTTCTATTTCACTCAATATAACTACAAAAAAGAAGACTTTGACCCAACTCCAAATACAAAGTAAAAGTGAAAGGGAAAATTTTCATAGAGGGCCAAGCAGCAATAAATTTCAACAGATAGGGCCAGATGCACCCTAATAATTGCACAGAGGGCCAAAGGCGCGACTAATAGTCGCGCCCCTAAGTTATTTGATTTTTTTGCTGAATTCAAGACAATTTGCAGTGCATTAACGATCTGTGGGCCCTACAAGTCAGGGGCGCGACTAATACATGCGCCCCTGACATTCTGGGCATTTTTTTTTTCTATTTATACACATTTTATTAATTATATTAAAATAGTAATTTTAAATGCAGTTATTATATTTATTATTAATAGATGTGATAATATATTAAATATAATTATTATATATTTAATACAAGTAATGATATATTTAATTAAGTAATAATATATTTAATATAAGAACATATTGCATTATGTAATAATAATTAAGTAGTAATGATATATTTATATTGAATAAGTAATAATATATTTATTATGTATACGTAATAATATATTTAAAATAATATTACATACATATTATATATTAAAAATATTAAAAATATTAAACTTAGTTATTAAATTATTAAATACATTATAAATATTATTGCATTATTAAATATATTAAAAATATTATTACATTAATAAATATATTATTTAATATATTAAAAATATTATTACATTAATAAATATATTATCTAATATATTAAAAATATTATTACATTAATAAATATATTATTAGAAATAAAAATTTTAGAAGTAATAAATAGGAGTTTTTAAATATATTAAACTTAATTATTATAAAGGTATAGTTAGTAATTATTAAAAATAGAAATAATAATAGATTGAAGTGTTTTTTATTATAAGTGGAAAGGTTTATAGCTACTAATACTAAGGAAGTTACAACTATTTCGAGAAATACAAATGGTCCAGTGGTAGGAGGGTTTGAATAGAGGCGCTGAGTTTGTGTGAGGGCATGGGTTCGAACCCCCCTCCCTACCATTTTTTCGTATTTACTTAGGGGCGCATGTATTAATCGCGCCCCTAAGTGCTGAAACAATCCAGAGAACATCTAGAGAGTTGTTTTTGTGTTCAGCACTTAGGGGCGCGATTAATACATGCGCCCATGGTCTTTGCTGCTATTAATAGCCAAAAAAACCCCTTCCTTCCTTCTTCTTCTCCAAACCCGCCCCTAACCTATTTTTTCTCTCAAAATCGCCCCCTCTACTCCCTACCTCTCCATCTTCTTCTCCTTCAAGGTTTTTGCCAAATCTTTCTCTTCCTCTCCTCTCCTTGCTCTCCTTTGTGATTCCTTGCTCTCATTCTCCTCTCCTAGATCTTCCTCTCCAATTTAAGGTAAATTTTGGATTTTTTTGTAAAATTGAGACATATTAGTTGCGTGCTATTAATTTAGTGTTTTTAGTAGTATTTGTTCATGATTATTGATTGTGGTACGTTATTATTGCTTTAGTTGTAGTTTTATCGTTTATTATACATTTATATGAATAATTGGTGATTAATTTGATTATTGTTGAATTATTGGTGATTATTGTTGATTATTGGTGATTGTTGTTGATTATTGGTTATTATTGGTGATTAATTTGAATATTGTTGAATTTAAGGTACATTTATATTAATTATTGCATGTTCATATATGTGTTAATATATGTACCAAAGTATCGTACCAATTGTTGATTATTGTTGAATTATTGGTGATTAATTGAATTATTGGTGTTAACATAGTAGTATTGTTGATTATTGTTGATTATTGCATGTTGAATTATTGGTGATTAATCGTACCAATTGTTGATTATTGTTGGTTAATTTGGTGTTAACATAGTAGTATTGTTGATTATTGTTGATTATTGCATGTTGAATTATTGGTGATTAATTGTACCAATTGTTGATTATTGTTGAATTAATATAGTAATGGCAAATAGAGGTGGTAGAGGTCGAGGCCGAGCCGGTAGGGGTGGTCGAGGTGAAGGCGATTTGTCGCCTCCACGCGACATTCCGTACGTTGGGTCTCTACTACGAGCTCTCAACCCAACACATGCATCCAACCGGGCTTATGATGAGGTAAAAAAATAGCTATATTGTTTTATTTTCAATTTCGCAATTTTAATTTTGTTTCATAAATAACACATGTTCATATATGTGTTAATAGCCAACCTTTGTTATGGAGACCAAGGCCGGGTCAATGTCGTTCATGTACGGCGACCAAATTGCTCCAATTCTTGAGCGATTTCATCTTAACCATCTCGCTCGGTTGGGTACCATTAAGGTAGACCGTGACCTAATAACTGCGGTTGCTGAGAGATGGAGACCGGAAACACATTCCTTCCATTTTCCAACGGGTGAGTTGTCGATCACAATGGAAGATGTGTTGATATTATGGGGTTTACCGTTGGACGGCCTACCCGTGACAGGCGATGTGGATCAAGATTGGGAGGAGGACGTCATGGAGTTGTTTGGGCGAGTTGAGTGGCAAACCTTTAGGAGGCCGCCGGGTCATTTCCACATGCGACAAGATTGGTTGCGTGAACCTTGGCAGCCACAAAGAGAAGGCCCCGGTGATAGACGGCACTTGAAGGCAAGATTACCTCTCAATGCCCCACCCGAGGAGATCGACATGTATGCACGAGCATACATGTTGGACCTCTTATCCACTATTATGTTTCCGGACCAGTCCGGTTACATACAAATGATGTTCATTCAGTTCTTAAGGAACATCCATGATCCACCGAGATATAGTTGGGGCTCGGCGGTGCTAGCACGTTTGTATCGTGCTTTATGCGATGCATCAGACATGAGGAACAAGCAAATTGGGGGTCCTTTGATGTTACTGCAGATGTGGGTGTGGACGAGGCTCCCGATTGGGCATCCGAGAGCGAAGGATTTTCCTGGTGACATGCCATACGGGGTGAGATGGATGGGCCCGACGCACAACTACGACGATGAGCCGCATAGGAGTATCACTCTCTACAGGTACTTTCTGACTATTTTAACCATCTTCAATTTTCGTAATAACTGTATATTATAACATTATTGAAAATTATATAGGTGGCGACTCGAGCATCTCGATGAGAATGGTCCAGAATGGTGGCCTTACGATGAAGATGTGCTGGCTATGTTGCCCCCGATATATAATGATCAAGATCATATGAGTCTTTTTCATTATCGGGGGCCAATTATATTTTTCTGGATTGTCGAGTGGCACGATCCTGCTAGAGTCGCGTGGCAATTATCATTCCAAGTCCAAGTGCCGCCTCCATTGCCACCTCCTGATTGCAAGCGCCTTCATAAGGTATGCCACAACAAAAAATTTGAGGGGCGTGATTGGGAGATTTATCACGAGGGGTACATTCAGACTTGGGGGAATCGGTTGGCCAATACAATTGATATGGGGAACAGTTTCATGAACGGCCCTTGGGACCATTACTTGGCATGGTTCAACCGGAAAGGCATGCGCACCGTCTACTGGAGAGGTACAACCGCAAGAAATGCCTTCAACCCGATAGCACATCAAGGGCGTGGAGTTGAGCGAACCTTCAACATGCAAGGCGAAGTTGTGCAACGAACGGTAAATTCATTGCCTTTTTCCTTCAATTTAAACTTAAAAAACATAAAGTACTAACTAAATTGTTTAATTAGGTGCTTCGCAACTTAACACTCGCTAGGGAAGCGATTGGTGTGATAGCACAAAGCGCCAACAGTGTCTTCAAGACTTTCGTGAGAAAGGTTCTTCGAACTTGTCGCGGAAACATCGAAGACGTCGACCAAGGAGTTATCTTCCGCAACCTGATGTTGGAGCATGGCTTAAGGGATGAGGACTTGGAGCCATCCATAGCCGAGGGGTTGCGCGTCCAGCCAGAGCACTACGACTGGTTGGGTCAGTTGGTGGGTGGCGAGCAAGCGAGTCAGATGCCCGAGGCGCCGCTCTTTCACCCTCCTTACTCACATCTATCACATGGCGGAGTATGGGAACCCGGCCAAGGATCCGGAGCTGCCCAACCGGAACCAAATGTTGAGCGTACAATAGAGGACGAGGTGGAGCGTGCAGCCGAGTACGTGTTTGGCTCTTCGAGCCAAGCACGCAACCCTGATGATGAAGACGAGGACATCATTGTTTTACGGCGCACTACTAGGACGGCTCGAGCGCCTAGTGCTTATACCTCATCCGCTTATGATACACGTGGCCGCGGTCGGGGTCGTCGGGGTAGGGGGGTTAATATTATTTAGATCGATGCATGTTTGATGTATGTTTTTATGTTTGTGCTATTTTGAGACTTGTTATGTTGAAAACTTGTTTAATTGTTTAATAACTTGTTTAATTAGATCGATGTTGAAAACTTTTTATGTTGCTTGTTTAATTACTTGTTATGTTGCTTTAATTACTTTTTATGTTGCTTGTTTAATTATATCGATGTTCAAAACTTGTTATGTGCCTTGTAATGCATTTTGGAAAAAGAAAAGTAAACAAAAAAATCTTGTTTCAAACTTAAAGAATGACCAAAAAAATTTCAAACTCGTTTAATTGCCTTATAATACATTTAGGAAATGAAAATTAAACAAGAAACAAGCTAACACAATAAAAATCTTGTTTCAAACTTGTTTAATTGTCTTGTAATTTTGAGTGTTAATATAGGGGCGCATGTATTAATCGTGCCCCTAAGTGCTGAACAAAAAAACAACTCTCTGGATGTTCTCTGGATTGTTTCAGCACTTAGAGGCGCGATTAATACATGCGCCCCTAAGTAAATACGAAAAATGTTAGGGAGGGGGGTTCGAACCCATGCCCTCACACAAACTCAGCGCCTCTATTCAAACCCCCTACCACTAGACCATTTGTATTTCTCGAAATAGTTGTAACTTCCTTAGTATTAATAGCTATACACATTTCCACCTATAATAAAAAACAATTCAATCTATTATTATTTCTATTTTTAATAATTACTAACTATGCCTTTATAATAATTAAGTTTAATATATTTAAAAACTCCTATTTATTACTTCTAATATTTTTATTTCTAATAATATATTTATTAATGTAATAATATATATAATATATTAAATAATATATTTATTAATGTAATAATATTTTTAATATATTTAATAATGTAATAATATTTATAATGTATTTAATAATTTAATAACTAAGTTTAATATATTTAATATTTTTAATATATAATAATGTAATAATATGTATGTAATATTATTTTAAATATATTATTACTTATACATAATAAATATATTATTACTTATTCAATATAAATATATCATTACTACTTAATTATTATTACATAATGCAATATGTTCTTATATTAAATATATTATTACTTAATTAAATATATCATTACTTGTATTAAATATATAATAATTATATTTAATATATTATCACATCTATTAATAATAAATATAATAACTGCATTTAAAATTACTATTTTAATATAATTAATAAAATGTGTATAAATAGAAAAAAATGCCCAGAATGTCAAGGGCGCATGTATTAGTCGCGCCCCTGACTTGTAGGGCCCACAGATCGTTAATGCACTGCAAACTGCCTTGAATTCAGCAAAAAAAATCAAATAACTTAGGGGCGCAACTATTAGTCGCGTCCTTGGCCCTCTGTGCAATTATTAGAGTGCCTCCGGCCCTATCTGTTGAAATTCTTTGCTGCTTGGCCCTCTATGAAAATTTTCCAAGTGAAAGTGAAACAACAGGAATAAGGTTAGATTTATATATTTTATCGCAAGCAACTTTTCCTAGCCCATGTGTAAATGATGTATATGTCGAGCTTGGATTTTGGATATTTTAACTTCATTTCCATAATCGGCGAGAGGCAGTTAAATTAAATCTATATCAAATGTCCAATTTGAACCGTGAAAATCGTTTACATCATGCATAAATGATGTATGTCAAATTTAATTTTAAGTTTTAGAATTCATTTGATATAAAGTCAATGTGGTGAAAAGTTTGGTGCATTTATTTTATGTGATGTTGTGACCGCATTAATTTATACTAACACTATCACAAAAAAGAGATTTGTCAACTGTTAAAAATCGCCTTCACCAACGATTATACAACCCTTGCTGTTTAGGGTGTTGCTGAATTGTTTGCCGAACAAAATTTAGTAATTTAATATTAGAAATTAGACAACAGTTATTACTAAATAAGCGTTGTCATAGATTGACTAAGACAACGATTTTTAAATAAATAGTTGTGCCATATGTGTTTATTTTTTCAAAAAAGCTTAAATTGTGACTAGCTCCGAATTCACTATTATCATTAACCTGATTATGCCATCACAAAATAATTTCAAATCAAACATATAAACATACAAAATAAAAATATCTCATTACAATGTTTTCAATATCACAAGAAAGAAAAAAGAAACAAAATGAAAATAAAGCACCTAACTAGAAATAAATTCAAGAGCTATAACGGGACAAAATAGATAGCAAAATTCTTGCCATTTGTTCTATCAAAGAAGAAGCATCAATCTTCATACCTCTCTCGAGCAATCATGTCTAGAATTGATTTATTTTCACAAAGAGGAGAATTGAGATAACTTGGTGGAGAATAACATATTACTCAAGATTTCAAACAAGGAACTAGCCCAAATACTGCTATCTTAAAAAAATAAAAGATTTACAACGATATAAATGATCTCCTATTAGGTTTTTTACGAGGAAATTCATGCTAAAGTACCTAACGTAAGATCTACATTGATTCGTTGTTTGTTGTCAGGTAAGACGTCAAATGCATGCATTAAGCTACGCATTCTTTGAAACACTAAGTAACATGCTATCCAAAAATTCTTGTCAGACACTACCTTAAAAATACATATATACAAATAAAATATTTTACAATGATATAAAAAATCGAGAACTCATAAAAGGGTTTGTACCAAAAATTGAACCCACCTTTTGCAATTAATATACAATAGACCAAACTTCGAACTCATTTTTGTCAATGTTTAGGGATTCAATTTCCTAGTAAAAAATTCAATATGATATGCACTTTTAATTGAATCAAGGAAGAAGCATGCTTTTGCTATACTTCTTGCAATCTCTCTCACATCCCGCTATCACGAAGGAATTGACCTAGTCATAGATTCATGTAACAACTTGTCATGATTTTGCATGCAAATTAAATAGAAACAAAAAGCAAATAACATAATAATTACATACAATGGCGAACCTTGAGTTGTAAAGCTTTCTAAATAAATCGTACATTCATCTCTAAAATTGGTTTCATTTGCATTATTTTTTTTATTAGCTAGAGATGAAACACAAGTGTCATGTATGCTTTCTAAGTACTTTACAGCGTCCTTAGACTGCAAAACTCATAGAAAAACAAACAAGTTAGTACAATATTTAATGTAGGTGAAGCATAGTAAAAATCCAGCAATAGAAATGACAAAATATGGTTTCTCCCTAAAAGGCTCTTGTGTTTCACTCTAAAGAAGAGGTTATTTAATCTATTTTTTCTTTAGATAGCAGATTTCTCTTCATAAGTAGAGGTTGTTGTTCCTATAAAAGCCTTAGAAAAAAAAAAGATTTACAACGATACAAAAAGTGTGATCTTCTACTAGAGTGTTTACCAAGAAATTGAACCACTCTTCTGGCGGAAGATGTAGTGTCACAAAATTGAGGGGGTCAGTTTCAAGGAAAAGAATCTAACAGGAGGAGACACATTTGTATCAAATTAAATATTTAGTTTTCAAAGGCCTTAACGGAACAAAAGACTCCACTTATGAAGAAGAATCTATTATCTAAAAAATATATAGATTAAATGGCTATTTTTTAGGGTGAAACACAAAAGCTCTTTAGGGTGAAATAAGACTTTTTATTTTTTATTGTTGGATTTTCATCATGCTTCACTTACAACAAGTATTGTACTAACTTGTTTGTTGTTCTATGTGTTTTGTAGTTTAAGGATCCTTTAAAATACATAAGAATCATACAAGCAATTTGTGTTGTATCTCTAGCTAATCATAAAAATGAATGCAAATGAAATCAATTCTAGAGAAGAATGTATAATTTGTTTAGAAAACTTTACAAATTCAAGGCACGCAATTGTACGTAACTATTTTGTTACATGTCTTTGGTTTCTATTTAGTTTTCAAGCAAAATTCCGCCAAAATGTTAGATGGACCTACTTTGTAAGACTAGGTGAAGTCATTCATGAAACTTAAAATCAAGAGAGATTGCAACAGGATGGATGATTATTCTTTGATGCAATGTAAATGATATCTCATGTTTGATTTTTTACACAAAATAAAAATCCCTACACATAAATGAAATTGATGTTAGGTCTGCGGAATATTGAAAAAAATGAGTTCAATTTGTTGGTACAACCTTATTGGTGTAAAACTAATAAGGATCAATTAACACTAAAACTAACAAGGATCAGTTAACACTGAAACTTATACATTCAAGCATCATTTAACACAACAA
Source organism: Eleocharis quinqueflora (assembly GCA_964058865.1). NCBI lineage: Eukaryota > Viridiplantae > Streptophyta > Magnoliopsida > Poales > Cyperaceae > Eleocharis > Eleocharis quinqueflora. The sequence goes on from CAXKVX010001116.1 coordinate 212,111, forward strand.
CTTAGTTAAAGTTAGGATTTAGATGTTACCGAATGGAGCAGTGAGAGGAGAAGGCGTGACGAGAGGAGAAAAACACGACAACGATCATCAGCGAGAGGACAAAAACACGAGATTTACGGAGTAGATCTGCAGACCAAATACAAAAATAACCTCTACTTCACCTACAACTCAATATACCCAATGGCGGGGTCACACTTAACCAGGGGGTCAGTTAAACCACCTGGAAAAAAAATCAAAATTGACCACCAAATTGACTTATTTTTGGAAAATATGGTTATAATTTGATATTTAAAAAAATAGGAGGGATATAATGCCTCCATTTTTTTGTGTCTCCAAAATCCACATCATTTATCATGCATCCCTTTTTATGCAATTAAATCTAGATCATTCGTTAATTATTATGAATGTTGTAGATTTGGAGGCACCATCGAGGCACACAAAAATTGGGGCATTATATACCTCCTCTTAAAATTATGCATCATTTTGACCCCTTTGGAAAAAAATGTAAATCCCCTGGGGAAATTTTTTGAATCTGCCCTTGAATATACAAATAATATTTAAGATCCTAACAACACTTAATTACAATCCAAACAACAAACATAATATTTAATTATTCACAACAAGCAACAAACAACAAACAATTCATTACATAATGATTGTCAATCTAAGATCCTTTCAAGCATTTATTTCTAGCTAATCAGCAAGCATTTACCTCTAACTAATCAGCAAACAACAAACAATTCATTACATAATGATTGTTAATTCAAGATTCTTTAAACAACACTTCATTACTAAATGTCTAATAATTATCTTTCCTTTTTAATTTCTTGATAAATCAACCTTGCAGTGTAGTGTGTCCATTAGCATGGTATCAAATCATACTTTTGGGGGAAGGAGGGGGAGCGTCGCCAAAAGAACAAAAGCACGAGATCGATGGAGCGGTCAGATGGAGAAGAAGAGAGAGTAGTCAATTTTGTGTGTGTGCGATACATATTAGAAGAGAGTTGAGGAAGAGAGGCGCCCAAACATGAGGAAGAGAGGTAAGGGATTTGTTCGAGAAAGAAGATACCAATAGGGAGGAAGAGAGAGACAGAGAGAAAGAAGATACGGCTCAGAGGAGATAAAAAAAGAGACGAGATATTTATTTATATAGTCGAGGTTTTGTGAATAAACAGAGAGGGGTCTGACTGAATAGTTATTAAAAATAATTGTTGCTATAGGAGTAGTTACGGCAACGGCTATATTAAGATATTGTTGCCTTAGGATTAAAAAAAATAAAAATTATATGGCAAAGATTATTTATTAATAATCGTTGTTGTAGCCTCTTTTATAGCAACGGTTATTTTAAAGAATCGTTGTCTTATTCGCAAAGATTTTTCGGATACTTAATTCTATCAACATTGTTTTGACAAATTATTCATTAATCGTGTTTTATGAAGCTGTTAAATCTATTGTAGTGTAATTTATTCTCGAAATTCGTGTTATGCATTAATCATCAGTAAATGCATCACGTAATATTCTCAAGTGGCCTTAATTAAAACCTTGGTAGTATAATATATTTTTCTGTGTATACCAGCAAACATAAGTACAAAAAAAGAAGACTTTCACTTTCATTTTCACAATGACTTCAAATACAAAAAAAAAAGGAAATAAGGCAAAGAATATAATGATCTTCAAAATTGAGGCCAAGATAAGTTGCGAAGAAATTTTGAACCGATATTTTGATTTTTGCAAGGGAAGCCAGCAACCTCCTCCTCTCATTCTATATATATAGCAGTTGTACCATTTACCAGAAGCCAAATTTCAAGAACAAACTACCGATAAAAAAGAAGAAGATAACAGTTGGTCGCAGTTAATCAAAGACGACACCATGAAACTACCTGTGAACAAGCTTATCGTGATGATTGTTCTTGTAGTTTTCCTTTTAGCGATGCCTACAGAAAGCACATGGAATGCTTTTGCTCCTCCCCTGTTTGGAGCTAATACTGATTGCTCCGGTTATGACAATCGCAATTGCCGTGATCCCAAGCTGGATCCCCCTAGAGGAAGAAGAGCAGGTCACGACTGACCGGTGAAGATCTAAATGCCATATTTGCATCAATTTGTTTCAGAAACCTCACGTAATACCTCCCTAATCCCCAAATGATATCCTCAGCACCCATATTTTATGATGCTCTGTGCATTCATAAAAAATGGATGCTCTCTGCATCCACTAATTTGGATTGTCCGATTATATTTGAACGGATCTGATTTTATAATACAAAAGCTCTCTGAATCATATAATTGACGGTCAAGCGTTCAGATCTAATCGGACGGTCCAAATCAGTAAGTGCAGAGAGTACCATAAAAAATGAGTGCAGAGAATACGAGTCCTAATCCCTGTTGTGTCACCTGTATTGTCCATGAAATAAAATACGGTTATCAATTTATATATTAATTGCAAACATATGAGTTATTCGTTTATGATTTGTTTTTGTAATTAAATCTTTGCTGTCTTCATTCTCTTTTAACCAAATTAATTCTCTGCTGACCAAGTTCATTGCTCTTTTGATGAAAAATATATTTTATTATGATATATAAACATTTATGATAATGTTTCGTAGATATCACATTTGATACCAACTATCGATACCGATGATAATGTTTCATCCTCAAAAGTCAGAAAGAAAGCTTCGTTTTCCGCTCAGTATTTCGAAATGATTATTACAATTTACGAAGGAGGTGCGCCGTTTCACTGTCGGACAGCTGTAATATATCCTCCCGAAAGAAAGTTCAAAAGGTTTTAACGAAATCACCCGAAATGAACATGGGACAGTGAATAATGCTACATGTAAGTCTCTAATGCACCCGAAAGTGACATTACAGGCTTGGGATGAAAGATAATATAATACAAAATAATTAAATAACTCTCGGAAGAAGTTTCGAGAAATACCGCATGGACGGATTGATCTAGAAAAGCCGGATTGATCCGAGAAAATTTTAACTTGAAGATCTAAAGCCTTTAATGCACCCGAAGGTGACATTACAGGCTTGGAGAGCAGACGATAGGCCATTCTCCAATAGCCCAATTATCGAAACCCACAAGAAGCCCAAATTTCCTGAAGGCCCAGAAAAGTCTATAACCAATACCCGAATTAGCTTGCGGGTAGAAAAGTTGCCTCTTGAAATAGACCTCACCGTAACAAAAATAACATGTCGCGAAATAGCTGGTCTGACCCAAAAACAGCTCCCGAATTGGACCACCACCAACCATAATGGTTAGAACACATCCTCACTATGCCACATCTTAATAACGACCCACGATCGATACCAACAGCCAACCGACGGTACCAGGATATATACACCTCCTCACACTGTGAAGGAACATCAAGTCACAAAACCTCACCGAATACACAAGAGACTCCACCATACAAAGATAGACAGTTAAACACGCCGTTTAACTGTCTTTCACCCACATCAGCCCAAAAATCACTTACGAACTATCTCCCAAATAGACCGTATCACCGGTATAACATAGTATCTAATTTCTTAGGACATCTAATTAACTAATTTGTAAAACTACAGGGGAGCTTCATTGATATAAAAAAAATGTGGGGATTAAAATTGGAATGTATTTTGACTCCCATTTTTTCTGTCAAAAACATTTGACATTTGCACTATCACTTTTTTAATCTGGTGTCCAAGTTGCAGACCCAACCCTGCATCAAGCAATAATTCTCATTCGTTTTCCCAATTAATTAAAATCTGGCATTTTAACCATCATGCCAAAAATAAAAAAGTTGAATAAAAAGCAAAAAGAAAAGTATATATATTTCTATTGAACTGACATTTTTTAGAGAAGGGAAGAACTCAGATTTTAGTGAACTAAATTTGGAGTATCATTTTAGTAAACATAACATAATACAAATTAAAATAGTATCATTATATTGAATTTAACGTCCAGTGAATTATTTCCATCACAGTTCAACCAATACAGGATTTCGTAACAGATGCTCAATAGACCTTCAATTTCTATTGGTTGGTAATTTTAAAATTATTAATTATGAAAACAGTACGAAAATGAACATTTTGTGCAATAACTAGTAACAAATCAATTGTTCTATCTCATGCTTGTATAGTGTACTAGGAAATTAACACTCCAATACCAACGGCACCGGTGTTATTATTAAGAAAAATGATTCAGTGATACCATAATGGATACTTCCATCAATATTAATGAGCAAATTCAGTTGTATTCAATTTGCATATTTTGTAGTTATTATGAACATTATTATTGTTATTATGCATCTAATTGAATGAACACACGACTAAAAATGTGTCTCCCGACACAATTTTTCTTCTTCATATTTCTCTTGAGTTGTTCTCTCCAGTTTCTTCTATCGCTTCAACTCAACCGAATAATAATATAGTTAACATGCATAATAACACAATTAATATTAATCATAACATACTTAATAACACAATCTGAAATAAATTACAATGATTAACATGCATAATAAATTATTCTCAATAAAAATACATTTAACATGCATAAGTAACAAAAAAAAGAGTCATGAAATGAATCAATTTTTTTTGGAAATTAGTGGTACAATCCCACCTCTTCATTTAACAAAGCGAAGACAAACCAGTATCAATAACGACACACTGACACACACAAAACAACCCCCTCAGCTATCTCCCTATCTTTTGATCTGATACCAGAGGGATGCATCGGCACCATTATTTATGGTATGAATGACGAAACAAATTAATTAATTTATTATGCACAATATTAAACTATTATGCATATTATAAAAAAGTGCTAATATATATAAATAACTGCTATTAATGATGGTATTGATATGGCGATACAGCAATATGCATAATAATAAAAATAATATACACAATAAATAATATAATGTGCATAATAAGTTAATCACTATAACAATATGCAAATTGAATACAGCAGAATTCGTCAAATAATATCGATGGTGGTATCCATATACAGCTCCCTACTATTAAAGCAGAACCATATACAGCTCCCTACACAGTATGTACTGTCAGCACATCATATATCAGTTGTCAAAGACTCCAATAATGAAATGGCCACTTGTAATCCAACGTATACTGTCGTCAATTACTACCGTAAGTCTGTGACCTTATCTCACTGCCTTGGCATGCAGGTATTCATTCATTCATAAAATCTATGCTCTGCACATGCAGCACATCCATGGCCAATACGGCAATACCAGACAAGTGAACAACAGAAATTGGAAAAACAGAAAGAAAAAAACAAGGCAGAGAGAGAATAGACAAGAAGAAACACTTCAAGTTTGTAGTATTTCAAACTTAGTTTTGTAGTCAGAGAGGTAATACGCAAGAAAGTGAGAAACTATAGGTTTGATGTATATGAAAGGTTTCTTTAATTACACTTATTTTCTTGTTTCTTGCTTTAATGTGTCAATTATAAGAGCATTATAAAATGAAACAATAATAAGTAAAACATTAACAATAATTCTGTGTCCTAATTTAACCAATTTAATAATTCTGAAGAAATATATGGTACAAAGTTGACACCAGAATTGCCAAATGTAATAGTAACAGTAATAAATTAAGACACTAACTAAGCATTATGAAATCTAATAATTAAGATTTAATAATTACATGTGCGTAGGAGGTAATGGACTGCCAATGGTTGCCTCTGAAACGACACTGATCTCGACAGCTTTACAACTCAATGAGTGTAGGAGCTTCCATGGTCTTTTAGAAAACCTTGTTCTTTGAATTCCATCACAATGGTTGTTGTGGATTTGCCGATCACGCATATCCTTCATATCCATTTTTGACGGCACCTTTGCTGGCCCAAACATGAGAAAATGCCATTTTGGTCTTGACCGGTTAGTCGAATCCGGGTTCGAATTGACACGCCTGAGCTTCTGCCACTCCGATCCAACCCCGGGTCGAGACGCACCATCAATTGACCGTGAACGCCATTGGTGAGAAAATTTTGATTTGTGGTCGATCATGTGTACTTTAAGCTTCCTGAAATTCAATTGTTTACCTTGTTCGCGCATCCTTTCAGCACTGGTTCTGGATGGAATGTGAAACGAGGGAGGTATTGTTAATTTGAAGTGCTTTCAATCTTTCATGCAGATTTGGAGAGAAGGATCAGATTAGAGCCTTTAATAAAGAAAGCTCCTTTGATGCCTTTCTTGTGAGAAGTTGAGATTTGAGGTACAAACACAAAGTTGTTAAAAGCTTTTAAAACACAAGTGGAAGCTTCTTTAACGTCCCTTTCTTTTTGGTTCTTTGTGACATGCTTCAAGAATAAATTAGATGAAACACTGTGCTTGGGCTTTTACACATGTTGCCTTATCTAACTTACTGAGAAATAAGATGGAATTTCACTTATGGTTTTTAAAAACTTTAAAATTATGTATTTTTCTCTAATTTAAATAATACGTTTTTTTTATAAAAATTTAAAAACTCACAAATTTATTCATTTTATTTTTTTTATTTTAAAACTCCTTTTAAATGTATAAAATATACATTTTATTCTTCATTAAAAGCATTAGAAATATATAGCTGTTTATTGAAAAATATCGGTATTATATTTGATCTACTTTTTGAGAGAAAATTGTTATTTTGTACTCTTGATGTAAGTCCGATGACATGTAGAGATATTGTTGTGTATGTATCAAAAGCAGATAAATGAACTGTTTTTTCGTGAAAATCGATCAAATATCGAACTGATGCTTATTTTAAACAAACAACATTTACTTACACTTTTAATTAAGGATAAAAGAGGTATATTTTAATGCCACCGAATATACATCAGGAGTACGAAGTACTAATTTGTTCTCAGAAACTAATCAAATAGAAGATTGATATTTTTCCTTAATCAAGCCACATTTTTTAATATTTTTAATGAAGGATAAAATGAATATTTTACACATTTAAAATGAATGTTAACACAAAATGAGTAAATTTGTGAGTTTTAAACTGGGAATAAAGGAAATTTTTGTAGTGTACAGAATATCTTGGTGTTTCAGAAAACACTCGATCAGGCGCGTGAACATACCCAAGAAAAAATCCAGCTTTAAAGTTTCAACAAAAAGGAACATTGAATTTCTAGACATAATTAATTTTCATTTGCCTTTTGAATGGCTTTCATTAATGTTCTGGATCTTCTAGATACCCTTTTTTGTCAATCAAAATTGGTGTGGATGGCATTTTTTGAAGAGTATCGCGTCAGGAGTCAGGACAAATAGTTTTGATCCCATGCCATCAGGAAATCGAATCTGCTTCTGTACAATATCGTGTAGCGTAGGAATAGATTCGTTTGATTTGTATAGAGATTCGTGCTAAAAAATTTGACTCTTCCTGATTTTCATCGCTGACGATCCGTTGCAAATAAGCCGTCGATCCGAACCATCTAATCTTTACACTATATGTGTTGCGCTACAGCAAATCCGAACCCTGTCACCAGCACCAGTTGAGAAAGAAAGCTAGGTTGATTTGATTACTCAATTATTCATCTTGGAGAATTTTTAAATACTTTTCAACAAAACACACAATTCAAATATAATTTGTATATATATGGTCTTAAAGGATCCAAAAAGCACTGCCATAAATGATAAATAACTAGAAGTTAGCTGGCTTGTGAGTTGGGCTGAAACGGGCCATCACTTGGACCACTCTCTTGCTATTTTTTTATTCAACTCGTAATGTAATGAGCTCCAGAGCCCATACCAGCTAATGGACGGTCCGGATCGATCGCCAATTTTGCGATCGACCGTCAACGATGAAAATCAGGAGGCCTTTATATTTTGACACAAATCTTGATGCAATTAGTGAAAATTGAACGGTCCAAATCTTGCACTATACTGTCCCGCGCAGCACCAGACTTGATTCCCCAGAGTCCATACCAGCTAAGTACGTACGCTTCTTCTCTCTTCTCCATCTAGATGCAAATTGCAACCAAATGATTGAAGCTGTATGGATGAGAAAAATATAAATCATAATTTGAGTGTTATGATTAATTGACACTTTGATTTGGATATGTAATGCCAAAAGACCAATGCTACTCATTGTACAATGAACTCGCTCTTGTTCTTACTTGAAAGTCTAGGGTTGTAAACGCAACGCGTTTTGAACGTACGTTCGTGAACGACGTAACGTTAAGCGCACAAGATTTTGGTTGCGTTAATTAAACTCAAGTGATTTGAGTTGTGTTAATTAAACACAAAGTTTTGTTTAATTGTCGATTTAGTTTTGTTTAATTGCATTTTTATGTTTAGTATTCTTCGAGTTTGAAATAATTTGAATTGCAGATTTGAAATAGACGAAACTGTGGAGACTTAAATTCTCCTAGCTCTAGACACGCCGCTTCGCTCTTTCCTTTCTTCCTCTTTTCTCTTTGTCTCCCCCGCTCTAAACTAATTATTTATATCTTAATGTTGGTTCAATCAATAACCATAACAAGTACTTGTTATGTTAATTATGGATGCCGATAAAAAAAATATATAATAATCTATTATTGTTGTTAATACCTCTCTCATACTATTTTGTTAATTGTCGTAAGAATATTTACTTTAGTTGGTCCAAATAAAGTCATGAAAATATTATAACATTTCTTTAAATATTAATTTAAGAACATATGAGTTCAAGATATTATTATTACAAATTTAAAAGATAAGTAATACGTATTAAATAAAAATTGTTGTTTTACGTAGTTAAAAATTTGAGAAAGTTTACAATATCTTAAAGAAATTAGAAATAAATTTGTTGTAAGAAGTTGTAAGTATCTTTCAAAAAATTCATTTGTTCAATTAAAATAAACTTTTTTACGACCATTAACAGAATAATATCAAAGAGGCATTAAGACCAATAAATGATAATTATTATATTTTATCAGTGTTCATAATTACTATAATAGATACTTGCTATGATTGTTGATCGAGTCAACTTTATGGAATAAATAATTAGTTTCAAATCTTAAATTTTTTAATAATATTGTTAATGATAATATTTTGTTAAATGATTTAAATAAAAATTATGTGGTAAATATTTCATTCATAATTATCTTTAGTTAGAGACTTACGATGAGATGAAGGGAATGAGAGGGCAAAAAGGGAGCCAGAAGATTAATTTGTTAAAAAAAATAGTGAGAATAACAATTTGTTCAAAATATTGAAACGTGAAGCAATTTGTTGAATTTGCCTTTTAACTTATTCTTTTTCAATAATATATTGTTTAACACTCAACTTCGGCAATCATTCCGTATTCCATTGATGTTTGCTTTTTTTTATATATATTTGTAAATTGTAACTTTTTTTCCTTTTCCTACAATTACTCAGATAATAACCCGAAAATAAATTCTACAAAAGTAGATTCCAGATAAGAGGCGGCGGCCCCTGTCGTCAGATAATCAGATGTGCAAAAAATGATTTTCTTTTTTAATGGTTGACAATTTGTCATTTTGGGCGTCATCATCAAAGCAAGATTTTGCAGCTTATTTCACTTTCATCTACAAAAGCATACGGTTATACGTTATAAAAAATACTTTAGTAAATTTTTTTCTACTACAAAATTTTCTTTCGTTGTTGTGCACGAACACGCTTACTAGTATCATCCAATGACTGATCCATAACATCATTAAAATCCACGCCTTGACTACTACCCACCTGACTCGGATTACCAAGTACCACTACAATTTGAACTTCTATCCAAATCACACAAACGAGAAGGGTTATTTTCCTTTCAAATTCATACATCCTAAATATTCCTGGTATTTGCGACTCAACCAATACTTCCACATCTCTAGATTCATTTTTTGTCAAAAATATCATGTTTTAGGTGTTTGACAAGTCCTCCAAGATACCTCCTCTTTTAAACCACTAATCAACTCGCACAAAGAAAACTTGTCTGAATCCACCATCCATTTCAACGTCATTCCCTTCACATACGTCTTTTTATTGTTGTTTTACTTGTTCCAATATCCTTCTATCTTGACATCTATGTGAAAAGTAGTTTATGGATCGTATCTATATATACCATACATAATTAAGTATAGATCGGTTTCAAAAGAGTTAGCAATTGAGTACATATCAGTTTTGGAATCTATTACAGAATTAGTGATAGAACTAGAATGAAATGTGAAATGTATAAAGATGTTGTTTTTTATGAATCTAGTTCAAGCTCTATTTCACATTTTCAGATAACATACTATTTGTCAGATACACAAATCAATTTCACAAGTTAGGCATCAAGACTGACACATAATTAAAGGGCAATTGCAAAGTAATTTGCTTTTCATATCATCAACAATTCCAAATACCAGTATATTAAAATAACTTATAACCATCAACATATGTCATTTATAGCTCAAATGGCAGATAAACAAAAAAGATCACTAACAGTTGTCAACCACGTAACATCTATGGAACAAAGAAAATTTCTCCGTATAAAAATTAGTACCTTTTGTTGCTGTATTGATAGAAATTCTAGTCGCTGGTAGGAAGGATGAGAGAGCTTGGGAAAATGATACCAGGGGATATAACTCTCTTCTACTAGTCAGGGACAATATAAGGCTGTGCTCCAATGGAAATAAATGGGTGGGAGGGGAAGGGAGAGGAAGGGATGGGATTGTTTTCACCTGCTCCCGAGTTCAATTTTACCATGTAAATGAACGGTAGAGGACGGAAATAGAGGGAATCCTTCTATTCAATTTTATCAAAGTTGTAACCTTCAAAATCGGAGTGTAAGAAAATTAACCTCCCACCCGTTTCCATTCCATTCCATTCTTTTCCGCTCAAACTCGGGAGCAAAGCCAAAGAGTACAAAACTAATTGTAGGAAATTACAAAAAATATTTAAATGACATACTGAATAAGGCTAAGAATGAAGGTAACAAGAAGAATAGAAGATCCAAAGCAACTGGTACGGGTCAAGAGGTATGACTCATATCAGTAGTTGAAGTATCGAACTCATAGGGTCAATGTGACCCATAAAGTTTCAATTGAATGTTCATGGCCAAGAAAAAATGACTTAGGTTCAGAGAGCACTAACAGAGTTAACTAACTTACCCTGTAGGAATTCACGACATATTCATGATTCTAGCAAATGAACAGTGATGGAGATTGAGGCATCAAGCGATTGAAAGGCGAAACAAGTTCTAGCAAGAGGTGATGGAGAGGCGGCCGGAAGGAGATTTAGGGTTAGCGATAGAGAGGCAGAAGACGACTAGAAATTCGATTTGGGTTATCGACTGGGTTAAGACTCGATGCGGAGAACTGGTTCTGACTCAACTCATTACGGGTCAAGATATTTCTGGCAATTTAATAAGAAATGGTTTTTTTAATCCTCGTAAAATTAAAAAAAAATGTGATTATGACAAATTCAGAAGCTTATGGTGTTTTTAGATGGCATTTTAGCAAGAATAGCTTTTTGGATGACAAAAAAAACAAATTCCTTGTTTTTTGATGGCAAAAACACAATTTCCTCGTAAATATAAGACAAGAATTTGTGCAAATTCTGAGATATATTCAGGAAACTGCTCAGATGGAAATCTGAAAGATTGAATTCTCTATCTGCCATCATAAGCCCATTCAACTTCAGAAACTTCCTGACAAGGCTTCGGCGAACCAACTGCTTGTCGAAGCTCACAAAGAGCAGAGCTGGACGGTTGACCATCATCTCCTTTGTTAAATACAAATTTATCTCCTCTGGCACCCTCAAAAGAGGAGGTTGTTTACTGATTATAGTGGTTATCTCCTGTGAAAAATCAAGATTATTCAAGTTATTTAGCCTTGTTTCTTTAGTGCATTGATCTAAGCTGCTTACAGTACTTGATGCATATACAAACATTCCTGATGAACGCCGCCACCAGTTCCTCTGCCATTTTAACTTCAATCATCAAAGCTTGAGGAACGCATGTGATTAAAAAAGGAGCCAACTTCATATGAGGGATACCAAAAAAGGGTGTTTCCTTGATGGCAGACAAAAAAAAAGGGAGACGAAGAGGGATAAATTAAAATAAAATGAGATTGACAAAAAGGTAAAAAAGATAATTAAACTGCTCTATTAAGCTAGAGTACCTAAATTAGCAAGCAAACTTAGCACCATTAATTCCTACCATTCCTACCTTGTCAAATTTACCCATGAAAATGCGTTCAATAATGTCTGGCAATATAATACGTCAACTTGAGATGCTCATAAATACTAAAGTCTAAATGCAGTACTTGAACTTGTAAGACGTCAACTTGAGATGCTCTTAAACCATTCAATCCCCCTAATGTTGCCAGCACAAGCATCTGCATATGCTTGGTGGAGCCCTGGGATAGCATGTTCATATGGTAGAACAAATTTCTTTACGAACTGCTCCTCAGTTGGCTGTGCAAAATTAATAAACTTTATATTTGCCACCGGAAGGCCTTTCAACTCCAGAAGCTTCCTGACAAGGTTCCGGGGTATCAACCGCTTGTCCAAGCTGTATGTGAGCAGACATGGTTTACTGACCACATTCAACTTATCACAACCCACTTCCTTTATTAGAAACTCTACTTTACGGCACATCAATTCCTCTGGCAGCTTCAAAATATTAGGTAGGATTTTTACTAGAGTGGATACCTCCTCCTGTGAAAAGCCGCAACTTTTCAAGTTATTTAGCCTTGCATCAATAGTCTGCCGGTTCAGATTGCTTACAAGCATTAATGCATACAGAAATGTTTGTGAGGAGCGGTTAACCCCCAGTTCTTCAGCCTCTTTACCTTTGATCATCAGAGCTTCAGGCGGACAAGTGATTAAAAACGGAGCCTGCCTAATTATCCGGACGATTTGACAATGATCTAGGCCTAATTGCTACTGAAGGAAGGATAAATTGGGGACAATAACCTTTTCCATGCTGGCAGAAAGCAGCCTCGGGCGCTTCCGGAGGACCATGGACAAATTCTCAAAGGAGCCCAGAGATCTCAGCCAGAAGTCGATCTTTGACACAATATTGGATTGAAACATAATAGGGTACCTGGAAATGAAAGCTGAGATGTCTTCAATCGAGAAGCCGACCTCTTGTAGCTTCGCCAAATTTGGTCTCCAGTTCCTCTCCACACTAGAGCAAAGGATGCGAGAATCCCGCCAAACGGCAGTTCTGATGTCCGAATCGCCAATGCCGGATTCTCTCAGGTACCGGAGAACGGAATCAGGTTTGTTAGGGATCTTGAGGTGGTCGATATTCTTGGATGCTCGGAGGGCTTCTTGGGAAGAAAGGCCGCATGATTGAATGAGATAGTCTACGGCTGAGAAGTGGGGTTTTGGTGGTGGCGCTTCGACATTAGAGATGAAGAACTTGGAGGAGACGAAAGGGGCTTTGGTGAGAAAGAGGTGAAGAGATGGACGGAGGAGGTGGAGTCTCCGGATCCGTATCTGCTGCTCTTTTTTTGATAAAAGTAGGTCCTGCTCTTTTCGATTTTGACCGTTCAATTTGGATCGGACCGTCCACAGATGACAATCAGGAGGCTATATATTTTTTAGATTTGAAATTTTAACGGTCCAAATCAGAAGAGCAGAATCCTTCTCTTACTCAATAAGAACAGCAGATATGATTTCGGAGTAGGTTCATCGGAGAATCTCAATGAAAGCGCACCAGTTGTAAACGGAAACGATATCCTCTGCACCCAGAAAAAATGAGCGCTCTCTGCATCCACTAATCTGTCATCCAATTAGATTTGAACGGATGTGATTTTGTAATATAAAAGCCTCCTGAATCATATAATTGACAGTCGAGCGTTCAGATCTAATTAGAGGTTCAAATTAGTAAGTGCAGAGAACACCCATAAAAAATGAATGCAGATGATACGAGTCTGTTGTAAACGGTGTGGCAAGGGTTTCGAATGTTTTATACGAACCTAAGATGGATCTATGGGCTTGGGCCCTTTGGGCTTTGGGACCTTTTGTTTTAGTATTGACTACTGACTACTGAGATTTTCGCTTTTGGAGGCAATCGGTAGAAACTCCATTTTCTGTGAGATTCGTTTCAGTGCACACATTGGCAATTTATAAAATGAACATGCTAATAATAATAAATTTGATTTTGAACATACTAATAATAATAAATTTGATTTTGTACTTGCATTCAGATGATTGTCCTGATTACCAGACATAAATGAAAAGCCCGTGGATATAAAAAGAAATGCCCCTTGGTGCGTTTCATGCAAGAATTGTTCCCACAAAAATGTCATATTCCTCCATTTACTTATTTTTCAAAATCAATACAAGAAAATCAGGCTTAAGTAGGGCTGGTCAAATAACTCACCACTCGTGACTCGCTCACAACTCGCCCAGATAACAGCTCGGATAAACTCGCTCAGATTCAACTCGAGCCAAATCCAGTTCGAATACTATTCGAGTCGAGTTCGAGTCAGGTATGACTCGCTCAGTGACTCGAAGACTCGACTCGTATATGGGCCTTGGTATATGAGTTTTTCAAATTTAGTTAGCATATTGTTCAGTTTAAACTATTTGGGTCTTTCGAATTGAGTTGATATTTTAGCTTAAGCTTATTATGAGTTGCTAATTGAACTGATATGCGAGTTAAGTTATTCGAGTTGCTAATTTGAACTCAGTTGAGCTATTTGAGTTATTTAAACTATAAAAGAAATTTTTTAACTAAGCTGAATACGAGTTGCGAGTTGGCTCGAGTAAAATCCGAGTTGAGTACGAGTTGGCATTTGAACTCGAATGAGACTTGATTACTCGAGTTAGCTCAACTCGAATAATTACCGAATTGAGTTCGAGTTGGAATCGACTCGCTCGAACTCGACTCGATGAACAGCTCTGAACTTAAGTAAACAAAAAGCACCCCTTTCCTGCTATCATGATTGTTGACTCATGCTACATGTCGAAGATCTTAGATATACCAGCCCCCGGATCTCCTTTTATCTAATAGAAAAGGTTGGGCTGCGCACTTGTGCTGGTAATTAATTGGTACGGTGCACAATTTTTGTGCTATGTTTAGGTCTGTCAACTATACTATTTTAGTCGTTTATTTTGTTTATACCGTATTCGATAAGATAGATATGAATAAAAAAAAATTCGTTAAATAATTGAATATGAATATGAATAATTTTATTTTTCGTTAATTAAATGAGTGTAAACTAAAAAATATATTAGTAGAAAAATTAGATAATAGATGAAATATTCAAATTTTAATTTGATTGTTTTGATAAAATAATTTGAGTTGAAATCGATTATATATTTATATTTATGTAGAAACACATTTGTATTAAATAAGTTTTGATAATTTATTTATAAAATTAGAAAAAGAATAATAAAATTTTAACGAATAAAAATAAAATAAAAATAACCAAATTCAAACAAGTACAAGAATGAAAATAGTTCAACCCGAATCGTATGGTACCCACTAACAGCCCTAACTGTGTTTTATTTTCGCTGTTTACCAAGTACATAACATTAACATAGCGTATCCGTAACCTAACCATATGTTTATGCATCCATCCTCTTATATTTTATTTTATTACTTCATTATTAAAAAGATGCGCCCCCCCCCCCCCCCCCCCCCCCTCATTTTTATATTTGGGCCTCTCTCTTCTCCAATTTGATTCTTCAAACACCAGCTTAATATAAAATTACTTGTAGCTGCATTTTATTCATAATTTCTTCAGAAATTGTGACAATCAGAAATGACATGTTCTAATTAAAGTGGTAGGTGATCTGATACATGTACAATGTCTTTGTCGTTCATGGACAGAATACAGAGACCGTGCGGAAGCACAAAATAAATACTGAGAAAAATGATGACACCAAGATCAGCCTCTTCTCCTATGGCCGGGCGCGGCGGGTGTCGCAAGTAAATTTGAAAAGCGCACCACATGCAGTAAAGGGTTGCTACCACCAGTAGTAGGAGCATGAACTGGTTT
Source organism: Eleocharis quinqueflora (assembly GCA_964058865.1). Lineage (NCBI taxonomy): Eukaryota > Viridiplantae > Streptophyta > Magnoliopsida > Poales > Cyperaceae > Eleocharis > Eleocharis quinqueflora. The sequence goes on from CAXKVX010001116.1 coordinate 228,024, forward strand.
GATTTTGAAATCAGAGATTTCACATTCTGAACCCTGCATACATAATAAGTATTTATTTAGTTGCGAGATGAGATGAGATGAGATGAGATGAAGGGAGGAGAAGGAGACCGGTTAATGTAGAGAAAGGCAGCTAAGAGGAAGGTGCAGAGGAATCCGATGACAAAGACGGAATCGGCATCAATAGGGGCGGTGTCCTTCCACCAACCGGTACTGAGTATCCACCGGTACATTCGGGAGTTGCCGTTTTGCTCAAACAAGTGATCCAAGAAGAAATGGGAGAGAGATCCGGCGGAGATGAGAAAGAAGCACTGTTTCCTGCTTAAAGGTAAGGGAATAGAGGAGGAGGAGGAGGACACAGAGGATAGGGCTTTGGCAGATGCCCAGGAGTAGAAGAGAGAAAGGGGATAGCCGAGCAGCACGGTGTACAAGAGGGGATCGTGCACCAGGTCCATGAGCCACCAGAGATGGATGCGCAGCACGGAGGAGGAGAGCCAGTCGAAGAAGGAGCCCAGGTCGGGGCCCAGGAAGGCATTTATTGCGTAGACCAGGCAGTGGTGGGGCCCGAAACAGCCCCTGCTGAGCCTCCCCAGCGCCGACCCCACCGCCAGCGTGTACATCAGGTGCGCGCCTGGGCCCGGCATCACTTCAGCGCCTTCCCTTCCCGATCAGATCAGCCTCTTCTTCCCTTCACTCTTCAGATGAGATGCAACGAAAACGAAAACGAACGAGGGATCTCTTCTTCAATCTTCAGTCTTCAGATGCAAACATCACACAGACTGACATTGTTATTGGGCCACGTCACAATATTGTATTGGGCCACATCACACTTTTGTATTGGGCCAGACTTCTTCACTTTTCCACTTTCTATATAAAATAATAGCTTCTGCTACAATGATATAATTATAATAATTATTATTGTTGCAAATTAATATTTCAATTCAATCCGGGATAGTTAATTGTTTTGTGCATTTCAGGGTGCGCTTCTTCTCCGTTCAGACAGAAAAAAATATATATATATAATAAAAACGTGCCAAGGACTTGCTTTCTCCAAGAAATATACATATATATAATATATAATTGAAAAGAAAAAAAGACGTTGGAATTGCCAACTTATATTCACTTTTTTTTAGCTTAAGTTTATTAGACTCACTAGAGGAAGTAGTGTTATTCTCTTTATATTTGAGAGTTCAACCAACTTTAATTATATTTTAAAGGTCAATCAAATTGAAATAGTAATCATACATTTTTTTTTCAATAAGAGAAATTCTTGCTACTAACTTCAAAAATAGAAGGTTCCTTGACAAACTTAAGAGGAGCCAAGTTTCTATTGTAAGAACAAATCAAGATCGTTAAAAATGAAATTCTTGAGCTCTGATAATACTTTTTAGAATTTGAGGCCTAGATTATTAGTAACTTTAGTGCGAAAGCGTGTATAAATTATCATCTTGAGTACTTAGCAATCTAATTCACAACACAAAAATAATTAGATTTTCTTGTAAGAAAGCTAAAGAAGTAGAGAGAAAGAGAGAAGGTCCACACAATTTATAACGTGGTTTGGCAAAACTTCACGGGACTCCAATACCACCTTCGGGTCGATCTAAACAAAACACTGTAACAAAAGTGTTTACATAAGGTTTATCCAAAAAACCAAAACGTCTTCCAATCCTCAAAAGAAATTTGCAAGAGTATAACAAAAAACAGATCCAATACGAATCAAACAAGAACAAAGATCTTTCAATAATATTTTCCAAAACAAAATGAGATTTAGAGAATTGACTATCCTAGCATTCAATTAAAACATGTCTCTGACTCGTTATAATGAGTTCCAACCTTTTCAATTTTGTTCTTTTTTTGTTTGTCTCTAACAACTTGAGGTCCAGATCTTCAGACTCGTTATGATGAGTCAGGACTCGTTATCACGAGTTTTTCTTTCGTTGCTGCAATGCTCTTCTCGATTGTTTTGATACTTGGCCAAATTTTTTATACCTTCAAACTCGTTATAACGAGTCTCCCACTCGTTATAACGAACTGTGGTACTTTGCACATTTTGCTTCGTTTTGAATGATTTTTGCACATATGCTTTTCTCCTGACTTGAGGAATATGATTCTGACCTTAACTAAGGTCAATTATACATGTTTAAGCCTAAACAACACGACTAAAAACTTATACAAATGTTAGTACGTGATTTATTTTGTAAATTATCGAACAAGTTGAGTTTGAGTCAACCAAGAGAGAATGAGAATATGAATAGTTTGATTACAATATATGAGCAAGGTTATTGTACTTTGCAAACACATGTTTAGTGATTTTGGATCATTGGATTTCTTCTCAAAATTATTTTTATTACAAATGATCCAAATTTCAACAACTCAAAATCACAAAACATGTGCTTTCCAAAGTACAATAATCTGCTCATAATCAATACTATATATAAAGCTTCCTCAGTGTCGGCATGTCCAATTTTTCGGACACTCGGAGACATCATTTTGCTATTCAATTTTCATTGTACGTGTGTCCAGTTTATCTGATACGTGGTACGTCATTAATGAGACACACCATTAATTAGACATGTCATTTGTAATAATGGAGAATTTTACGCCATTAATTTTACGTCATTAATTTTACGCCATCAATTTACATCATTAAAACGTCTAAGGGGGAGTGTTATGAAATAATAAATAAATTGATGTTTCACCATCCTATATTCATTCTCGTATTTAACCTCGTACTTAATTCTATAATAAATCTTGCACTTATTGTAGACGTATCATTTTTTTATTCACTAGTCTATAAATAGAAGCATTGTACATTGTTGAAAACACACAATTGAGAAAGAAACAATACAGAAATCAAATTTAGCTTCTCAAATTTTTTGTCTTTTATCTTTTATCTTTATCAGATTGAGCTCTGAGTCTCTGATTTATTCAAACACTTAAAAAAAAAAAAGCTATCGGCTCTAATTAAAAAAATTATTTTTCTTTTAAAATAATTTTATACGATGTTGCGTAGCCGCGAGTCATTTCCTAGTATATATAAAATACTTAACGAGAGTATAATGAAATCGGTGAGGGTATTTACGATGACATAATTAAAAACATGTAAGCTTAAACTCTCGTTGACTCTTTGTATAGTATGAAGAAAAAACGGACGATATTTTTAAATCTCTTGATTTTAATTGATGGAGTTATTTTATATGAGATCTAGTTCGTTCGTTAAAATTCAGAGAACAAGAAGTCTACAGTGCTGCTACTAGATATGTCAGGTGAATGGATGAAATTCATAAAAATCAGGCCACTTACTGGTACAGTGCTGACCTAAACAAAATCCATAAAATTATTACCTGAGCAAACAAAATTAGTCAAAATTGAACTCACATTTTCCTCTTTTGAGCAATGTCCAACACTTACGTCGCCTCTTAGAGCTTTTTCGTCGAGTCCTCTTGGAAGAACGACCAATTTAGGACTAGGGTTTTTGCGACTAAACTGGAGTTCGATTAAGTCGTTGTATAGGATCTTGGCTGTCGTTTGGAACGTCGGCTGAAGCTGCCTCTGGATCGTCGTCTGGATCTTCTAAAGGTTCTCTGTAGAGTAGAGAGAACGAGATGGAGCGAGGGGAGAGACGAGAGAGACGAAAGGGATCGCGAGATTTTAACTGGACCCTTCCATTTAATTAAAATCAATCGATCATCGACATTACCTTAGCACGAATCTTGATAAAATTCCAACGGTCTAGATTATCAAGCACATAGGCAGCGGTGCTTGGCCAAGCACTGTAGCCTTATATATATATATATATATATATATATATATATATATATATGGGAAGAAAGACGGATGAGGGAAGATTTATGCGGGAAGAAGAAATACTGAGAGAAGATTTCTTTGATGGAAGAATGTTGAAGAGTTGATGTTTATATAGAGAACAAAAGTTTTTGGAAGAAAAAATGTGTCTTAATCAGTGGGACTGTGATTTTTTGGAGCGTTGGATTGATAAAAATTAAGGATTGAATTGAAACTACATGGTGATCCATGGGAGCGAATTAATCCTAACTTTTATAGCGACATGTACCTTTAGTTCGCTATTAAGGTAGTTTATCTGTGGTTTTTAAAAAAAAGACCTTTAACAGTGGACGTTAACAACCATCCGCTATTAAAAATGGCAATTGATAGCAGAGCTTAATAACCATTCACTATTAAATGTTATTTTTAATAGCGAGCCCTTTATGCCTCCGCTATAGAATGTTTTAAAAGCGGACCCATACAAAACTCCACTATTAAAAAATGTTTTAAAAACAAAACATGTACAACAGTCCTCTATTAAAGATTATTTTAATAACACATCTTCATTGAGGTTTGCTATAAAACCTAAGTCCGCTATTAAATGAAAGTTGTTATAGACCAATTTTATAGTAGTGATTATATGTAAATCATATGTTAACTACAACTTTGAGTTTATGTATATTGTGAATACAAATCACGATAGCTTAAAAAAAAAATTCTATGTCAATGCATCAATTTCATGCCGAGAAGATAATATACAACAACAACATCGACACTAGCAACAATGATAGCTTTTTTTGAGATAAAGATGAGAGTCAAGCTATCGAAATTTAAATGACCTTAAGTCTCTTCATCCGAGTTTCGAATCCAAGACCTCCCACACAGAGGTTGTTGCTCTTAACCACTAGGCTAAGGGCTAATTCTCACAACAATGATAGCTAAAAAATGTCTTCATTATTTTGTGCTTCCATTTGTGCTTTCGTAGTTAATAATTTATTAAAAAAATATTGAGTGATTTATATTTAGATGCATAAAAAATATGCACGATAAATAATACTGTAAATTTGAAATCACGATGAAAATACTTAAAAAAGAACATTTGAACCCTCCCCATTATATATATAAATGATGAAAACATTACTATGTTTCAAAATGTCCTAAATCTAATTATAATTCCAAACATGGCCTTGTGTTCATTTAGAACAGTCAATTATTGTAAATAATTACTTATATTTATCATTTTTCTCTTCTAATATTAATATTATATATTTTTTTAATTAGACTTTGTTATGAAAAATAAAAAAATAAAAAATCCAAGAAAAACAACAACAGTTACCAAATTTAAACGTAAAAAATATGTCTTTTTGAAAGGATTTTGTTACGTTTAATTGAAATGTAACATGCTAACGAAGGATAATTATGTTACTTTTAAAAAGATTTTATAATATATAGGCACCAAACACGTTTCTTTTTAATAATGAGAAGTGCACAAGAAAAAAAAAAGCCATTAATTCTTTTTTATTTTTTATAAAATACAAGTAGTGAAAAACGAAAGTGAAGAAGAAATGAATAACACGATAATCCACTAGACAAGGACACAAAAAAGGTTGTGTTAACAGGTCCATTTTAAATAACAGGAAGAGCATGAGATACACTGAGGTAATTAATACTATATAAAGTTTGTTCAGTACATGTTTATTTTTTCGGATACGCCGACACATTATTTAATTATTTAATTTGTATTGTACGTATGTTCAGGTTATTAGATACACGACACGTCATTAATGAGATACGTCATTAATTTTACGTCATTAATATCCACGCCTTTCTCATTTCATATAAATCATCATGCTTTCATAAAAACTTAAAAAGATGTATAATATTTATTATTATAAAATGCTAATTTTATTGAAATATTAATGTTATTTAACAAAAAATAATATAATTACGCTGTTTATTTTTTAATACAAAAGATTTTTTCTTCTTCTTAAAAAAAAAAGAAGCGACGTAATGCAATTTCTAGTTATATCTAAAACGTTCGCAAATGATAACAGAAGTGAATGATGAAGAAATGAATAATGTGACATGCATGAAAATCTAAAAAAAATTAACTCTCTTAATTTAGTTTGTAATTTAGAGGAGGCATCACTCAACAATAATTATTTTGATAATTTTAACGGTGACGTTTTAAATAAATAAATAAATGTTAAAAAAAAAATTGATGCGATTTTAGTTTTAATTTTATATTCCATCATGGATCACTAATTATTAACTATTATAAAGTTGCATGAGACTTCATGATGTTTGGTAGAGTACAAAATGATAATAAAATATCATCAAATTTAAAACACAAGTAATCTATCAAAAAACAAGTTCTAAAATATGATAATTTTCTCTATTTTTTTATTTCTAATGTCAAGATAATCACAATGAGCATGGCTAAAATAATATGCATAGTACACCACATAACGTATTATGCGCCCATTTGTATTTAATTTGGTCATTAAATTGATATTTAAGTTGCTCAATAAATTTTTAATATCAAAATCTTGTAGGAAATAAAATTTCGTGATTTTTAGAGTTTTATTGCTATTTTTTAAATATTTTTTAAAAACTGCCCAGAAATGACACTTTTGTAGTATTAAATCTGGACTGTTTTTAAAAAATATTTAAAAAATAACTGGAAAGCTCTAAGAATCACGAAATTTGATTTCCTTCAATATTTTCATATGAAGAATTTATTGAGCAACTTAAATCTCAATTTAATGACCTATATCTATATGCATAGTACAAAATGAGGTGTACTATGCATATTATTTTAGCCATGCTCTAATAACAATAATCATTGTCTGAGTGATCCACCTATACATAATTTATAATTCGAAACAATTTGAAGTTATTCATTGTAACAATTTAGAGTTTGAAGCCTCTTTATTTTTAGAGGATTTAGAGAGAGTTTGATTAGGTAAATCAAACACACTTCTATTTTATGATATGAGAAAATTATAAAAAAAATATATGAACATTCGATAAATAAGTAAAGAAACAAAATTAAATGATGAAGTGAATAATGAAAATGCATAAGGAGATAAAAAATAAATTATCAGTATATTTAAAATTTAATTTAGAGTTGTCCACAATGTAATTCAAAAGACAGGTTCGCTTGAAAAGATTATGCCCCATTTATCTTTATCTTTCTTAGACTTTCTTAAGTTTTAAATTTGTCTTAGTTGTTTCAATTTTCAAATATAATTTTTAGCATTACTAACATTATCCTTCTTTAATTTCTTTTTTTTTCCAAAATTTAATTTTCTGCTTATCTTAAGACATTTTTAATTAAACTTTATCTATCTCTATTTGCAAATTTTAATAACACAATTGACATAGACAGCCACAGAAAATCCGGAAATTTCCAAAAATAAAAATAAAATAAAATAAAGAAAACTACACAAGTTGACATAAAGAAACCGGAACAGGAACCGGAAAGGCGGAAACCTCCTCCTCTTTCCTTCCTCCTGTCGAAGCAGCGAAACTTTCCCTTTCTTCCCATCTCATTTCTCTCTCTCTCTCAGAGACTATTAACTAAGTTCACCTCTTCGCCTCTTCTCCAACAACAGGCATTAATCACCAAAACAAAAGAAAACAAACAGAGAGAAAAGAAAACCTTCACCTCTTCCCTTCCCCTGATGCCTTCTCTCTCGCCTCCTCCGCGCCGCATCATAGTCTCGCACCGCCTTCCTCTCCGTTCCATCCCGGACCCTTCCTCTCCATTCCAATTCTCTTTCTCTCTAGACCCCGATTCTCTACCTTTCCAGCTCTCCTCTTCCCTCCCCTCCCCTCCTCTCTTCATCGGTACTCTCCCTTTCCCTCCCCCTTCCCCTTCCCTCTCCGACGAACTCTCACACCACCTCCTCTCCACATTCAACTGCTTCCCTGTCTTTGTCCCCCCTGACCTCCACGACCATTTCTACCATGGCTTTTGCAAACACTACCTCTGGCCCCTCTTACATTACCTCCTTCCACTCTCTACTTCCTCTCATGGCGGCTTGCCCTTCGACCCGGCTCTCTACCGCTCATACCTCTCTGCCAACCGCCTCTTTGCCGACCGAATCACCGAGATTCTCAACCAAGATGACTTCGTTTGGGTGCATGATTACCACTTGATTGCATTGCCAACCTTTCTCAGAAAGAGATTTTCAAGCGTCCAACTCGGGTTCTTTCTCCACTCCCCCTTCCCTTCTTCTGAGATCTTTCGTACCATACCGGTAAGGGATGACCTTCTTAGAGCCCTGCTCAACTCTGACATGGTGGGTTTCCACACTTTTGACTATGCTAGGCACTTTCTCTCTTGCTGCTCCAGGTTATTTGGCTTGCGGTACCAGTCCAAGAGAGGTTATATTGGGTTAGAATATTATGGTCGAAATATAATTGTTAAGATTCTTCCAGTTGGAATCGACATGGATCAGCTTCGGTCGGTGGTGTCTTCACCGGAAACAGCTTCTAAGATCAGGGAATTAAAGGAGACATACAAGGATAGAGTCTTGATTGTTGGTGTAGATGATGTGGACATTTTCAAAGGTATTGGATTGAAATTTCTCGCGATGGAGAAGCTTCTAGAAGAGAGGCCTGAGTTGCAAGGCCGAGCAGTTCTGATTCAGATAACGAACCCAGCCCGGAGTCAGGGGAAGGATATACAAGAGGTGTGCGAGGAGACCCATTCTATACGGGACCGAATTAATGCCCGCTTCGGCCGAACTGGCTATGACCCTGTCGTGTTAATAGAGAACCGACCCATACCCACGTACGAAAAGGCCGCCTTTTATGCCATGGCAGAGTGTTGTGTCATGAATGCAGTTCGTGATGGGTTGAACCGAATCCCGTACACCTACACTGTGTGTCGTGAACTCAGCCCCGCATTAAGTGCTTGCTCCAAGAAGAGTGTTATAGTTGTCTCTGAGTTTGTTGGTTGCTCGCCTTCTCTTAGTGGAGCTATTCGTATAAACCCTTGGAACATAGAAGCTGTTTCAGATGCCATGTACTCTGCAATTTCAATGTCTGAAATGGAAAAACAATTGAGGCATGAGAAACATTACAAGTACATTAGCTCTCATGACGTGGAATATTGGTCTCGGTCGTTTGACCAAGACTTGCAGGGGGTTTGTCAAGACCATTCTGTGAAAAAAAATTGTTATGGTATTGGCTTTGGTATGAGTTTCCGGATTGTGGCCCTCGGGCCGGGTTTTAACAAGTTGTCAGTAGAAAACGTGGTATCAGGTTATAAAAAGACATGTAGTAGATTGATTTTGTTGGACTATGATGGAACAATGATGTCTCAATCGCTGATTGACAAGAGGCCGAGCGAGGAGGTGATACAAGTTGTTAACAGGTTATGTGCTGATCCATTCAATATGGTGTTTGTTGTTAGTGGAAGAGGGAAGGATGAGCTGGCTCGGTGGTTCGAGCCTTGTGAGAAGCTCGGAATTGCAGCAGAACATGGTTATTACATCCGGTATTATTATTTATTTATCTATTTCTTTATTAAATTAATTATTGACAGATCTGCAGTTTTTTGTTGCTTACACTATCACCAGTGTTGTTTTTCTTTGAGGTCTTTGATTTGGTATGAATGTTTTTCTCTGGTAAAATTCCGAGAGAACATTTCTGTTAGTAATATGCAATTGCATTTATTCTCAAATATTCGTACTGTTTTGTTATTTGGGAATAAAGGCTTTGTTGTTGTTGTTCTTGTTGTTGTTGTATTCGTAATGTTTTGTTATAACATTTATCCTCAGATATTGCATTTGTGTTAGAGTTTATTTTCTTATTTCCTTTTGAAATGGTGTCTTACTACAGAGAAAGATCAATTTTGTATCTTAAATTACATTTGAGGTTATGGGCTCTAGCTAATTTATCCACATGGAACTTTTGCTTCTAATAGAAATTGGTGTGAATTGTGAAATATCTAATTTTGTGGGATTACTTCTGTTGTTTGGCGTCTGAACCAAATCTTTTGCTCTGATTTCCCTTCTTCACTATGAAAATTCTCAATATATTTTGCACCGGAAATATGCAATTGTCCTTATCTTGAATTTTGTTGGAGTATTTGTCTTAATTCTATAAATGAAAATGACATACACTAGCAATTTTGTTGGCTTGGATAATCTTATCTGATTAGGTTATCCGCAATCTATCCAAAGCTATGAGTTACATAGGGACTAATATGAAAAAAACAAGTATATACATTAATACATGCACCTAACTCTTCTGCACTACATAGGTGGAGTAAGGATTCACAGTGGGAGACCTCACCATGCAGCAGCCAATCGTGGGATTTTGATTGGATGAAAACGGTGTTACCCACGATGAAACAATACACGGAGGCAACGGATGGGTCCCAAATTGAAGCAAAAGATAGTGGGCTAGTATGGCACCACCGGGAGGCTGACCCAGATTTCGGCTTGTGTCAGGCAAAGGAATTACTGGACCATTTAGAGGAATTGTTGGCGAATCAACCGGCTGTTGTGAAAAGAGGCAATCACATAGTTGAGGTTACCCCCCAGGCAAGCATGAAAAATATATTGATTTATTTGTGTAATAATATAATTTATATGCGTATGTAGGAGATTACCAAATGGCCAAGATTCAGAAAGCTAGGTGCATTTTAATCTGGTCCAAGTTGTACTGATTCTTTGTCAGGATCCTGATCATCTACAGCTTTGCAAATTTTGCAAATAAGCCCCTTGTATGTTAGGACATATTGTCTAAAGTGCTCATCTTGGGCTTTAGCTTGTGTGATGAAACAGAATTGGATCATTTAAAAAAATTATTTCAAAATCACAGCTACACTCCTGTTTTTCTTTATCTCTTTTTTAATTATACCCTGTGGTGGTTGACTAAATAAAAAACTTGCTGATTAGGACCTTGATGACACAGTTAAAATGTATAGCTGAATAGATGATACGTGCGACAGTTGTATTTTTTGGGTTCTAAAATAAATGTATGCTGTGGTATATAAATTTAAACGTCCATGTACAAGTACACGTGTTGTTGTCATGCATGCTTGATGGTGGGGCCATTGAGAGAGGTTCTTAGTCATAGTAAAGTGAGGTTGCTTTCATGCTAAAGTGGGGAATTTGGATTTGGATTTGGATTAGGATTGACTTTTCTAGAGGGAGGAGAGAGAGAGAGAGAGAGAGAGAGAGAGAGAGGGAGTGGGGTCTCCTTCTCAAATCCAGCTAACATATCAACATTTTGCACGTCTAGGATTTAGGGTTTCCAACTCAGTGCCCCATTATTATCTACTCTTCATAGTTCCATTATACTTATCTTTAACTTAAATAATAGATTTATTAATGATGGTGGGGCCAATATGTTGTGACCTCCCTTATCCAAGAAAATTATTCTTTTCCTCTCTTACTGTATGATATCTGTATATTACTTGCCTACTAGGATTGAGTACTCTCTCTTTCTCTCTATTTGCATATAACTCCCTTATGTTTCTATTTGCATCTATATTTCTAGAAATTAGTGAATTGTACATGTTAACAGTACTTCGAGACATTGTTATGGTGGATAGTAATTGGTTTGGTTTTACAACTTCAAATATGAGCTTTGAAATAATATAGTAAACAACTGTATTCTTGATATGTGAATATGTTAGCGAGACAGCGACCTATACAGATTTATATGTAATTGGTACTTTGCTGACTGATTAGGGATTAAGTTTGGGACTAATTTGAATTATCTTCTGATTCCCTTCAGGGCATAAGCAAAGGTGTGGTTGTGGAAACACTAATTGCAGCTATGGGTGACCTCAATAAATGTCCAGACTTTGTGCTCTGTGTTGGAGATGACAGCTCAGACGAGGACATGTTTGAAGCTGTGACAAACTGCACAGATAACCCTGCGGTTCCCAGAATTGCTGAGGTGTTCGCCTGTACAGTTGGTAACAAACCGAGCATGGCGAAATATTACCTGGACGACACCGTTGATGTTTTGAAGATGCTTCAAGTCCTTGCTGATTTGGGTCAACCAAAATCCAGCGCAAGTCAGTCTTTTGTCTCCTTTGAAGGTCCTTAGGGGGAAATTTAACTTACCATTCTTTTTAATTCAAAATATCTGAAAAGATGTTGCTGCTAACTGCTCAGGAAGTTGTGGTTCAGATTTAAGTTTAAATAGGGGCACTTATTCTGATTGATCACTAGGAAGTTTGGAGAAGTTCCCTTGAAAGAAAAAGTAAACCTTCCTATCTTTTAAAAGTTTGGTTTTTAAGTTGCTCATTTACAGCTCTTTACCTTGAAATTTTAGGTTAAAGGTATAGGTGAATGGTATGTGTATGTTCAAGTACTTCTCCATTTTTCCATTTGATGCGTATGTAATGCACTGGACATGCTGGTTATACTGTTAACTTTTCTTTTTAGGGTACAGATGACAAAAAAAGGCAATGGGGTAGCATTTATTTTGTACAGTTTTTTAGGAAAAATTCTCAGTTTGCATATATAGATGATGACGAAAAAGATAAGAATCTATCACTTTTTTATGGTTTATTGTATCGATTTTTATTTATTTTTCAGTTAACAAAATTTTACCTGTAAATGTGTCTCATTCTCCAAATCTTTGTGAAAATTGTGTTTTCACTTTTGTTGAATCAATTGAAACTAGAAAATTATCTTTCCTTTTGACCATATCTTCAATAGCTTTGTTTTATATTTATCTGGATGAGAAGTATTCTCATGTCAAATATGTATCTATCACGCTCAAACGTGTTCTTTTCTTGTATAATGTGAATCCTTTTGAATTTGAAATAGCAACAACAGAGTGGTTTTTCAGATGGGTCATTGTTGGATTTGAACGGTTGAGAGGTTGAAATGCTATGATCTTTTGGTTTATCCACTACGTTATTTTTATCTTCTTTGCGTGATGTATGAGAATATTTTATTTTTCTATTTTAGGTCGTTGATTTAGACAATTGTTGAAATATTCTATTTTGTTAAGTAGATAATATGAGGGAAGTACTATTTTTGTCCTCTTGTGTTGTGTTTTGTCATGTAATAGTCTAATATTTTGAGCTCCCTTTGGTCTTTAAATGCAATACTTCGGAAAGCTTCCTTGAATAATCCTCGTTTCTTAATTACCTCTATCACTTTTCAAACGGTTTGGTGGTTGGTCTTTGTTTTTCTTCTCCTTCCTTCTGCTGTTGTTCCTTGTACTAATGTGTGGTTGCGATTGATTGGTTGATTGACCAATCCTCATGATCTCAACAAGATAATTTCCTCTTTTAATAAGTTGACGATGATATGGTATTGCTGCTGGTACTTTTTTTTTAAATAATGCTTCCTTTCATTAAAAAGGAAGAACTGGGCTGCTTGCTGCCTTCTTTTTTGTTAATAATAATTGACATATCACAATGGAAACATTAAATTTCTTCTGACTTTTAATAAAGAAAAATTGACTACGGAAATTTAGAAATTTCTGATCATGATCTATAGGTGTGGTAATGAGTCATTTACTATAGTTGCACTAATGCCTAAATATTCTGATTATATTTATTCATGCAAGTAAGAAAGAGAAACTAGCTCCTTGTGGTTTTCTTCATGATGCAAGTGGCAAGTGCCCTTTCTTAATCTTAGCAAGTACAATTAATTAAGTGGTACATTATAGTTTTAAGTGTTGTTGATTACATTTAAGTTGTTACTTTACTTTTTTTTCCTTCAACATATCAACCCTTTCAACTTTAACCCTTCAAAGTTTTGAGTGAAATGCTCAAGATTGGCACTTAAAGAGGGTCTTTTTTTAATATCAACCAGTACCTTGAATATAGTATGTATACAAATTCTAACATTTTAGCTGAACTTTATATATAGAGTTAGATTATTGTGAAAACGTTTGTACTTCGGTCGAAGTGCAAAAGTTACACATTTTATAATTTTTTAGTCCAAAAATAAAATTTGAGTTGCTCGATAAATTCTTCATCTTCAAATCTTATAAGAAATCAAATTTCATGATTTTAAAAGCTTTCTAGTTATTTTTTAAAAACATCATTGAAAAGGTCATGTTTTTTAATATTAAGCTGGACTGTTTTTAAAAAATATTTAAAAATATAGCTAGAAGCTCTAAAAATCATGAAATTTGATTTTCTACAAGATTTTGAGAAGAATTTATTGAACAACTTAAACTTAAATTTTGATCTTAAAAAATTATAAAATGTGTAACTTTTGTACTTCGGTCAAAGTGCAAACGTTCTCACAATAGCTTAATATATATATATGGAGTTAGACTAAAATACAAATAACATGTACTTTAGACTCGTATTTCGTATTTCAAAGTGCAAATTAACGATCAAAATCATTGGAAATGTTGTTCATACTAAAATCTACTTGGAGATCAAATTTTTCTATTTTATCGGATAGGTAGGAAGTTTGTTAAATTGGATGTCTGTAAATCGTTAGATTAAAGAATTTCTATCCATCCAACAAAATAGTAAAAAAAAAAAAAGTTGGTCTCCAAGTAGATTTTAGTGTGGATAATATTTTTAACTGTTTGAATCGGTCATTTGCATTTTGAAATGCGAGATATGAGTCTGAAGTATATGCTATTTTGTACTTTATAAAGTACTTTAGCCTAACTATACATATATATATAAGAGATATGTTATGGTGCATTACGAAGCCATGATTATGTTTGGCATCACACTCAAATTTCAAATAAGAAAATTTGAAACAATTGTTCCAAATCGTCCAATGTGATCTTCATATTGAAATCTCACTAGAGACCGAATTTATCATTTTTTAGAATCTTTTTACTATTTTTTAGAGTGGTATGAAATTTGTTGATATAATGATTTCCAGACCATCCAATATGGCTGATTTTGCACCCCTCTAAAAAATAGTAAACAAATTCTAAAAAATGAAAAATTTGGTTTATAGGAAGATTTCAATATGAAGATCATATTAAACGGTTTGCATCGATACTTTGAATTTTAAAATTTAAAATTTGAGTGTGATGTCAAAACTAATCTTGGCTTCGTAGTGCATCATAGCATTTCTCTATATATAGACCAAGGTTATGGTAATATGCATAGAATGAAAGGATGTGTCATATGCATGTTACCATAGCATTGCTTATATATATATATATATATATATATAGGGAATCCATTAGCCTCCTGTAGCCTCTCCATCAAAGTCAATGAAAATGGTTGATCCGGACCGTTGAAAACATTCTTCATACTAATATAGACTTAGAAACCAAATTTTATATTTTTTTACTATTTTATCGGATGGGTTGAAAATTGAATTTATCTAACGACTTATAGACATCAAATTCAACACGTCCGATAAAATAGTAAAGAAATTCAAAAAAATATAAAATTTGGTCTCCAAGTCTATATTAGTATGAGTAATGTTTTAAACTCCGGATCGGTCATATTCATTGATTTTTGTTGAAAATGATGCAGGAGGCTACGAAAAGGAAGTTGCGGATCCCCCCTCATATATATATAGAATCTGTAATGACATAACTCCCAACCGCTCCATTATAGCAAATATAAATGACCGATCCAGACCGTTGAAAACATTCACCATGCTAATATAAACTTGAAGACCAAATTTTACATTTTTTTTGTTTTTTTACTATTTTATCAAATAGAATAAAAATTTATTTATCTAACGATTTACAAACATATAATTTTCAATCCATATGATAAAATAGTAAACAAATTTCAAAAAATATAAAATTTGGTCCCCAAGTCTATATTAGTATGGAGAATGTTTTCAACGGTCCGGATCTACCATTTAGACTTGGTATGATGGAGCGGTTGCGACCAGCTACATATAGGGTCATGTTTGCATATTTCCCCATGAACTCATAATTGCCACATATTTAGGCGGAGTTAAATTTTTGTGTTTTGATTATTACTAATGCATAATCTTGTAGGTTTGCTTGATGTCTACAAATAAAAAAATGCTTGGATTATAGATAGTGCATGTTCTCATCACATGGACGTGTCTAAATCAAACTTTATATCTCTAAAACCTCATGATGGGGGATCCGTTACATTTGGTAGTCACCAAAGAAAGAGTAAGATTATAGGTATAGGTTCGGTTGGTAATCAAAACCTAACTATTCCAAATGTCTATTTGGTAGATGGGTAAACTATAATTTACTTAGCATAAGCCAATTGTGTGATGTCGGGTATTATGTAAAATTTGACTCAAATGCTTGCTACTTGATGAATTGCAAAACCAATGAATTGATTTACCAAGGAAAACGTCAAAATGATGTTTACTATTTGTACCTCAACCATTTTGATCATGGTGAAATTTGTTTTAGTGCTTTAACTAATATCAATCTTAGCTTTGGCATAGAAGATTAGCTCATTTAAGTGTAGATACAATCAAGAATGCAATCAATCATGACTTAGTGAGAGGATTACCATTGAGAAAGATTGAGTTGGATCATATATGTGAAGCTTGCTTAAAAGGTAAACAAACTAATTAAGTCTAGCTTTAAATCTAAAGATATGGTATCGACAAACCAACCATTGCAATTGGTACATATTGATTTGTTTGGTCTAATAAATGTGCTAAGACTTGGTAAAAAAGATATGTATGTGTCATTATTGATGACCATAGTAGGTTCACTTGGTATCTCTTCTTAAGTCATAAGAATGAAACATTTGAAAGATTTGTTGAGTTTTGCAATAAGGTTGAAAACGAACAAGGTTTGAAAATCAACAAGGTTAGAAGTGACCATGATGGGGAGTTTGAAAATGCTCATTTGATGAATTGTGTTAAAAAAGGGGTTATAGGCATGAATATTCGGCTCCTAAAATGCCTCAACAAAATGAGGTTGTTGAAAGGAAAAATCGAACTTTGCAAGAGTTGGCCTGCACCATGTTAAACGACTCCTCACTTCCCAAGTCATTGTGGGCTGAAGCGGTTAATACGACTTGCTACATAATTAACCGAATTGGCCTTAGACTCATCATTATGAAAACACCATATGAATTGTGGATGGGTCGTAAGCCCAACATCTCATACTTTAAGGCTTTTGGTTCGAAATGTTTCGTACTTGACCAATCTCAAAGAACAAACAAGTTTAATCCGAAATCATTTGAGGAAATATTTGTAAGTTATTCAATGACAAGTAAGGCATATAGGGTTTGAAATAAGGAAATAAGAAACCGACTATTCGTTTGAAATAATAATAGAAAGGGAACTCCATGTACCGGCTAAGGCCAAGGGGAGGCCCAAACTTCCTCTGTACCAACCAGGGGCCAAAGGAGGAAGCCCTTCGAATATTTGGAGATTTCGAAATATCGGCTAATAGAAAATATAAAGAACGAAATAGCTCCAATACCTCATATATGACACGCATACTCTAAACTGAGAAATTGAACCTTAATCACTCAAAGAGGAAATAATATAATACTTATACTAGTAAGGATCTTGAGAATAAAACTCTCGAACTGGCACTACGAGCCATCAAGTGATGGTCATCGTTGGTGAGGATTAGTCGAATGTCCTTAAGGACATCTCGTTGAGAATATCCTATGGGCTATGTCAGACACCATGACACGTAAACACACCACGATGCCCTCAGACTACATCCAATCTAAAACTCACCGGCTCGACTCTTATCACTCCCGACGAATATACATATAATATTGTCATACGCATTTACCTATGTTTATCTAATAGCCTATATGATCCATATAATGGATCTTACATGCATTATGAGATGCAGATGACATGTAATGCAGGTTGGTCTGAAATAATGGAACAGTTACCGTTATGCAATTATGACAGTTCAAGTTCTACGAGCCTGATTAATAATTATTGGTAGTTTGGTATCGCAGTTCATTCTAGATAAGTCTGGTAGGTCCTAAGTAAGAGAGAAAGGGATATAAACCCCAGGAATCCACACCTGAAAAGAAGCGCAAGCTACTCTACAGGAAGCTTTGCTGTGTCCGCGCTGACCTTAGCATCACATGCAACAGCGTCTGTTTCGTCCCATGTGTGCGGGTCCGAGTCAACTAAGCCTCCTAATTTTCGATGTCGGGATTTTCAAGTTAGACTTAGTGAATAGTGAGCTATTGCGAGATTGAAGGAAAGGTTTAGGCGTATGAGACGTCATTGATGCTCCTAATATAATTTATTTAATATTTTTACTTAGTCAAATCTCGCGTGTAGTGTCCTTGTTGTACGGTGAGTGTGTGTGAATCATATGGTTCTCATCCTTTATTTAAATCAAGTGTTGTTCTAAGTGTATTACTATTTCCATTAATTTATTGTGCGTCAGGATGATAAGATACAGAACATAAATAAAACACAACACGATGAAAGCATGTTATAAATTCAATTACTTTTAGTTGGACTTTTAATTAAAACTAATCAAAGAAGAATATAAAATATTTTAATAATTATAGATGTCTATTAATATTATGCTTATAGAGAAATTGATCAATATATGTTATTGTGATTAAATATTTACTTAGTTGTTACTATGTGTATATTATATGTATCGTATTTAATGTGACATAGAGAAAATGATCAATATATATATTTATTTTTGTAATGTTACTTAGTCATATTTGTGTGCGTCCCATATGTATTTAGATGTACCGTGCATGAGATGTGGTATAGAAAAATTGATCAATATATACTAATATACATTTATTTCTACTTAGTCCAATTATGTTGGCGATGCGCGATAGTTTACTAATATATATATATATATATATATATATATATATATATATATATATATATATATATATATATATATATCATTTGTTTTATAGCACATTTAATTATATTACTATACTTATTAAGTGTTTAGCTATTTGATTTAATCGTTGCGTAAGAATCTTAAGTGTCATTTGTCAAATACGTTGTCGTACCTAATTAACTATCTTATGTATATAACTGAGCCGTATACTATACATTATAATTTTTTTTTGTGCTACATATAGTATAGAAAAATATATATAAGAAACACAAGTTGGTAAATTTTATTTTTATGTTTTGTTTGTGTTAATTTTGTGGGATCAGCAGCCCGAGACTAATGCGTCATCGCCGTAGCTCTCGCTGCACGGGCTTTTAAATTGTCATCCCCTTCTTCCTTTCTCAGCCTTTTTTATTATTCGGGTCTAGTTACTAAGTATTATGGACTAAACCACTAATTATGTAATATCTGTTATAATACCCAACTCAGCCCAATTAGGATCAAGGCCTAAAAATACTTATAACTATATTATTTATTTTTATTTGTATCCAGCAAGGGTCCAGTGGGTCCCGTGGGCCTCAGTGGCCCAATGGCCCAATGGCCCATTTATATTTTCTATTTTTAATTTCTAAAGTCCAGCATTAAATTAAGGCACTAAGGCTCGAAGGCCTCAATTATGGGCCCATTGCTCTCGGTAACTCACATAATCAACACACCAACAACACAGCAAGACCAATCATCAAAGCAAAAGTGCCTCAGCACTGGTATTGGCCATACCAGTGCTGGTACAAACTGGTACCAGCCCGTCTAGACTACCAGTAACTCAGACAACCAGATTGACAAGGGCAGGAATTAATAACCAGGAGCAAGAATGCCAGCATGGACTAATTAACCAATATCGAAGAGTACCACAAACTCCGATTTGTCCTCAATTAGAATGCATTAGGTCAAGTACCAGTGTCAGAAACACAGGACAGACACATCAACACCCTAACAAGGCACAGAACCCAGCAAAATCAGGTGCCAACCATACCTCATCCCATACACAAGGAATCACCAACAAATCAGAAATCAACCTCATACCAGCACACATAACAAAGTAGCAGCAACAAAAATCTATTCAGCACTACTAACAAGTAGCAAAGCAATAACACAAGAGCAAAGAACCCCAAACACAACAACAAAAACGAGTCGTTAAGGGTTTCTCAGTAATTACCAGCAACAAGGGCATGGTGCTCGAGGGTCAGGAACGGGTTAACACTGTAGCCTCCTCCTCTCCCTCTGCTCCTCTTCCTCTTGCATAACTTTCGATTTAAATCGAGGCCTTTGGCGTATAACTTTTAAAGTAAAATGTTTAGGCTAACCCAACGCATGTGACCAAGAGAGCAAGAGATATTTTCGAGGACATGCAGTGATATTTATAGGCGAGGAGGGAGTCGAGGTAGAAGGGGCGCGTGACAGTTCCTGCCTCGCACTCAAGTGTTGGAGTTTAAAGTCAAGGATGGAGAGAGGAGCGCCTCTCTTCATTAATGGCGAGTGTCATCGAACGGTGAGGCAACAAGAGAGCGAGGGCACATGAAGGGACAGAAAGGAAGAAGGGGAGAAGAGAGGTACAGGAGAGGTGATAGCGCGTGACAGAGAAAAAGGAAAAAGGGGAATAATATAATGGGACAGAAGGTAGGAGGGAGCGAGGTAGCATTAATGGCGAAGAGACAGGAAGAGAGAAAGAGGTATTTCGAGGTGACAAAAAAGAAAGAGAGGAGAGACAGAGGGACAACGGAGACGGGAAAAGAAAGGAAAAAAGGGAGAGAGAGAGAGAGGTAGAGGCGCCTCGTAAAAAGGCGAGATAGGGCAGGTTTCAAGGCGCCCCCTGATCTCCTGTGGCATCGACTTAGTAAACATCATGCAACGATTCCTGCTATCTCACACAGTAACTCATATGGGTGACATCACAGGTTGATATCTTCAAAACTTCGCTGAAAATCAGCAACCTCTTTCACAGGGGTAATGGGATCGGGTTTATGACCTCTCCCATGTTGTCATTTATGTGGCTTGTTGCTGCAAGACCCAGTCACGATCCAATGGGTCGTGCGCTAGTACTGCACGTATTTATGTAAATTATTCAGTTTATTATTCTGTTTTTAGGTAGGTTGGGGTTGAGATTAAGCAACCATTCGTGCTACAAGTTGTTTTGAGGCAATTAAACGAGTCGGATGACTCGCTATATATGTTTTCTGAATTAAATTCAATTTATTTTTAATGCATTATGATGGATTTAATTTGTTAAAATTAGCATACGGGTTGAAATGTTAAACATTATTCATGGTTGTTTGTTGCAAGTCTCTTTTATTTATTTACGAAATTAAGTTAAAAGTTTTTGTGCTTTATTATACTAATTCGTTTAGTGTGCGTATTATTTAAATTAAAATTAAAGATTTCTTAATAAAACTCGTAACAATTTATTAGTTCAAATTTTTTTATGGGTTTTACATCCTCCCCCTCTTTAAAAGAAGTTTCGTCCCGAAACAAAACAACTCAGGCAGGGAAGAGGTCGGGATACCTCTCTCGCATCTCGCTCTCAAGCTCCCAGGTGGCATCACGAGGTGTGTGATGCTCCCACTAGACAAGAACTCGAGAAATGGACCGTCTGCGAAGACGGGTCTCCTGTGTATCTAAGATACGCAGAGGCCGCTCCCTATAGGTCAGATCTCTCTCGGCCTGTAGGGGCTCTACCTGGAGCACGTGAAAGGGGTCAGGTACATAACGTCTCAATTGAGAGATGTGAAAGACGTTATGTACTCCTGATAGGGAAGGAGGGAGAGCAAGCCGGTAGGCACACGATCCAACTCGCTCTAAAATGAGGAAGGGTCCGATGTATCAGGGTGCAAGCTTTCCCTTAACACCGAACATCACCACGCCCCTAGTGGGCGTAACCCTCAGTAGTGCATGTTCACCAACTGTGAACTACACGTCTCGACGCTACGGATCGACATACTTCTTCTGTTTATCCTGCGCGGTCCTGAGTCGTTCGTGAATGAGTCTGACTGTCTCTGTACTCTCGTTCACGAGCTCCGAGGCTGTAGGGGCGTACGTGCCTGGAGGACCCCAACAAATTATTATTTTGTTTTGAGTTATAAGTTGTAGGCTCGTGAATGAATCTGACTATCTCTGCACGGGTTTATGTAAATTATTTAGTTTATTATTCTGTTTTTAGGTAGGTTGGGGTTGAGATTATGCAACCATTTGTGTTACAAGTTGTTTTGAGGCATTAAACGAGTCGGATGACTCGTTATATATGTTTTCGAAATTAAATTCAATTTATTTTTAATGCATTATGATGGATTCAATTTGTTAAAATTAGCATACGGGTTGAAATGTTAAACATTATTCATGGTTGTTTGTTGCGAATATCTTTTATTTATTTTCGAAATTAAGTTAAAAGTTTTTGTGCTTTATTATACTAATTTGTTTATTGTGTGTATTATTTAAATTAAAATTAAAGATTTCTTAATAAAACTCGTAACAATTTATTAGTTCAAAATTTTTTACGAGTTTTACAGTAGTCAATCAGATCATTTACCGTGTAGAGTGATGTGGCATCTTGCATTGGTCTAAGAATGAAAGATTGGTTTGCTTGTTGAGAAGAAACCAAAGATTGGTTCCGCAATTGTAAAGAACACTTATTACTTAGTGGAATCGGTTCCGAAAGGAAGTTTTGATTCCGAGTCCCATGGATGTAGGCCTAGTTTGTTTGTAGAACGAACCACATTATATCGCGTGTGTTTGTGTTCTCTTGATTGCTCTTGCTCTTTACTATCTCTCTTTACTATTCTTGTATTTGGTTATTTTTTAATTGCTCAATTGTTCTTAGTGCTTGCTGAAATTTTAGCTAGATGATTAAGATCTAAAAACTTGAATTATAATTTTCGTTGAAAATGCTTCCGTTCAAATACTTGACCTTAGTCTTTCTCTTCTAAGTCCAAAAAATTTTAACAGCTAAGTCAAATAAATAAGTAATAGAGCAATTGAACAAATTCAAGCAAATGTGAAAAAAAAAAGTAAAAAAAAAAGAGATAGTAAGAGCAGATGGTACGCTGGTACCTTAACTGATTGATTATAATTTAATCCTTACCAGAGTTTATTTTGGATTAATATATACCTGTTTTCATTAATGTTTCAAAATAAATTTGCCAAATTTATAAATAATTTGATCGATTTTTAGTATAAATAAAATGTGTAGATATGCATCAAATTGACTTTATTCTATTAATAATATTTTTACTACTAACTTTCGTACTTTTAAGAAACAATAAAAAAATTGATCGTTTAATAGGAATACTTGCACATTGCACTTATGTCATTTCCCCACTTTTGTGTAGATGTGCCAAATTGACTTTTGTTGTCAGCTGTCACTAATTAATCAAACTTACAATTTTCTGTTTGCTATCAACTAAACAATCAGAAATGATTATCTACTTTCTTTTCTGTATAAGAGAACACAATAAAAACATATTACGTTTCTGTCTGAATTTTCTTTCTTTTCAAAATTTCTTTTCAAATCATTTACAATGAAACGAACACATCCTAACGGGTTCTTCTATGTATCGCGAGAAATTGAATCCGCTCATATATTTTTTTTGATGGAAATCCGCTCATATTTCCTTTCTCGTCAGCTATCCCAATTCCCTCAAAAGTGGACCCGATTCTTCTGCCGCGCAGCACCGACAAATCGTTCAGATTTACTGTGCTGTCAGTTACGGACGGTCCAGATTTGATTCAGGAGGTCTGATATTATAAAGTTTAACTTGCACGAATTTTGATGCAAATTAAAAGCTGAAATTTGCTGTGCAGCACGCACAGTGACGGTGCCGCGCTGTAGAAGATTTCGTTCCGTCAAAAGTGGTATAGTACTGTCGACGCAATACCATTTCGTCGTTTTTTGTTTCGTGATAAATAAAACAAAATTAATTTTTCTCTTTTGTTACGAAATGAAACAAGAACAAAACGATTAATGAAACAAAAATTTTCATTTCGATTAAAAGTTATACTGCAAAATATCGCGAAATTTCGTATTTCATTCATTTTGTGATAAATGAAACGATAAGCAAAACAATTTTATAAAATCAAACGATTTATTTCGTTCCGTAAACGAACGAAACTGAGCTATTTCGTAACAGTTCTCGACGGTAGACACCTCTACACACGGACCACACCACACTCAACGTTTCAATCCTCTCCACCTTCCATTTACAAGCTCAACTCTTTGAAACAGTGAGTATGTGCATGTCTATCAACCTCTTTCTCTCGAGAAATCCTACACCTACTCTCCGTCCATCTATTCCCCTCAATCGTACCAAACCACTCGCCGTCGCCTCCTCCAATGCTTCCCCTCAAGCGTCGCCCCCAAATCCCAATTTCGCTGTACAATACCTGGTTGAATCCTTTGGCCTTTCCTCCGACGAGGCCTTGAGAACTTCCAAGAACATCCAACACCTCAAGTCCCCCGATAACCCCGACAAGATTCTCCGGTTCCTGCGAGAGATCGGCATAAGCGAATCCCACATAAGAGCTGTGGTGTCTCGGTACCCTCGCATCCTTTGCTCCCATGTCGACAAGATCTGCAAACCAAACGTTGCCAAACTACAAGAGCTCGGTTTCTCCATAGAAATCATCTCAGGTATCATTTCCAGCAGCCCTTATGTATTTCGATCCAATTTCGGGCCGAAGATTGACTTTTGGTTAGAAATTCTCGGTTCGTTAGAGAGTCTTTATGTGGTGCTCACGGTACAGAGTGGTACCCTTTTCGCTAGCAGCTTGGAAAAGGTTCTCAGGCCTAACTTATCTTTTCTTAAAGAGCAATGTGGTTTATCTCCACATCATATTATCCGGCTGATTAAGTCGAATCCTAGATTGGTAACATGTAGACCCGAAGTTTTGAAAATGCACGCTGAGAGGGTTGATCGATTAGGCATTGCTCGGTCGTCGGGAGCTTTTGTAAAAACGTTAATTATGGTCGGCTATCTGAAACCAGGCACCATTGATTCAAGGCTGAATAACTTGAGAAATCTTGGGCTTTCACGGGAGGAGGTGGAACATATGGTAAGTAAAGCCCCGTTGTTATTAACTGCATCAGAGGAGGTGGTTGGCAGGAAACTGGAGTTCCTGATAAAGGATGCTGGTTGTGATATATTGCATTTGGTTCAAAATGCATCTCTGCTCACATACAGCTTGGAGAACAGGCTGATTCCCCGCAGCCTAGTTCGAAAGCTTTTGTTGTCGAAAGGACTTCCCGTCGGAAATCTAAAATTGGCAACTTTTATGCAACCACGCGAGGAAGAATTTGTGGAGAAGTTTATTCTGCCATATGAACATGCTGTTCCTGGACTCCACCGATCATATGCTGATGCTGGGAAAATTAGTGGAATTGATTAGCTTTATGAGTTACCTTAAAGACACTGCTATTGCTATTCTTTTTATATTTCTTTACATAATTTTTTGGGTACTTCTTTATAGGTTTTATGTCGGTGCCAAATGTAAAATGGTTATCAACCATGAATTCTGTTGAGATCGACTTCTTAAATTGTAACTACATTTCTGTCAAAAAAATAAATAAATCGTAACTACATTGCTAATCTTTCATAGGGATCTTTCCATCTGCAATTTAACCTTAATATTCATCAGTCATGCTGTGCTTTTATGAGTGTTAAACTGTTGGCTGTAGTTCATGAAACAATAAATCGATTTGGTAATTGTGGCTGACAATTCTTGCAGTGCACTTGTGTGTATTTATGTGCACCGTTTTTTTTTTTTGGAGAAAATGTGCATAGTTTTGTTACTGACACATTATTTTCATTTTCTGATTGTTGCAATTGATCAGACATGCTGACTGGTCTGGTTTAACAAATATGTTGATACATCCAGTATCCAGTACCTTTACTTGGAACAGCAGTGATGTATTTTTGATGACATTTGTCATTGTACCAGTAGCATCTGTCTCAAGTTTTGGTCATAAAGTCTCCGTGACCTGTATAGGCTAATTAGATTAAGTATAGCTAGTGCATGCGTCATGCACCGTCTTGGGTCATGCGTCCGGCGTCATGCGGCTTGCAACGGCGTCATGTGTAATGCGTCTTGCGTCTTACAGTCTGGGTCATGGGTCATGCGTCATGCGCTTGCAGCGTCGTGCGTCATACGTCTTTCGTCATGCGTCCTGGGTCATGTGTCTTGCGTCATGCGGCATGCGTCTTGCGTCATGGTCATGCGTCTTGCGTCTTGCGTCATGCGTCATGTGTCAATTGACTTGAAGAATGCTCTTGCGTCATGCGGCGAGCGTCTTGACCAATGTGTCACGCATCACGCGTCTTGCGTCATGCATCATGTGTCATGAGTCATGCGTCATGCGTCATGCACCGTCATAGGTCATGCGTCACGCGTCACGCGTCATGCATCATGCATCATGCACCGTCATGGGTCATGCGTCATGCATCATGCACCGTCTTGTGTTATGCGACTTACAACTGCGTCATGGGGCTGGCAGGATCGTGCGTCATGCGTCATCGAATAAGGTAGTGCTTAATTTGTAGTGACGCAATAATGTATTTACTGGCGGGGGTTGTACAATTGGGATGAAATTCTATTTGTAGGTTTTCCTTTATTTATTTTGTATGAGTTCGGTGCACCTAGGAAATGAGTAAGCAAGAACTCATTAGTGCCAATGGTCATTGTACACGACATCTATCAAAAATGAAGGGATCACCTCCTCTTTATTTAAAGTTCCAGCGACATTTCCTCTTTACGTTTTTCTGTGGTGAGGGCATGTGACCGGACGTGTTGAAGTTGAAAAACCGCGAGAAGGAGCTTGGAGCATTAATTTGATTGAAAAGATGTCCTCTAATTGACTCTCCATAAAATTTAATCATCGCGTGTTTTGTCAATCCAAGCTCCTTAATAAGGAGGAGAGATATACTTTTTTTTGAAGGAATTTCACTATAACCCTCAAAACCACGAAATTACATATTTTGCCCTTTAAATTTTTATATTAAATATTTCCTTCTCTAAACTTTGAAAACTCACATATTTATTCATTTTATTGCATTTAATATTAAATCTCTTTTAAATGTGTAAAATACTCATTTTACTCTTAATAAAAGTATAAAAATATAGTTTATTTAGTAAAACTACCAGCCCTATAATTAATCCATTTTAAGAGCAAATTGTTCATTTATCTACTTCTGATGCATATACACACGTATACTTGAATGTCACCGTATATACATCAGGAGTACAAAATGAATAGTTTGCCATTAGTTTATGATCAAATTAAGATCAAAATTTTTCTTAAGCAAAGTACATCCTTTTTTGTACTTTTAATTATGGATAAAAGAGGTATATTATACATTTAAGATGAGTTGTAATATTGAATATAATAAAATGGATAGATATGTGAATTTCTAAAATTTACAGAAAAAAAGAAATAATATCAAAGTTTAGAGGAAAAAGTACGCAATTTCTTGATTTTTGAGAGGTGAAATTCTGGCTTTTTTTTCAATGGACAACAGAGTAAGTATTACCTATTACTTTATAAAAGAATTATATCCGCTCTACCCGTTTAAAATTTGAGAGCGATTCTACCTTTGACATTTTAATAACATAATATACTTTATTGTCTATTGAAAAAAAAAATCTAATGAACATTTATTACTAAACACTTTTTTAATATTAGTTATTAATTTTAATTGTTTCATACCCGTTTGGTTCATAATTCCGCATGACCCTATATTTATATGAAGTCACTAGTTCGAACTCGATCCAATCTAAGACAACCGAAGTTCGAGCCAACACTACAATTGGAAGATCCAACCTAGCATGCCCCAAAAGTCACAGAATAACAAAAGATTTCGCAAATACAACACAGAATGAAACAATTAAACCATCAAATTCTTTTAACAGCACAGCATTCTAATTGTTTTCTTTTTTTTTTTTGCAATCCAAGAGACCTGTTCAACATATCTGTAGTTTTCCAGTGTTAACATCAGAGATATCTGCCAATTTAGAAAACCAGTAAATAAGAGAGAGAAAAGCAACATCAGAAAATCAACAGCATTCCATTATTTGATTATACTGGTAAACAAGGTTTGCTCTTAATTTGAGTCTCGATGCACTCACACGCAGACAGTTAATAGTACTAGTACATACTGCAGAGATGCAGGCAGTCGGACAGTGATTGGCAACCCACTTAATAATTCTGGAATGGAGCAACACAAACTGGTTACCACAGTAAACCAGGTACAACTAGCGAAGTTATGTCAATTCAGCTGAAAAGGTGCCAGAATAATGACATCAGTGCAGACACAAAACTGGATAGATTCATGCTTACACCAGTTCCCTTAATTGGTTCTGGAACTACAATCAGATGCCTTATCATTCTAAGTCTCAAGCCAGAATAAACAACAAAACTCAGTTGAGGCTGAAGTATCAATAGATTTCAGCAGTCTGTACGGTGTTAGTCATGGACCTCGCTTGTATGGTATAATAAGCCCTTTTGATCTCCTTGGTTGCCATTTGTAGTTCACTCTTTGTGCTGGAATCTTGATAATTAAGGATTTCTTCTCATCTCTCAAGTTTGTATTTGTACAATACATTCACACCTCAATAAAATAATGAATTTGGTTAAAAACTCTAATTGAGCCTCAAATGTTCAACTTAGGGTTAAGTTTGGAAGTCAAGTTAAATTGGCAGATGCATCAGAATTTAATCTGAACTGAATCTGAATAAGTGGCTTATGTTACTAAAAGAAAAGTTGCTTGCAGCTTTTAGAATATTAAAATAGAGTGCTCAATTGATAAGAGAAAGCAGGTTTTATCCCTGCTTTTAGTAAAAAAAAAGATGATAAGAGAAAGACCTCAACTGCAAGGAATAAAATACAGTACCTAACACAATCAACAAAAATGAACTCAGAATTTCCTTAATCATCCCTTAGCTGCAGATTTCATGACAGAAGCATCTGCATATGCTTGGTGGAGCCCAGGAATAACATGCTCATATGGCAGGATAAACTTCACCAAAAAAACCTTGTCAGTTGCCTTCACAAAAGTAGCCAAAGTTTGATTTGCCACTGAAATTCCTTTCGACTTGAGAAGTTTGCGCACACGGTTCCGGGGGATTAGCCGCATAACCAAGCTATTTGTGAGAATAGATGGATTTTTGACCAAGTACGACTTCTCACAACCAAATTCATTTAACAGAAACTCGATTTTACGGGTAATAAGCTCCTCTGTCAGACTCAACAGAAGAGGGAGTCTACTAACAATAGCAGTTACCTCTTCTTGTGAAAACCCAAGACTTTTCAAGTTATTTAGCCTTGCATCTATGGTGCATTGGTCCAGATAGCTGACAACAGATAGTGCATACGGAAAAGCTCGAGTGAAACGAGCAACACCCAATTGTTCAGCCCTCTCAGCAAGCTTTTTCAAAGCATCAGGCCTAGATGTGATCACTCTAGGAGTTGACTTAATCAATCGGATAATATGGCGAGTAGATAAACCACATTGGTCTTTAAGGAAAGATAAGTTGGGAATTAGAACATATTCCAAGCTGCTAAAGAGAAGTGACCGATCACTTTTGAGGAGAACTGATAGATACTCAGTGGAGCCAAGGGCCTGCATCCAGAAGTCGACCTTCCGAGCAAAATTGTGCAGAAACATATAAGGTTTGCGGGAAATGATACCTGAGATATCTCCCACGGAGAAGCCGACCTCTTGAAGCTTTGCAACGTTTGGTTTCCAATTAGTCTCCAATCCAGAGCAAAGGATGCGAGCATCCTGTGACACGGCAGTTCTGATGTCTGTCTCACTTATGCCAATCTCTCTCAGGAACCGGAGCACCGCATCGGGATTATCGGGAGACTTGAGGTGGTTGATGACCTTGGATGCTTTGAGTGCCTCGTCGGAGGAGAGACCGCATGATTGGATGAGGTATTGTGTAGCGAAATTGAGATTTGGGGGCCAGGCTTGAGTCGGAGCGTTGGAGGAAGAAAGTGGTGTGCTGCCTCTGCGAGTGAGGGGAAGAGATTGACGGAGGTAACCGATTCTCCCCACAAATAGACTCGGAGACATGGATCACTATCTCACTGAGCTACGGAGCTTCTGGAGTCGGAAGTGGTAGGCGGCGGATGGAAGGGTTTTGACTTTTCAGTTTTCGCTTCTGTGACATGTGTACGGAAGTGTGTTGTAAGTTCTATCTAGTGATAACATAAAATTTTACGATCAGAAGTTTAAGTCTCGATGTAATTTAATTTTAGAAAGTTTTTTAAATTTGTTTTGTAATTTGTGTGTTGTAAATTTACGAGTAATGAATTAAAAAAAAAATAAAAAATGTTTGTGTGTTACACGGGAAAGTAATAAGCGGATCCAATTTCATAGAAGATAACTCGCGCTTGATCCGTGAACCAAATTATTAAGTGATCGGCAGTAAAAGTATGTGTATGCCTCTGGGCCCTGATACGTAACCAAATAATGGGCTTTAGGTCTTTTCATTTTCAAATGTTAAGTCTCTCGTTGTCGTTGCTCATTTAAATAATAATATTTAAATTGCTGATATTTCGCAAATTGCTGGTAAGTTTGATGGTATTGTGATTAGAGCCGTCGTCGAACGTATGAAAAGGTGACGCAAATATCAACTTGTGTTAACCGTTGTATTTGATGAGCGTAATGAAATTTTCTTACGTGTCTTACGTGTTACGTTGCATTTAATAAACGTAAGAATTTTTATTGCGTTGAAACGTTGTGTTTAGTTTAACGGCTAAAACATGCAATTTTTTTCGAACATTTACAACTACTAACGATGCACAATAGAATAAAAAAATTATGAAAAAATTCTAAGAAATAGAAAAAATTACATGCAAACTCACATCAACATAGCCACATCGACAACAAATCAAAACATAAGTACATAACATTAAAATTAACTGTTTTTCACCACATGAAAGTTGAAACAAACATAAGTACAAATGTTTTTCACCACAACAAGTCAACAAGTCATAACATTAAACAAAAAAATACCCCTGTAAACTCTATAAAAAACAATCAAAAGCAGGAGTAAACAAACCCTATACAACATCGGCGAGTCCTTCCTCAAGGACTTCGATTCCATTCCAAAGGCTTTCCTCATTCATACACCAATTCATCTTCATCCAATTCTCCGAAAAGACTCCAACATGAAATAAATAAAGAAAGTTATTACTATTATGTTTCAGAAGTTGTATTTTAAAACTATATTTTATAAATAATGAATATTGATTTTCATAAATTATATTTTAATTGATAAACAAATCTCCGTTCTCCCTTTTCTTCTTTCTGCTGCTCTTTGTCGGCTCTCTTTTTCTCTTCTTGCTGCTCTCTTGTTGTGGATCCTTGGTCTGTGCTCCAGTTAACCAATCTAAGCCCTTGGCTAGAGACTCTAATTGAGAATAAACTGTATGGTACAAATGAAAATAATTGAGGAGGATTTGCACAATAGTCCTTAGTCCCTTCATCTTCATCTGTTTTGTTAAAAAAAACAAATGATGGCATATCATTTTCTATTTCTTACTATATGATAACATATATAGTAATATATATAGTAACATATATAGTAATTTATATAGTTATACATATGGTAATTTGAAAGATCAATGAAATTCATAGAATCTAAAACATCAACCTAAGATCAGTGAAATTCAAATAAAGATTAGTAATATATATAGTAATTTAAAAATTCAAATAAAGATTAGTAATATATATAGTAATTTAAAACAACAATCTAAAATTTGAAAATTTCTAAAACCATAGCTAAACAGTAAATTCAAAGATCAGTGAATATATCGTAAACCCTAGCAAAACACAAAACAAACACAATAACAATATTGCAAGCAATCAGTGAATAAATTGAATAAGTGTCAATTATTGAGAGTGCAATCATTCCAATGTTGATCAGTAAACTACTTTTGGACTAATTGCAAAGCATTTATTCTAATTTTGGACCAATAAGTAATAATAAATATTGAGCAAAGAGGTGAAGGTTTTGTGAGTACGTACCTTTGAAATGCGAGCAAAAGAGAGAAGAGACATATAAATGATGTAAAAGCGGAAGAAAAGAGACAGTGAAATGGTGCAAAAAGCTTATGGACTAAGAAGAGAAGAAGATGAGTATTCTAGAAGGAAAAAGACGAAACAAATAGGCACAACAATTAATGAATTGAGAAGACATGTATATCAGTATATATTCAATTACTAACTTAACTTCGATAAGATCGATCTATTTAATTTTGTTTTTTGTAGTTTTTCAGAACACTTAAGAAATGCGATGAGACCTCATTTAATTAGTATATATATTATTATAAGCATGATTTTATATGATTTTGTTTAATTTTATATAGGTATGATTTTATACAATTTTATATAAGCATGACATAAGAAACGGTTAAAACGAAACATAACGAGTCTGTTTCGTTGTGTTTAACTCGACGAAAATCCGAGAATTTGCGTTTAACGTTGCGTTTAATTAACACAACCAAAATCTTTTGCGTTTAACATTTCGTCGTTCGCAAATGAAACGCAAAACGTTAAAAAAGCAACGCGTTGACCACCATAATTTTGATGGCAACCTAGTACAAGTTATCTAATAGCAAGTGCTATATATAGACAAATAGCCAACAAATAGTTCAGGCAGACAACCAGACATACCAGAAATTATATATAAACCACAGCCATCTAATTGTATGAATTGTCTCAGATTCTGCTAGCTCTAAATTATAAAGGCATCTGGGATCTATATATGCAAAATTCGGCTAATCACAACGATATATGATACATCTTTTTTGGTGTATGCAGTATGCCATAGACATCTAGCAGAGCCGGATCAATTTTATAGAAAGGTTACATTGCCAACTTAAACGAATAATTGCATGTATTGACCAGATTACCAGTAACAGCAAGCAACACATAAAATTATCCATACCCCTATGTTAATGGAGATGCCTGTCTGGAGAGAAAAAATAAACTCTCCAGAGAATTTGGTTTCGATATTTCAGTTGTCATAAGTTAATTATTTGGACCTTACAATATATAACTCTGGTTTGGGCCCAGAATTACTTGTTAGAGGTAAAACCATCTCCAACTTGCTCACATTTTCTTTGAAGGATTTAAGCTCTAATTCTTTGATGAACATATCCGCTAGCTAGCCTTTTGCTTTTAACAAATGGTGCCTGGATTTCTATTTCTTGTATTTTCCTCTAATGAAATATCAGTCTAATTCAATAGTTTTGTTCTCTTACTAAGCAATGTTACAAGCAGCTTGATCATCACAAAACACATGATCCTGGCTACTATTAGTGAAGTTCCCATCACCCATAACAGCAAAATGTAATAGCGCCAGATCAATTTCACATAATGGTTAGTTTCCCAATTTAAACCAATAATAGCATGTGTTGGCCTGATTACCACTACCAGCAAGCAATACCTAAAATTATCCATACCACTTCTACTAATGGAGATGCATGTGCCATCATTTTTGTTTCTCAATTAAGTTTGACATTTACTAATGGAAACTAAGTGGCCATTTTGTCACAAAATGCACATTCAAATTGTACTGTGGTTTAATACATGTTCAAAATTTCAGTAATAAGAACAGAACTCCATTGTTCCAAGAGCATCATAATGGTAACAATACTGTGCCATAAATCCACACAGGTCAACCTCAAGAGTTTCCAGCCATAATTACTTGACATTTATTATTCTGTGAACAATACCCAACAATTTCATGCTCATAAAACCACAACATGAATGAGGACTAAGGAAGATATAAACAGCACAGGAGTGATCCCTATTGAAGATAGGTAATGCTTAGTTACAATTTAAGAATGAAACCTCAAGAGAATTCATGGTTGATGACCACTTTACATATTCTTACAAAGTGGCACCGACTTAAAAATTGTAAAGAACTAACAAAAATTATATAATCAAATCAACAAATAAGTTGCAGTGTCCAATACTGCACGTAAAATTAATTTGAGAGAGCTTATAAAGCTAATCAATTCCCCTAATTTTGCCAGCATCAGCATATGCTTTGTGGAGCCCAGGAACAGAATGTTCATATGGCAGAACATACTTTCTCACAAACTCCTCCTCACTTGGCTTCATCACAGTGGATAATTTGAGATTTTCCACTGCAAGTCCTTTGGACACCAAAATCTTCCAAACTAGGCTACGGGGAATCAGCCGGTTTTCCAAGCTGTATGTGAGCAGACTTGGATTAATGACCAAATGTGACTTATCACAATACATTTCCTTTATCAGGAACTCCAATTTCCTGCCAATCACATCCTCTTTTGTATTCAACAGAAAAGGAACCTTGCTAACCATAAGTTTTACCTCGTCCAGTGAAAGCCCAAAACTTGTCAAGTTATTTAGCCTTGCATTTATGGTATCTTGGTTCAGATAGCCGACGATAATTAAAGCATGCACAAAAGTTCCTGACGATCGAGCAACGCCTAATTCCTCAGCTCTCTCAGCTTGCCTTTTCAAAAATTCAGGCTTCGATGAGATCAATCTAGCATTTGACTTAATAAGCCGAACAATTTGATTTGTAGATAAACCACATTCCTCTATAAGGAAAGATAAATTGGGGATAAGAACATTTTCCAAGCTGCTACTGACGAGCGATGCATCACCATTCAGTACCACGGACACAAACTCAGTGGAACCGAAAGTCTGTATCCAGAATTCAATCTTTGAGGTAAAATTGTACCGAAACAGATACGGTCTGCGGGTAATGATACCTGAGATGTATTCTACGGAGAAGCCGACCTCTTGAAGCTTTGCAATGTCTGGTCTCCAGTTAGTCTCCAATCCGGAGCAAAGAATGCGAGCATCCTGCGACACGGCAGTTCTTATGTCCGACTCACTTATGCCAATCTCTCTCAGGAACCGGAGCACCGCATCGGGATTATCGGGAGACTTGAGGTGGTTGATGACCTTGGATGCCTTGAGTGCCTCGTCGGAGGAAAGACCACACGACTGGACGAGGTATTGTGCAGAGAAATTGAGATTTGGGGTTGGTGGCGAGGCGAGTTGTGTGCAGCGGATGAGAGGAATGGAAGGACGAAGACAATGGAGTCTGCCTAGAAACAGAACCATGTCTCACTGAGCTGAGCTGAGCTTCTTTTCTTTGTGGCAGTTAAAAGGGTGGAAGATTTTGAACTGGCACGGGATACAAAATGAGGTGAGGTCTATGGCTATAATGGGCTTGAGGCCTTTACAAATTTCAAGTATCCCATTGTTCGTTTCGAAGCAAATTGCGAAAAAAAATGCCGAGATTATTAGTATTTACTATTTAATAATGTTAAGGACTTAAGGGTAACTTTGTATGTCCTGCATTTTTTTTTTTACCATTTTAACTTGGCATTTTGAAGGCTACAATTGGTATTATTAGAAATAATTAAAAAGAGAGACGCTCAGTGCACTAGACGTACAGAGGCTGTTAAAATTTCCAAGATATCATGAACATATTAAGGTCACTTAAAAATTCTCTGTCAAACATTTAGGTGCACAGTTTATCAATATATCTGAGAAATAAATCAGGAAAAATTAATAAGTTCAATTGGTTTAGTAATTTTTTTAATAAGATAGTACAATTATATTTTGATAAAATATGTAGAATATCTCATATTGTATCATGTTATTCTCTATTCATTTGTGAATAATACAGATAAAACAAGACTAAATGCGATTAATGCCTAGGGAATCAATGCGCACAATTGTTTCTCTCTATATTATCTGGTACAATAGTATTGATTTGGTTCATCAATTTCAATTTTTTTTTCAAAAAAATTGAAACCTCTCGAGTTTATGATTAACAACAACTGGTTGGAGTCTTGGAGATAAGAGATTTTGTCATTTACCATAATTATACAGAGCCGCATGACGCATGACGCAATACACATGACGCATGACACATGACGCCAGTATGACGCAAGATGCATGGCGCATAACCCATGATGCAAGACACATTGTTCATGATGCCACCAGCACTGTGCACGGGCATGCATTGTTCAAGACGCATGATGCATGACGCACGATGTTGCAAGCCAGATGACGCATGATGCATGACGCAAGATATGCATGACACATGACGCCGCTGCAAGCCGCATGATGCATGACACATGACGTATGACCCAAGACGGTGTGTGACGCATGACACATGACATAGGCCGCTTCAAGCCGCATTACACAAGCCGCATGACGCAAGCAGCACTGTGCACGACCGCACATTGTTCAAGACGCAATATGCATGATGCACGCCGCATGACGCATGACGCATGACGCATGAAGCAATATGCATGACACAAGACGTTGCTGCAAGTCGCATGACAAATATAGCATGACGCAAGACGGTGCATGACGCATGATGCAAGTCGCAATCCACATTACACAAGACGCATTACACATGACGCTTGATGCATGACGCATGACGCATGACGCATGACGCATGACGCATGACGCAAACCGCATTATGCATGACGCAAGTATGACGCAAGACGTTGCAATCTATTGATACATGACGCATGACACATTGTTCAAGATGCTCGTCGCATGATGCAAGACGCATGACGCATGATCCAAGACGCATGACGCATACACATGACACATGACGCATGATGCTTGACGCAATCCGCAAGACACATTGTTCAAGACGCAAGCAACACTATGCATGACACGCATTGTTCAAGGCGCATGACGCACCCCGTTCCTCACTCCCCGCACCCCGCTCCCCGCATTGTTCAAGACACATGACGCATGATGCACCCCGCTCAGCACTCCATGCTCCATCCTTTCAGATTATTAAAAAGTTACTAAATTTGATTTGTTAAACAAGACAAACTAAATAAAATACTATCTTAGATTTGCATTCAACGATATTTATTTTTTCTACTTTTTTGCAAAAATACTTTAATAAGTTTTATTTTTATCTACATTATTTTCTTCCGTTGCTGTGCACGGATTTTGATTACTAGTATATATCTTTTGTCAGTACTAAGCAAACAATAGAGTACTGAGTCCGTATCTGCTGTTATTCTTGGGGATAACAGGACCCTGTTATCCTCTGATCCGACCGCCAGATTTCGACGCAGATGAACTGACGGCTCAGATGGACTGCACGGGACCCGATGTATCATATATTATAACCGTTAGATAAAAAATAGACGGTCAAATATAAAAATAACAGAACCCTGTTATCCCCAGAATAACAGCCGATATGATTCATAGAGTACTATTTTATTAAAGCTATAATTCGACCATTTGAGCCTTCTCAAAATTCGCAAATATCAACACGACGCAACATCATCTAATTATTATATTTAAATGAACAATGGGAGGCTTCAAAATGAGAAGGCCTAAAGGCTAAAGCCCAATAATGATAATATCAGGTTAATTAGGTTACGGATTAAGCGCACGTTATCTTCTGAAAAAATTGAATCCGCTCAATTTCCTTTCCTTTCTTCAATTAAAATACACACGCGTAACACAACCATTGGCTGGTCAAATTTTCTCAGAAAGCCTTCAATCCTTCCCCTTACCACTCTCCACCTCAGAAGCTCAGTGAGAGTGTGCTCCAATCCATGTCTCCGAATGTGTTTTTGGGGAGAACCCATTGTCTCCGTCAATCTCTCCCCCTCAGTCGAAGCACACCCCTCGCCTCCTCCAACGGTCCCACTCAAGCCTTGCCTCCAAATCTCAATTTTGCTGCGCAATACCTTGTTCAATCGTGTGGTCTTTCCTCAGACGAGGCACTCAAAGCATCCAAGGTCATCAACCACCTCAAGTCCCCCGATAATGCCGATGGAGTGCTTCGGTACCTCAGAGAGATCGGCGTAAACGAAGTGGATATAAGAGCCGCAGTCTCGGCGGATGCTCGCATCCTTTGTTCCAGTTTGGAGAATAACTGGAAACCAATCATTGCAAAGCTTCAAGAGACTGGCTTACCAATCAAAGACATCTCAGGTATCATTTCTCGAAGACCTTACCTTTTTCGCCACAATATTGCGCCAAAGATTGACTTCTGGATGCAGACTCTTGGCCCCACCGAGTTCCTATCAGTGGTCATGAGATGTGATGCTTCTCTCCTCTGTAGCAGCTTGGAAAATGTTCTCATTCCTAACTTATCTTTCCTTATAGATGAATGTGGTTTATCTCATCGTCAAATTATCCGGTTGATTAAGTCGAGTCCTAGACTGGTCTCATATAAGCATGATGTTTTGAGAAAGCAAGCTGAGAGGGCTGAGGAATTAGGCATTGAGCGTTCGTCTGGTGCTTTTCTGTATGCATTAATTATCGTCAGCTATCTGAACCAAAGCATCATAGATGCAAGGATAAATAACTTGAGAAGTTTCGGTCTTTCACAAGAGGAGGTAACTACTATTGTTAGTAAACTCCCTCTTGTGTTGAGTCAGACAGAGGAGATGTTGGGTCGTAAAATTGAGTTCCTGCTAAATGATTTTGGTTGTGATAAATCGTACTTGGTCCAAAATCCATCTCTGCTCACATACAGCTTGGATATGCGACTAATCCCCCGGAACCTTGTCCGCAAACTTCTCAAGTCGAAAGGACTTTCAGTGGCAAATAAAACCTTGGCTACTTTTGTGAAGGCAACTGAGGAGAAATTTCTGGTGAAGTTTATCCTGCCATATGAACATGCTGTTCCTGGTCTCCACCAAGCATATGCAGATGCTTGTGTCATGAAAACTGCACCTAAGGGATAGTTTAAGATTAGCCCCATTTTATTTTCGTTGATTGTTTAGGTAATGTATTTATACATTGCAATTGAGGTAGTTCTCTTGCGAAAATGCGCACTCTATTGTGATGTTCAAAATGTTCGAGCCACTTATTCGGCAGATTCAGTTCAGATATGATTCTGACAGTTCTGCTAATTTAATTTGATGCTTCCACATTAACCTAACTTGAACAGTTGAAGCTCCCGTTACATGTACATTTTTTCATGACACTTACTGGTTATAGGGACAAAATTTAACCAAATTCATTATTCTATTGAGGTAAATTCCAAAGATATAAACTTGAGGGATGAAAAGAAATCCTTAATTATCAAGAAATTACCAGCCCAAATAAAAACCAAATGGAAAACTGAGAGATCAAATGGCTTATTATACCACACAAGTGAGGTTCATGACTAACTGCACCTTAATTTTTGCCCCATACATGTTTTCATTTTCATTTTATGTTTCATTGTGGCTTTTTTTTTTATTCACAATTTATTGATTCTTCAGCCTCAATTGCCTTTGACTATTGATTATTTTGGTTTGAAACTTAGTATCAGGTGATAATGCCCTTATTTTAGTTCACAAACCTATTAAGGAAACTTGCTAGTTGGCTTTAGACTTAGTATTGGGTGATAAGAAGGAATTGCCTGCACTGGAGTTGTTCTTATGTACCTATAAGGCTGCACTGACATGACTTTGCTACTTGTTCCTAGTTTACTGTACTGTGGTAACCAGTACTTGTTGCTCCACTCCAGAACCCTGTAGAGTCTGTACTACTAGCTGTGTATGCACGTGTACATCCATAGAGACTCAAAGAGCAAACTTTATAGTTAATATACCAGTATAAGTACATAATCAAATGCTGTTAATTTTCTGATGTTGCCTCTATCTTGCTCTTATTTACTGTCCTAAATTGGCAAATGGTTTACCAGTGTAATTAAATAATAAAATTCTGTCAGTTGTCTGATGTTACCTCTCTCTTTCTCAGATTTACTGGTTTTCTAAATTGGCAAATGCTTTTAAATCGTCTGTTGGATTTACTGGTTCTCTGATACTTTTAACAAGTCACTTGTATTGAAACAAAAAAAATAACATGTTGTGCTATTAAAAGAATTTGATGATTTAATTCTTGCATTGTGTGAATTGTATGTACCAAATCTCTTTTCTGCAGAAAAATTACGGTAGACTCATAGAGAAGTTAGGGCAAAACCAAGAGGAAAGAAGGATAAAAAGAAGATGAAAAACAAAACTGAAAGTGAAGAAAGTGCTACAAGTGAAATCAATTATTACGTCTGGTTTTCAGATTATGTTGGATCTAGTAAAATTACTGCTACAAGTGAAGAAAGTGCTGGTACAATGAACATAACACCGGTATGGCTAGTGATGGTATCGTACAACTGCAAGAATTTTCTGTAACAACTACAAGCATTGCTCAGATTGGCAGTCAGTCTCTCTGCTGATATCTTTGCTCTTTGCATTCATATACCAGCTTTGACCAGGTCTAGATGCATGCTGGTACCAACACTTCCTAATTCATGAAACTGAAAGATCAGCTTCACGAGTGTAATAATCGAACATAGGGCTTCAACAAGTCGGATAATATGTTTGAGAGTGAGCCATAGGAGTGATACATAGTGCTTCTACTGGAGCTAGTCACATAAGTACTATTTTGTTTGAGAGTATACTATGAGGTGTTAAGGTATGAATGTAGAGATTTTTTTGTCTATTTGTCTAGATAATATGTTGGTTATAAACTAATAATAAGCAGTAAAAGCCTGAAAACTAGAGTAATATGCGAGAAAATAATCAGAGATCTAATTTCTTGTCTATACTTTTTTTTTTTGTCTATTTCTACACAAGGAAAAGTTCTTCAGGTGTTTTGGGTTCTAATTTTGGGCTTTTACACGTGGCCTGATCCGTTCAAAACCTGATATATCGCAGCGTAGAAAACATGTTTTCCGAAGAAATAGTACAGCTTTAAAAATAGTTAAAATTTCTAAAGATGAAAAATTGGATCTTCAATAATTTAGAGTTTGAAATACGCTTAAATCGTGCTTTGCAAAGTAGAATAATCTGAATGTTTATATTATTATTACAATATGTATTTAGGAAACTATAATAGAAGTTTGTAATAATATTATAAATTAGGTATTTATATTATTAAAATATTTCTATCAAATATATTATAATGATATAGATGTCGTTTGTCATAATAATAATAGAAATATTTTGTTCAAAAGTATAAGTGTACAAAATATCCCTCTTAACTATTCATTTTAATATTATAGATACATGTCGTAATTGTAAAAATACTTGTTAATAACTTGTTTAGA
This sequence comes from Eleocharis quinqueflora, assembly GCA_964058865.1. Classification (NCBI taxonomy): domain Eukaryota; kingdom Viridiplantae; phylum Streptophyta; class Magnoliopsida; order Poales; family Cyperaceae; genus Eleocharis; species Eleocharis quinqueflora. The sequence goes on from CAXKVX010001116.1 coordinate 268,674, forward strand.
AAAATATAAATGCCCAACTTGCAAGGGCATTGCATGTGGAACTCGAATTTAACATGTAATTTTCAACATCATGCATGGAGAGTTGGAAACTGATGTATTTTTTTTGGTACTCGATATTGTGGTATCATTATCTTTACTCTAATACTGTTTGGTTGGTAATTTTGAATGGAGATGAAGGATAAAAAATAAAATGAGCTAATCAGTAGCGGAGCCACGTCGATGCAGGGTGCAGCTGGGTGCAGCTGGATCTTTTGAATTTTTTTTTTAAAATGACCATATATATTAATTTTTTTTTCTAAAACAACCATGTATTTGAACTTTTTTGCATAAATGACCATGTATTTCAAAAAAAGAAAAAGAAAAAATGATCATTTATCCATTACTTTTCTTTGAACTAATAGTCACCTTTCGATACTTAATCGAATTCATTAAGATTTTTAGCTATCTTAATTAATCTAAAATCTGTCTTTCACATTTTTTATACTTAGCACAATTTTCTAAACAATTAAGTAAAGTTTCTATAAGACAAGTATCACATCTCGGTATCTATCAAATACTCTATTCTTAATATTTGAATCTAATATTAAATTTTTTAATTACAAATACTAAATCCTAAAATTCATGCGAATTCTTTTAAGCCATTACAATAAAATAGAAATGAAGAACATATCATAAAACATCAACAAAGAAGATATATAAAACTAACTAAAACATTACAAAAGTTTCAAGTAACTACTCTGATAAAATCATACAAAAATTTAGCTAAACAGTTGAAAACAAACAAAAGAATAAAACGAGGGAGTTTCAAAGAAAGCGATGAATAAAACGAGAAAAATGACGAAGATGGTGACCGTCAACTGCTAGCAAGTATCTCTTTTTTTTTTTTGAATCTCTTGACAGAAGCTGCCAAGTTTTATTTCATCAAAAAAACAACTATTACATCATGTAGTGTCCTTCATCATCCATATCATTACAACACTGCACACTACCCTTTCCTAAAAACATATTACACTCTACATGGCTACAACATTTCCACTACTCAACTTACTTCTCAAGTCAGGTCCTATCTCTGATTTGAGAGTTCAACAATGTCGCATCCATAGCGAAATATCCACTAGCAATCTTTGTACGAGTTGATCAGGATTAATACCAGCAGAATTGCCATCAAATATCCGAGCGTTCCTCTGTTTTCATATTGAGTGTGTTATTGCTAAGAAAGCGGTCTCCCAGAGTTGAATGTTTTGGTTGATCCTCCGAATCCTTTCTCTTGCTCTCTGGATCATGCTGCCTGTATCTGTCGTGAGGGTGAGGAGTGGGAATCCGAAATGTTGTTGCATTAGGAACCATACCTCTACAACATACGGGCATAGAAAGAACAAGTGTGAGATTGACTCAATTGGGCAGTTATTTCACATGACACAGTGCATGGCACATTGAATTCTCCTCCTCATGACATCATGTGTTAGGATCCTTCCTTGTAGTAGCATGTATGCAAACACCCTGACTGCTAGCAAGTATCTCTCTCTTCCTTCTCTTCTAAACTTTATCTCTCTCAAAACTAAATTTAAACCCTAAACTCTGCTCTAAATATGTACTCTAATTCTATACCAAAGACAAGTAATTATATGGGGGACAAAACCCTCAAATAGAATTCTCAAAATAGAACAAAATATGTCTAGACCAACTTTGTTGCAGCCGCAATGAAGGTTGGTTGCGGCCGCAATGACTCAAAAATTGGTCTGAACCGACTTAAAGTGTGCTATTTGAAAGAGTATTGTGACCATTATAAATTCCAATGGACTTAAATCGCCAAACGTGCTCAATCATGCAAGGTTGTGTAGAAAATAGTGCTTTGAAAAGTTTGGTTACAATCACAATGAGTTGGTTGCAGTCACAATGAAAGTTGAAACTGTCAAGCCGAAGAATTGGCAGTTATGAAAATTTTAGTTGTGGCCGCAATTGATTAGGCTAACATGCAACGTTTACTATTTTGATCATAACTTCACCCCAAACTTCGGTCGAGACGATTCAAAGTGCATTGGAAAGTTAAGGACAAGTTCTACAACTTTTACACGTCATCTTGGATATTCTAATTTTTTATTACTGCATTAAAACATACTTAAGTAAAATAATACCTTAAACTCTTGCAAAACAAACTTATTAATCTAAATTACTTCTAAAATCTATAACACTTGGTCTATTTAACACATGTAGCTCTGAATTTATGTATATGATATTTTGACTTATCAATTAAAATGATAGTTGAGTGATATTCTATGGACCATTTATGTAATTTATTCTAAAAAATATAGAGTTAAGTAAATACATAATGATGTTAAAAAATTAAGTAAGAAAATTTTAACCGTTGTAATAAAATAAAATAAAAATAGCATAATTCAGATACGAAAAAGAATAATCTATTTTACAAAATTGAATAACTAATACAAAAATATGAAAACATACTTAATAGATGTGATTTTTTATATAAGGGGTATCTGAAGCCTGAATATCTATTACTTAATGCCTCTTAATAAACCTTTGTGCTCAGGAGCGGAGCCAGTCGGCTCTCGCTGGTCACTTTTTTTGCAAAATATACTATTGACAATTTTTTTGAAAAATATGCTTACAATTTGATTTTTTTTTTTTAAATGTCTTATTTTGGTCCTCTCGAAAAAAAATCATAAATCTTGTCCCTGTCTAATGAAAAAAAATGGATTCACTCCTGTTGTGCTCATGAAAATTTAAACTCATAATCTCATGAAAACAATTCTAATTAGCTATTAATAGACTACTCAATAATTTGCATAATAAATGTGATTTATTGCAGATAGTTACACTTGTAAATATGTCGGCGTTCCTAATATATGTCATCAAGAGCTAGATAATCTTTGAATGCAATAAATGAGGCAAGGCTGAACCTAGGCTTAAAGGGTAGCTGTGCTCTTTTTCTTGAATTTTAGGACAGACATGCTATGCACTGTCATCAAGCCTAACAATATTTAGACATTTTATTTTTGGAAAATTGTGGATTTTCTTAGAAAATAGTCAAAATTTCATAATTATCATCCTTTTAGTGTAGAGAAGTTTCATAAAATTTTTAGGTAGTAGGTACCAGTTTTTTAATGCCTCAATTCAATTCCAGTTTTTGTCTCTATTATTTGAGTCTCATCAATTTTACTATTAACTATTTTTTTTTATCAATTAGAGGCAACAAGAGAAGCATTTGAATCATTCTCTAAATTAAATAGATATTTCATTAGCAGTGCTCTATTTTTGTTAAAAATAAAGTTTGATCTATAATGAAATATTCCTCTTTTTATTGAACAAGAATGAAAAAATTATTTCATATAGGACGTATCTCACAATTCATTAACATGGTTGTTAATTAGCTACACAAAGTATTTATATTTTGATTTCTATATCAAGAATGTGGTAAAAATGTGTTCCATTATATTATAATTTATAATTACAACTTATGAATCTTTAATTAGGAAAAAAAAAACTAGAATTATCAACCTTGATATTTTGTTCAGTATTTCACCAAAATATTTCTCCATAATCCCCTTAAATCTATAATGGAAATTAACAATCTAAAATCTAAAATTAAATATAGAGCCTTTGAATTGGGTCATGAACTCATGATAGACAACTCTAGTTGAATAGTCACAAGAGAACACTGTACAAACATTAAACAAAAACATTTATTGCCAAAATGCATTAATTTGATACAGACTGTATGAATTTATCTTTATTTGGCAATCTCTGCTGTCTCTTTCTATCTCTTGACAGAGGAACTATGCAACTAATACAAACTGTCAAAATCTGGCTCCTCCTTTGCTGTCAGTTTTATTATGGCATATTTATGAAATGCAATCTGAATCATTTAATTTGAATGCAACGGTTCAGATCACGCCATAGTTATTGGCCTATTACAAATTTGCAATAATAGAGACAGTTGACTTTGGTTTCTTTTTTTCCCCTCAAAATTTGATAAAAATATAGATCAATAATTGTTAATTAGCTACACAATTCTCAGCTGTCATATTTGTAATAATTTTGATGTATACATTCCTGATTTTTAGTGCACTTCATTTTGATGTTGTTTTCCATTTGTGACAGTCAATTGCGCTTTTGACATAACCTGATCACTAAGGTTTTTTTTTTAATTTATAATTTGATGATGTATCAAATGCTTTAATTTCAAAATTTTAAATTTTAAGTCACTTGGTGTCTGTTTTGCAACAAGAGTATTTCTGCATTTCAACCTGAGCATGCATGAACATAAAAATAGTGAAGAGAGAATGATATTCTTCTAACTAATAATTTACTAAATTATAATTTTGTCTTTTCCAATTATGAAAAATATCACTCCTTCACACTATTTTTTTTATTCTGATAGTATTTTTTCTAACGCTATTTCTAAAATTTCCAAACCAATTCTTTATATACAGTAAATATACAAATTTGACCAATTTACCTTGGGATTGGGTTTCAGATCGTTAGGTGTCGAAACTTTCGGGTCATAAATCGGATAAGGTGAGATTAAATTAGATATCAGGACAGATATAGCATCGATCTTTTTCAGATAATGTCGATCTTTTTTCGAGTAATAAGTCGAGTCCAACAACATCGATCTTTTTCCAGCAACAGGAAAAATTGGGTTTGACAGTGTCGATCTTTTTCGAATAACAACTTGGGTCAGGTTCGAATCAGAGGCGATGTCGGCTTTTTCGAGCTTCGAGTATGGACAAACGAGACCATATTGTGGTACCAAATTGATTTATTAAATTGTGATTTTATTTAATGTCACTTTGTTAGTAAGATTGAATTATGATGTACAATGGTGGAGCCATAAAAAATTTTAAATGGAGGTCAAACTTCGATGCTAATATCAAATAATAATCATATCAAATTTTGTTAAATTATAATTATGGAGCAATAATAGAATATATTTTTTATAAGGTTATAAATTTTCTTCACAAAAATATTAATTTTACACTAAAAATATATATTATTTCTATGCATAATTATTTTTTAAAATGGGTGACATTGACACTCCATATCAACAATTAGATCCGTCAATGATGACGTGGGTGAGGTCGAATCTGGTCAATTTACAAGTCATTTTATGTCAAGTCAGATCGGGTTTCAGATCCACATGTGTTGTTTTGCCTCAGATTACAAATTATTCCAAGTTGGATAAGATTTGATTCAGGTCTATGTTTCGCTTCTAATTGGGTTATAGATTATATCAGGTCAGGTTGAACGAGTTTCGAATTGTCGAGCGTTGCTAATTTGCTATGACTCGAGTTACGAATCGAATCAAATCAGGTGAGTTACATCAAAATAACGAGTTGGATCGAATTAGACTCGGATCAAATCAGGTGAGTTTTTCGAGTCGGGTCGAATTTCATCACCTCTAATAAATTGTACTTTGATATATATTATGGTATTCAAGTTAAATTTTATTCGCAGATTTTAAGATTTTCAGGTGATAACTCTCACCTCTAAGATTTTGAAAAATATTTTTTCAGGATGAATCGCTTGACTTATTCTGAGTTCATGTAGATCCGTCACTGATTACTACCATTGCGGATAATGGATTTATAATTTAGACAAGTAGAATTATTATTCTGTTTTATTTTATGTAAAATTATTTGGTTTAAATGGCAGTACCATGGATAATTACTTCGTAACTCATTTAATTGGATGCACAACCTTCGCATAAATATGTTACAATTACAAATTCAGAAATCAGAACGACCAAATTAAATTGTCAATTTTTTCTATGACCAATGCTTGCAGAAAAAGGTTCCACAAAATCTATAAAATTTCTTTTGATAAAAAAATATTGATAGGTAAAATTGTAAACACTCTAGATTTTATCTACAACAATGCACATAAACTAGTTTTGTTCATCTCTTGGAACCCTCATCTTATACAAACGAATGCAAACAAATTTACTACCAATTGGCATAATTTTTTAATAAAAATAAGATCAATAAATTCAATTTTATCTTATGAGTCTTCAACTTCTAACAATAATAGTGGCTAAGAGCAATGTTGTTAGTGTGAAGACGCGAGTTCGAACTCTGATGATAACAAGATGGGTGTGTTTGGATCACCAAAAATAGCACTAACTATGGATTAGTGTTGCTATCCACACAAAAATATGATCCGAACATGAATTAGTAAGTTGTGAGTAGTGTTAGTTTATACAATTTTGCTAACCCAACAAAATTGTAGGATTAGCAAATTAACATGTGTCATGGTAAGTTAAAATAAATTATTATTTTATTATATTGTAATCATCAGCTTGCCATTATTATTATAGTAATTGACATCATCATAATCATCATCATTATTATTATTATTATTATTGTCAATTGTAATTATTATTTTTTATTATTATTGTTCTTGTAATTGTCATTATCGTTTTATTATTATTAATATTATTAGAGCTATGCTATGATACTTCACGAAGCGTCATTCACACGGAATTTCGCTTTCATATCTCCAATTTTGATATTCATACAATCGATCCAAACCGTTGAACTTGATCTTCATATTAAAGTCTCCTTGAAATAGTAATTTGATGATATATGGACCATCCAATATGAGTGATTTTTCATCTCTGCAAAAATAGTAAAAAAATATAAAAATGTGAAATTTGCTCTCCAAAGAAGATTTTAATATGGAGATCAAGTTCAACGGTTTGAATTAGTCGTTTAAATTTTGAAACTCAAGATATTGAGGCGAAGTACCATGCTAGTGGCGCTTTGTGAAGCACCATAGCCCAGCTATTATTATTGTTGTTGTTGTTGTAATTATCATTATTATTTTATTATTGTTATTATTGCTAATTATTATTGTAATTGTCATTATTTTTATTGTTATTATTATAATAAGATTGTAATTATCATTGTTATTTTTTATTATTATATAATTGTCATTATTTTATTATTATTATTAATATTATTGATTTATTGTAATTATCATTATTAATTTATTATTATTATTATTATTACTATTGTAATTGTCATTAATTTATTATTACTGTTATATTTTATTATTATTCGTTAAAAAACAAAAATAATTCATTATTTTACTAATTTTTCCTATCACTACTACAAATGTACAATCTATACAACATTTTTACTAACCCATATAGCCCAAAATTAGCATTTTTTGCACTAACTTAGATAACAAAAAGTGACTACTATTTCAATCACTAATTTTGATAGCAAAAAGTGACCACTATTTCAACTTCGAAATATTAAAATGCAATAACCGTTATCTATTACTAAAAGAACTTTTAACAATAATAGTGCAACATGAAAATCTGCAGCTAAGATAGGTTCCCAAAAATTATTATTCTCATTAATATTTCATTACTTCAAGGTTACAACAGAACATAAATAAATAAATTAATAAATAAATAAGAGGCATCCGAACTGAGTCACGCCGCAAGCATTGCTGAAAAAGCATGCAACAGCTGAAAGAGACATTTGTGAAATTTTTAGCTGTTTCTGTTGTATTTTCTCACTTGACCTTTTCTTCTGAGTTCACAACTCAAATCTGGTAAGAGGCCAAATGTGAGGTTTCATTCCTGAAAAAGTACAAAGAAAAGTTTACCTGACATGGAGACTCTCACAGGAAAATTGTACGGAGAAATTTGTTTTGCTTGTAATTCATAAATTTGCTTCTTTAATTTTCTCTGCATATATTTCCAAACTGACCAGTCAACACTGTGTATATTTTCGTTAAAAATGAGAACACATTCTGAGAACTCTGCCTCTTTTGCTTTGCTGAACAGTTGCAGTGGATTTTATCTAATTATTATGTATGTGTTCATCAAATTCACAGACAGTGTCAATTCAATTATCACTTTAGAACAGTATATTACATTCTTTTACTGGGGATGTTGGTGTAACTGTTTTTTAAGAGCTTCCTTCCAAGTTCCAACGCCATTGGTTTTGAATGCTATATACTAGTTCACTTTTCTATATGTTTAAATATGTTAAACCCAATTATCAAATTCATAGTATTGATCTTTTTAGAGATGCGTGTATTTAAAATTTTCTAATTGTTTTGGAGTAAATGTGTGGTGCTTTTAGAAGCACCAATGACTTCTATGCTACATTTTTAAATATTTTTCATGGTCAATAACTTCTTTATATCAAAATTTTGTAGGAGACAAATTTTTTCTATTTTTAGAATTTTTTAATTACGTGTTTCGAATTTTCGAATTGTTCAAGTCTTAATATAGAATTTTTTTTTATCTCCTATAAGATTCTGATATAAAAGTATTTAAGGATATTTTTAAGTTAAGAACGCGAAAAATCTTAGCTTAATATTTTGTACATTTTATGCTCGTTTATGTGGTAAAAAATGAATTAGTCTAATTTATTAGTATTGATTAATTTAATACATTCGTTGATTAACATCATGATATAGTATAAGACTAACTAAAAGAACTCATAAAATTTATAAAAGTGCATCTAAACTCTAAAGTAAACAAAAAAGGTCGGCGATTTGCATTATTGAATTTTAAAGTTTGAAATATAAGAAAAACAACAACATTGTAACATTTTTTTGGAAAAAAAATGTTTATTTAATAAAGATTTTTTTAAGTTAAGTTTGGAGGAATTAGTTTGAAGAGAATAAATGGAAAGAAAGACTCCTAATACAACAAATGAACATATTGAGTAGAAGAAGAAAGCATGAGAAGTTTACACAAGAAACATGCCAACTCTAAAGGCAAAGCCATGAATAAAAATTAGAAGATGATTTGAAAAAAAAAATGGCCACTTTGATGTTTCTATATTTATACTCAATTGCAGATACTCCCCTTCCCAATTCCATGAACAAATAAAACACAAAAAACTAAACCAAACAATATACATATTAACCCAACAATAACTTCTCCACAAACAAATTTAATGAAAAAAGAAGAAAAAATGCAACCTCCTCTGTGTCATCTCTGTTCATGTCTACCCATGATCCAAAGAAGAGTTCTCCTAGCAAAAGACGGCGTCTCATCAGCCCTGGAAATCGGAACCGTGCTATTCTCGCAATTTGCCGATTCTACATCCCAATCAACCATGCTCCCGCTCTTGTCGCACGTCGAGACATTGTATTCTGATTCAGTCAAAGGACTACCATTTCCAATTTTTGATTTCGAGTTCAACTCTATCGGCAGTCGGAACGATGAAGACCGCCTCGAATTGGTCTCCGGTACAGATCTTTCCTTCATTCGAAGCCATGTTTTTGAAATGGAGAAGCTCTCCTTTTTGTTAACTTTCGGACAAACATCGACATTTTTGGGCCCGTTTCTGGTTTCCATAATTTGGTCGAGTCCTTTGAACCCTTCTCTCCTAGAATGGCAATCGCACTCTGACATGGCAGCTCGGTGACCTGGTCTCTTAAACACCGGCATTTTCTTGGGAGGTTTTATGGGCACACGTAAAGAAGATCGGTCATCCATGACATACTCATAGGTACCCATGGAATAACATCTTCTTTGATCCAAATTTTTTGTACCACTTTCGGTACTGGTACTGGTACTGGTACCAGTATCATTGCAACTCCCTTCCCCCAAAGCCACACTACTCGTATCCACACTTCTGAACTTCCCAAGTTTGACTTGAACAATTTTTGCTTCACAAATCTCCTCCTTTGTATCATCATGTTCTGTGCACTTTCGCAGACCGTCAATATTAGAGATCCCCGACTCGTCGTCCCCAAGAGAGACTGCATGGGTATTTTGCACAATGTCTCTTCTGTCTGAAACTGTACCAATTTCTCTTGAACTGTCACTGCCCGACTCCAAAACAAAAATTAGAGGAGAGCAGCTGTTGGAGTAGTCTAGAAGGTTTCCTCTACAAAGGGGGCAAGTCGAGTGCGATAAAAGCCATGTATCAATGCATTCCAAATGGAAAGCATGGCTACACTTTGGCAAGAGCCTCAATTTGTCGTCCTGGTCGAATTCACAGAGACAAACCGCGCAATCAAACGGGTCCTTTAGGCCGATTATGGCCTTGTAGAGAAAAACCGGAAGATTGTCTATAAAAGACTGATCTACACCTGAGTCATGGAGGTCGAACAGCTGTTGCAACTGGCCTTGAAAGGCCGTGGTAGAATTGTCCAACAAATCTTGTGCTTCTCGTGTATTTGGTTTGATTAGGTATCTTACAAGGAGATGAAGGAGACCAGAGATGAAGAAAATTATTGCTAAAATAAGAATAATTAGGAGGATACTTGGGTTTATTTTGTTTTGTAAGTTTGTGGAGTCAGAAATAGGAGGTGGAGGTGGTATTAGAGTATTTTCATGCAATACCCAATTCATGATTTGAAAGATGCAGAGAGAAAGAGCGCAAAAGTTCAAAACTTACATGAATCTTAGTTTGTGCAATTCATGGTTGCTGTATAGTAAGAAACAGGACGTGTAGAGAGAGAAATTTATACTTGACAGCCGCTGCCAAGGTTTCTAAAGGAGAGACAGAGATAGTTCTTGGCAGCCTCTGCCAAGCTTGACAGAGAGAGAGATATAACTCAGTTGAATGTGTCTGAAATTTTGAACTAGTATACAAAGAGGAGAGCTTTTCTGAGGGACAAGATGCTCTCTCTGTTCTCTGATACAGACTACGCTCTTTGAATCTTGGGTTCCTAGATCTCTCTTTCCGAGAGATATGGTTTTGGTTGGTTCGGAAAGAAAAGAAAAATTATGAAGGTCAAGGGGTGAGAGAGATAGAGAGAGAGAGAGAGAGAGAGAGAGGAAGTTGAGATCCTTAATGAGTGGAGAAGTAAATGGCAAACCAAGCAGATGGAAAACTGGAAAAGAGAAATTAATTGGATTAATTGCAAGAGGGGAGGGGAAGGTGAGCAAATACAATGCAACCAAAAACTGTATTTAATATTTTTGTTTGTTTGCTTTTTTATTGATTGTTGGGTTTATTTGCATCTATGAATCTATGATCCTATTCTTTCATTTTTATCCAAATTTGAAATTCGAACACCGAGTTAGAAGAGACGATTTGTAAATATATATTTTAATTTTAATGTTATAAAGATGTCATAATTTTATTTTAATCAAATTATACAATTTTTAATAAAATTTTAAATTTTAATTAAAATTTTAACTAAAATATTACCAATTAATTAAATTTATTTAAAAAATTAAATAAATAATTCAAAATTTTCTAAACCAAAAGAGAGCCGGGGCCCACTCTGACCCGTTGGTTCTGTCCCTACCTAAATAATTGTAAATTGTAATTCACTTAATTTATATTTTTTAGAAGAAGTGAAGTCTTTACCTCAAATCAAATTTAAATTTTTTATCTACAGTCTTTTAAACTTGTGAATTTCGAATCGGCAATCTCTTTTTAAAATAACATTGCTCTTAATTATTATATCAAGAACTTATTATTTCATTCATTTAAAATATATGAACCTACTACTGTCTACTACCAATAGCTAATGTAATAGTTTACTGGTCTACTACCAATAGCTAATGTAATAGTCTAACAAGGGGTTGATATACATTTTGATATGATAGTTTGATAGTTTGTTAACTGCCTTACAACAGGTTTTGTTTTTGGCGTTTCGTATTTTTCTCAGATATGACCCTGCTTTTATTTGCAATTAATTTTGATAGTAACATTTGATTTGTTTCTGATAAAAAGTTTCCAAAATTGTCGAGTTGCTTAAATAGAGCAGTTGGCGTGGCCCCTTAAAAATCATCAAATATCAACATCTAGATTTACTATCAAGTATCAAATATATATTTAACAGAGATAGATGTTGTCACTACCAACATATGGCAACGCGTAATTATTAATTATACGCCAAATAGCAGAGATAATTGTTGTTGAAAGAGAGCTGATATACAGATACATTTTATTGATACGTAATCGATACGTGGGTCGTTATTCATGTTAAACATCTTATTATTCATGCATAACAAAACACTTAACATGCATAATTATTTTTTCAGTACAAAATAATATGCAACCGAACTCGAATAACATGCATAACAACGCATTTTACATGCATGATAACGCATCTTGTGGCACGTATCGATTACATATCAGTGAAGCGTATCATCAGAACATTTTTCTTGCTGAAAAATGACTAACATCAGATAAATTTTCTAGAGTACTAAAATATATTACAACTGTCACCTCTCTGCGATTATGCAGCTCTGCCTTTGATATAGTTGGAAATTTGGAGTGACAGAATCCATTTCCACACATTAATTTCGATTTATCTTACAATTTGAAATTCTAATTTTGACATGGTGCAGATTAAGTTTCACATTTCAACATGTCATTTGAAATTTTAATGTTGAATTATTCATCTATCTAGTCTATAATTGTTATGAGATTTAGTACACTAAATTTAAAACCACTAAGAAAATTTAACTACTAATCTGCGTCAAATTCTTCAAAGACATATTAAGAATTATGGATGTCAATTATTTATGATATAGTCACTAAAAAAATAATTCGAAGATAATCAGGAATAATTCGATTTTAACAAAAAATAACAAAATGCTGATAAATTTATAAATCATACTAAAAATAATAAATCAAATGAAAAGTTATGGCACAAAACACTTATTATTTAGAACCTACAATATTATATATTATGTACATACATTTTATGAAAAAAATCGAGGAAGTAACTTTACCTCAATAACATTAACAATACCAACACAAATTACAAAAGCATTAAAATTATGCATAAATAAATACGAGTCGGTCATTTATAAAACCAAAATATCTTAAATTTTCATGTTAAGGTTGAGAAGTTGGTACAGATCATATACAAATATATTAGTTGTTGGTTCAATTTTTACCTTGGTTTATTCATATTGGAACAAACAAAAAATGCTGAAATTAATGAAAAACTATTTCAAAAGAAATCTAATATTTAAAACACAAATAAATTATAAGTACACGTTGAAGCATTCGATCCTATTGCTTGTGTATCTGAGGTACAGTATCTAAGTCAGATCCTCGAAAGAAATTAACTAATTCTGTTAAAAAGTTGTGCATTTTGTTATTTTCAATATTTCTTGTATTGTTGATGAATTGTACTTGGAAATTTTTGTCTTTATTGAACTCTATTCCTCAATCCATAAACAAAGCAATTATATCATCATCTGTTAACTGTGAATAACGAAAAAGTTTATGAAAAGTAGATATATTTGTACATGGGAGCTGATAGGTAGATATCATATTTGATATCAACTATTGATATCGGTTTTATTATGCACCTTTAGTTGAGTTATCATACACATTATTTAAATTATTATGCATGTTATTTTTGTAATGAAATAGTTATACATGTTGTTAATTTTATAATGCACCTTTAGTTGAGTTATCGTGTACATTATTTGAGCTATTATGATGTTATTTTCTGTAATGAAATAGTTATATATGTTATTTTTTGTACTGAAATAGTTATGGTATAACATGCAAAATAACTCAAATAATGTGAATTATAACTCAACTAAATGTGCATTTAATAAAATCGATATCAATAATTGATATCAAATATGATATCTACGAAACATTATCCTTTGTACATTTATCCACCACTTCATCCATTCTGAGTGCAGCTCCAGTAATTTTATGCATTTGTCTATTTGTCTCCTAGATAAGATGGGAACTATTTGTGGTGGTGGTGCTACACCAAGTATAACCATCTAATTCTTCTGCTAATCAACATTGTCAGAACAAACCACATGTGTATGAACTGGAATTGGCTTCTCAGAGACCTTTTTGGTTGCTGCATTAGACATTTCATCAATGATTCAATAGGAGTATCAGTTTTTTGACATCTTGGTTTGGTTCTTGTCATTGATGATTATTTATTTGCTTACTGTTAGTTAATTAGGTACATTTTGTATCTGAGGTGTATAACTACACTCACCACTAAGGAAATGAGGCTCATTGAATCCTCATGTATATTTCTCTTCAAGATTCTCCTTTATTGCTTGTGTTTTACCCTTGCCTTTCTCTCTGAACATGAACAATTGTTTCCTCAAAGCTTTGATCTCAATTTGCATTGAAGTTTTTTCCTCATTTTTGTCTTTCTGCTCTTGATTTATTTGAGCTTCAGTCTTGAGTCATGTGTGAGGTGTGGATCATGAGCTGAGGCAAAGGTTGTTGTGCTACTATTTGAGGTGTTGACATGGCTTGTCTCCTTCAGAGAATAAGGGATTGTATCTTGTTGAGGAGCAAAATCATATATGTCTTTTGATAAAGGTTAAGAGGATTTTGTTGTGGAGGCCATGTTGCGAAGAGCAAGGAATCGAATGGGGGAGAAAGAGACTTATCTGACCTTTTGATTAGAGGAGATTTGAGCAAATGGCAAGAACGAGAGATATGTCATGTCTTCTTGCAACGAAAGCAACATTTAGCGTTATGTAACAAACTATTTTTCTATGGCTAAGATTCTTCATTGTTGGGTTAACTGTTGATTTGGACATAGTCGTCTTAGGATTCTGTTGATGAGGCCATCTAGCTCCGCCATTGGAGGCATGCTTGATTTCTCCATTAGGACATTGAGAGGTGGGACCTTAACCAAAACCTCCACAAACAAAAGTATAGGCGGTTCTGTTACGTCTCCTATGTTATGAAAAATAGAAAAAATTATAAGTAAACTCACATCAATATTATAGTCACATCAACAGTAAATTAAAAAAATCAAAACATAAATACATAACATATTAGCATTAAAATTAATTATTTCCTTATCATAACATAAATGTTTACATGTAATACTATTAAGAGTTACAAACAAATACTTCTTGTAAATCAAACGCAAAAAAAAAAGAGTAATCATATACAAACAAAACAAAAAACCTTCTTGAGAACTAATTTTTACTTTTGTTCCACTGTCATGACCTCCCTCTTCATTGGCATTTTCATCACTAGCACCATCAAAGTCCAAGTCAATCAAACTGTCCCAATCAACTTGGGATAGACTCAGATGTGGTCCCACAATTCATCCCCGAAATCCCTCTTGAACTTCTTCTTCTTTTTGCCCTTGTTGGTGCTGGTACTAATGGTGGTGCCTTTGCCATTGCACTTACTGCACATTTTTATCTTCTTGTTGGATGAAACTGGTGCTGGTGCTGGTAACGATAACAACCAGTCTAGGTCCTTTGCCACCTTTTGGAGATCGGGATACACCCAACTCCATGGATGAATATTCTCCAGCAGGATCTAGATGACATGCCTGAATTTTTCAAGGGGGTCCATCAGTTAACAGTGAAAAATGAAAGTGATCAGTAAATAAGTGATTATATCCTAAATCCTAACAAAAAAAAGCGATCAGTAAAAATGAAAACCATCAGTTATTGCACATTTATATCCTAAACTCTAAACCTTAATTTTAAACTAACTCAGAAGTGATTATATCCTAAATTATAACACAAAAAACTTAAATTTAACCGAATAATGAAAGCGATCAGTAAATAATTTAACTGAATAGTGAACTAATTGCAAAATAATAATTTACAATTTTGGACTAATAAGTAATAATGAACATTGAACATTACGTTTACATTATTTCAGACAAATGGACATTGAACAGTGAAATGCGTTGTTAAGCAAGCTTATGAGAAAGCTTAAGAGAAAGAGTATGAAATTATCTTGAGATGAGTGACGAAGTGAGGATGTGTTTTAGGGGAAGAGACACAGCGTGAGGGCGTGCTTTAGATGAAATTAGCTTGTGCAAAAAATCCTCGGGAAAAAGAGACACGATGTGCTTTAGAAGAAGGAGAGAAAACAAAAATGTATTATAGGTCTAAAAAACATTGAAAAGACACTATAAGTCTAAAAGACACTTTATCAACATTATGTAATTACTATATTTGAACTTTACTCTTCGAAAAGATCGACAGATTAATTATTTTATTATTTACAACTTCATAATACTTTACAACTTTATAGAAGCATGATTTTATATCATTCATATAAACATTCTTAAGAAACACTTAAACGAAACGTAACGAACCACTTGTGTTTACGTTATGTTTAATTACACGTAACAAAAATCGTTTTCGTCTTACATTTCGTTTAACAAACACAACAAAACTTTCTTGCATTTAAAGTTACGTTACATCACGACAAAACGAAACGTTAAAACATGCAAAACGTGTTGCTTTGACAGTCCTATCTGTACCAAATTTTGAAATTAATTCCCACATCCGCGAGATTGGCAATGCAGGTTTAGTAAAGCTTTTCAAGTTTCAAGCCATGATCTGGGGAGAAGTTTCAAGCTATTTAACGTTGCATCTTTTTTTTTCTTCTAGAGTTTGAAGGACTTGGAGCTTGTAGGAATTAGGAGAGGAATTCACAATCTTCTGAAATAAAAAATGTTAGAAATAGTCAGTTCTTCTGAATTCTCACTGCTAATGCATATTAACTGCTACAGCGCTGCTACAGTATCACCGAACAAAAATTACTCATTTTTAGTTTATAAATTGTTGACAATTCCAAAGAATATGGATTATTAAGAGAGATGGTTTGCTTTTTAACAGTATATTATGTATGATAATTTTTATAAAAAAGAAAATCGAGGAGTTCACATCTTCACCCAACTGGCCTCGCTTGATCCGCCTTGTTCCAAACAACAACAATAACAATACCAACACAAATTACAAAAGCATAAAAAATATGCATAAACAAGTTGGTCCTTTATGAAACCAAAATATCTTAATTTTTCATGTGTAGGTAGAGAAGTTGGCACATTGCATATTTGTATTAGTTGTTGGTTCAATTTTTATCTTAGTTTATTCATATTTGAACTAGGGTATTACAAATGGGTCGGGTCGGGTATCCGTGGATTCGACTCGGGCGAATTCATGGATTCACGGGTACCACGGATCCACGGATATCACGAATCGGGTAAGCACGGGTCCGCAGTGCAAAGGGTCAACCTGATCCATGATAAACCCGGGCGGGTCGTGTGGGCACGGGTCCCGCCGGATTTTTTTCAAATTAATTTTTCTGCCGACTTTTTTTCGAATTTATTGACTTTAAAATGAATTTATTTTTTATTTTATTTTTGAATTTTTTCAGCTGATTTATTTTTTATTTCTTCGAATTTTTTTTTGAATTTGATGTGACAAAAGGTGACATGAATCAATCAAGAGTCTGTCAGGGATCCAGTCACGGGTCCACAGGTCGGACGGATCTCCCGATTTTTGGCCTACCCGACCCGTTCTAGATCCGTGGATCCGCCTTCCACGAATCGGGTCGGATCTGTGCCTCGGATCGGGTCAGACACGGATCGAGTCGGGTCGAATCCGCGGGCTGGTAGACCCGCGCGGATTTTAGCACACCTCTAATTTGAACACACACACACAAAAATGGTGGAATTATTGAAAGACTATTTCAAAAGGAATCTAATATTTAAACGCAAATACACAAAAATAATAATTTACAATTTTGGACTAATAAGTAATAATGGACATTGAACATTACTTTTACATTATTTCAGACAAATGGACATTGAACATTAAAATGCGCTGTTAAGCAAGCTTAAGAGAAAGAGAATATGAAATTACCTTGAGACGAATGACGAAGTGAGGATGTGCTTTAGGGGAAAAGACACAACGTGAGGGTGTGCTTTAGATGAAATTAGCTTGTGCAAAAAATCATCGAGAAAAAGAGACACGATGTGCTTTAGAAGAATGAGAGAAAACAAAAAGGTATTATAAGTCTAAAAACACTGAAAAGACACTCTAAATCTAAAATGCACTATATCAACATTATGTAATTACTATATTTGAACTTTACTCTTCGGAAAGATCGACAGATTAATTATTTTATTATTTACAACTTCGGAATACTTTACAACTTTATATAAACATGATTTTATATATTTCATATAAACATGACGTAAGAAACGTTTAAAGAAAATGTAACGAATCATTTGTGTTTACGTTGTGTTTAACTACACGTAACAAAAATTGTTTTCGTCTTACGTTTCGCTTAACAAACGCAACAAATTTTTCTTGCATTTAACATTGCGTCATGACGAAACGAAACTTTAAACGTGCAAAACGCGTTGATTTGACAATCCTATCTGTGCCAAATTTTGAAATTAATTCCCACATCCGCGAGATTGGCAATGTAGGTTTAGTAAAGCCTTTCAATTTTTTTGGAAAAACCCGCTCAAACCCGATCCTGGATTGGACCGGTCCGGACCGACCCGACTAACCCGTCTTAACTCGTCAATAACCCACCATTAACCCGTCTTTAACCCGTATTTTTTATATTTCCTTTTATTTTTTAACAAATCATTTGAATTTTTATATTTTTTAATAATAAACTTTTTAACGAAATCAGTGACATACACATGCTTTGATTTTTGTATTTTTTTTCATTTTACTTTATTATTTTTTATTTTGGAAATTTTTCGAAAAAAAAACCCGGTGACCCGACCTACTCGATCCAGATCGAACTGGTCTAGACCCGCTTCAAACTCATCGGTCCATCGATTCATGGGCCTAAGATGAATCGCGTCCGACATATAAAATGTCAACCTATCGAAACTCAACCCGGCCAACCCGCTGGACCGAACGAATTTGACTCGACCCAACTCGACGGTCCATTATCAAATCATTAGATCACTTCACCCCAAATGACCTCGCTTGATCCGCCTTGTTCCAAACAACAACAATAGAAAATACCAACACAAATTACAAAAGCATAAACAAGTTGGTCATTTATGAAACCAAACTATCTTAATTTTTCATGTGTAGGTAGAGAAGTTGGCACATTGCATATACAAATATTAGTTGTTGGTTCAATTTTTATCTTAGTTTATTCATATTTGAACACACAAAAAATGGTGAAATTATTGAAAGACTATTTCAAAAGGAATCTAATATTTAAAACGCAAATACATTATAAGTACACGAGCATTCGATCCTATAAATAAATATTTTCACATATAAAACGAAGAGTTTCTTATGGAAACAAGCAGCTCAAACTTTCTTTTCAATGCCAACTAATTTAATTTTGATTGCAATAGCATCAAGACATATGTAATATGTAATATAAAAATAATATTCTCTGTACCAAGTACAATCGGAAGGGACTAAACACATGACAAAACTTTTAAGGCACTAACAATGAGTCCTGGATTTTCTGTGGACACAATTTATCTATCAATTAATGCATGGTAGATGTTTTCATTTGTGTCACTCGTAACTCTTAAGTGGTGAAATGGGAGCCACAAATGTTATTTTTTTTCAGATTTAAATGGAGTTGTTTGTAACTGGTAAGTGGTGATATGTTTGATATTCATGCTGCGCAATTTTAAAATATATTGAAAGATTTTTCTAGAACAATATATGAAAGGTTTAAAAATACATAAAACATTCTATGTATAACAGTAATTATGAGGGCACATTTAGGACTTTTTTCTTGATGGTTCAGAATTTAAGTTTTTTTATTCAAAAAATGATGCATATTTTAAAAATTCAAAGTTTAAACATATTTTTCGAAAAAAATTTCAATTACATGATGAATTTAGAAACTTTTTTCAAGATACCTCA
The DNA here is from genome assembly GCA_964058865.1 of Eleocharis quinqueflora. Taxonomy (NCBI): domain Eukaryota; kingdom Viridiplantae; phylum Streptophyta; class Magnoliopsida; order Poales; family Cyperaceae; genus Eleocharis; species Eleocharis quinqueflora. Next base: position 288,256 of record CAXKVX010001116.1, read on the forward strand.
GTTGTTCTCCCACTGATTATTCATACTATAATAAAATTACACTAAATATTATCAAAATATATAAATTTGACTTATGGAAATCGGGTTCATATAAGAACGACTCAATGAATAATATGAATCATGACTATATAATATACTCTATACTATCGAATTTAAAATTTCAAAATTTGTGATTGAAGTTTGTTTGCAATTATATCGTGGGGCCCACTCGTATCGTTTACAGAGCACAGGTGTGAAAGTCAGGGGTGCGCCTCACCGAATCTCAAAATTTAAAAAAGTAAAACTGGTGATAGGATAGGACGATAGGTGAAGGTTCTGTGCTGTTCCTCTTTGACCTTAAATATAAAATAACCTTTTTTGGTACAACTTGCATTAAACCCGAGACAAAACATTAAATTCTCAGTTGCGACTCCCGTTGTGTTCTTTTCCACTAGAAGTTTCACATCTTGGAAATTGGTACTATGTATCTTGACCGAATTGCGATGGAAATTTTTTGTTGAACCGATCTATGGTTAAATCATACAGCCGTATGTACAGAAGAAAATTTGTGTTCTATATCAGATATCGATATAGATTTTTTTTTTTACCATGTGGCTGTAATTGTATTTTTTTTTGTCGAATTCTGTCTATTGCAATAATTTGTGGTGTATGAGTATTGACTATATATATATATATATATATGAAAAAAATTTGAGTGCTCCGCTAATAGTACATCTAGATACTTTTGTCAGTGGTAATTGGTAGAATTAAATCTTGGAAATTGAAAATGTGAAACTATTATATTTATTATAAGGTGGATTGTATGTGATTGGTGGAGTTAGATGCACTGAGTATTCTGGTGGAGTATGTAAGTTTTGCTTATATATAGAGAGGGTGAAGTTATGATACATACGTATGTATGATGTTTGCGTATCTGGATCTTCCGATGCATCGAGATTCGAGTTTTGAGTAAGGTTTTATTTTGCTCCCATTTATTTAAAATATTTGTACGTACTTGTGTGTTCCAAATTAAATTTGTATATTTTTTTTGTTCTTTTTTGATTGTATATTACATTTCTAGTAATGCAAATAAAAAAATGACGGACCAATCAATAGCAAATAGCAAGGAACCTGAACATGCACAAGTTATTTCTAGTTATCACCTTTTTTATTACTTTTTAGCTGAAAAAAGTATACATATTTATATTATTACTAATGTATGAACAAAGTTCTTCAGAAAGTAGCACAAATTATTTCAAAAAGAAGAAACAAAATTGAACACATTTTTATTTCAAAAAGAAGAAACAAAATAAATATCAAAATTGAACACATTTTTTTTGCAAGGGTGTCAAGTAATTAACTAACTAATTAAAATATTAAAGTTGCATGGTTCGTTTGTGAATATATGTTTCTAGCACCTCACTTAGGGAAAGTCTAAAGGGCCGGACCGGGCTTTACAAGGACCGGGCCTAGAGGGCCTACGAAAGGGCCGGGTAAGGACCAGGTCTAAAGAGGACTTAATAGGGGCCGGATAATAAGGGCTTTGTTCTAAGAAAATAGGTCCGGCCCCTCTAAGGCCCAGCCCTTATCAGGCCCTCGGGGTTGCAAAGGGTCGGATCAGGGCCGGGTAATAAGGACTTTGGTCTCTTTTTTTAATTTTTTTAATTGTTAAAGGGTTTATAAGGGTCTGAGGGGCTGGCGTGGTTAAGGATTGCAGAGGGCCGAATCAGGGCGGGACGGGGTCGGGACTTGAAAGAGCCGGGTTAATAGGGGCCTGCATTTTTGAAATAAGGCCCGGCCCTTTTTGAAATACAGGGGTCGGGCTGGGAGCCGGAAGCTTATGGCATATCCTTACCTCACTGAAAGACATCCAGTCTCGGTATTTCGTATTTCAAATAAATTACAAATGAAATCAACATATTTTCTTATTTCTTATTGCTAATTATAGTTGGTCCATAAATATTTTAAATAAATTGCCAAATAAAAATAGTGTTTTTATGATAAAATCAAGATAATTATGTTCTCTCGCAATTTTGTTAATTTAGCTGGGTCGGGTTGGCTTGATACGAACCCGATCCCACCAAATAAACATAAAAATAAATCACAATAAAAATCATTTATTCACAAATTATGACGGTTTGGATGGGTCGATTGAAAAATTGAACCTCCTATCATGCGTTACACAAATTCGTTAGAATCACTCTCGAATTCGTATTAGATCCAATCCTACGTTACGCAGATCCGTTAGAATCACTCTCGAATTCGTATCTAATACGAATAAATACCAAATTCGCACCGAACACGGTACGTCTCGTATTTGTGCCGAATCCTGAATTAATTAATGTAAGGGAGAAAGAATGAGATGGATGTACCTTCTTGATTTTTATTATATTATATAGACTCATGGTGTTGATATTTAGGGTGCGTTTGGATCATCTTGGGTTAGCACAAACCCGAGAATAGCTGCTATTCTGAACTTCAAAACGATCCAAACATATTTTAGCTATTTTGAGTTAGTGCCAAATAGTTGCTAATCCACTAACCCATCAATTGATTGGGTTAGCCAGGTTAGTGGTTGTAAGGATAGCAAAATCATTTATTATTATTATTATTATTACTATCAGTACTGTTATATTATATATTATCATTATCATTGTTAAATTATTTAATTATTTCTAATTATAACCAATATCATTATAATAATAATAATAATTATTATTATAATCATCTTTATAATTATTATATTATAATTTATTATTATTATTATTATTATTATTATTATTATTATTTATCATTATTATTATTATATTATTTTTTATTATTATTGTTATTATAATTATTATTTATTATTATATTATTATTTATCAATATAGTTATTATATTTTTATTATATTATTTGTTATTATTATATTATCATTATTTTATTATTTTTATTATTGTTATTATTATTATTATTTTTATATTATTATTGTAATTGTCATTATTTTATTATTATTATTTTATTATCATCATTATTATTTTATTTTTACTTTTTTATTTTGTATTATTGTCATTTGTGTTATTATTATTTAATTATTATTGTTTTATTATTATATTATAAATTGATATCAGTATTTTATTGTTTTATTATTACTATTCGTTAGAAAACTAAAATAATTTATTATTTTATTGATTTTCACTGTCACTGCTCCAAATGTGCAATTCAAATAATATTTTCACTAACCTAGATAGCACAAAATTAACACTATTTTTGCACTAATTTAGATAGCAAAAAAGTAACCACTATTTCAATTACTAATTTAGAGAACACTTAAGCATGACATGATCACCCTATATGGTTTATTGGCTACTTTGTATTGATGATTCAACATGGGAGAGAATGAATGGAATGGACGTATATGAACTCATGATGCTACTATATGTTTTGTT
>CAXKVX010001117.1:0-40447 GCA_964058865.1 Eleocharis quinqueflora
GTAGAAGTGAGATCAAGTTCGACATCGTGATAGTTGGCTTAGTGCTCCACCAATGTGTGTAAGTGAGACCGAGCTCGACACCGTGATAATAGGGTTGGTGCTCCACTTGTGTGTGTAAGAGAGCCCACTCCGAAGTTGTATTTAAACAATTATTTAATGAAGCAGATCAGACTTGTTACCACAAAAAGCGGGGATGACGAGGATCCGGAGACGTAGGCAAGTCAAACTCCATCAATATATTGAGCTTTTTCTTTCCTATCTCTCTTTATCTTTTCTCAATTTACTTTACTTAATTGCTTTGTTTTGTGCTTGAGAATTGATTAGTGGTAATTGAATTGCTTGAATTGAGGCTTAATTGAATTACTTGTTTGGTCATAATTCGTAGAATTGCAATTAGGTCTCTATTAGTACTACACCTAGGCGCCTAGGTGTATCAAAGTGGTATCAGATCCAGGTTGAACTTGCTAATTAAGATATATTAATTGCAAGTAAAGGTCTAAACTATATGGTAACTAATAGGCATATTTCATTACCACCAGTATTGAGATTACATTGCAAACAAATTATCTTTTGGAAGAAATGCATGACCAACTACTTAAATATTCTTAACCTTTGAAAAATTGTCACCAAAAGATACACACCGAAATTGGATCCTATCACCAACAAATTAACTGCTTGTTCTCTATTAAAGAAAAGGAAAAATGACCATGTCGTTAATGCAATTCTTACAAGAACTAACAAACTAACAAAATAAAATTATCTTAAAAAAAAGGATGCAGACGACACGACAAGAGGAGAAAAATACAACAATCTCATCGGAGAGAGGAGAAAAACACGACATCGGTGGTGGCCATGGATGAGAAAGAGAAGAAGTCGAGTGGTAGAGAAGAACATAAGGGTGTGTGTGTGTGTGTGTGATTGAGATCGATAGATAACCTCTACACCTTTAGCATATTAGATCAGCTAGAGGTGTGAAGGCGGCCAGGCAGGGAAGAGAGAGTAGAATAGTTTGAGAAGTTGTGAAGGCGACCAGGGAGGAAAGAGAGAAGAAGAGACATGAAGCACTTTTTGTAGGTAAGGTAGGGATAAGACAACAATTATTTAAATTAACTGTTGCTATAGGAGCAGCTAATGCAGTGATTGTTTAAAATAATTATTTTCTTAGACTTTTTAAAAAAAATATATGAAAAGATAAGACAACGGTTGTTTGTAAATAATTGTTTCTTAGCTCACCATATAGCAACGATTATTTTAAATAATCTTTGACCTATACTGATGTAATTTTTTATTACTTCTGCTAACAATGTTTAACAAAATTTTCAATAATTATTATTTTATGAGTGTTGCTAAATTTATTTTCTGTTGTGTTTTCTCTTATAATCAAACTGATTTTTAGACTTAAAATGAAATACATTGAACTCTCTTAAAAACCAAAGTAATTGTGTTTACAATACATTACTAGTGAATGGTTACTTGCGATATACAGCAATTATCCTGTGCATTAAGATGATATATGTACTAAAATGATTGAGATGTAATGGACCAAATTCAATGCATAAACAAAAATATACATGGACCCCCCAACGGCCAACTCCACTCGCTTCCCAAACTTATGCGCCAGGTAAAGGACCAGAAAATAACAAGCAGCTGCCTTTGTAAAACTTTGCTTCTTCTCAGGGTTACAATAAATATTAGTGATTGTGTATAGTTAATTGCTACTTGCTATTTAATCCTCACTTCCAAACTACACCTCTCATAATTGAGGTTAATTTGAGGATATCTCCATAACAATTATTTCAATCTCAACTTGGAGCCTACTTGATCTATCTAGAAAATCTTCTTTAAGTTAGATACAATGTACAAATTTATAGTTCCTAATAATGACCACAATATTTCCAATAATTAGATTGTAAATGTCACACCTAAAAATTATAATTAGCTAGGTTAGGAATGTTAATTCCAAGTACACGAAATGCTTAATTAATATTAAAGTAATAGATAAAGATAACTAATCATACACAGAAAATGTACAACACACACATTGTACACAATACACATATATCTAAAAGTCATATATACCAGCGTCTTATTTACAAAAGTACAGAGAAAGCAAAGCAAGTGAAAAATACATACAGAAGAGGACGATTCCACTAGCAAGTGTGGAACCGACCCTCGCTAACCTAATACAGACTACTCTTAACAAAAGAAGAGAAAATAAATAAGGAAAAGATCAACAAAACAGAAGACGCCGGAGACTCCATCCTAGTGCTCTCCTCTGGACATAAAAATACTTCTCACATGGACCCCACAACCACCGTGGAACGTGAGTAATTTATAAAAATTACTCAGTGTGGATTTAAGTCCAGCCTTTGAATTTATATCTAATTCAGGGTTGGACGAATCACACTTATTTAATCTAAAGGTCAAGCTATATTCTCCTAAGTGAAATTAGGTTAATCATTTATCCAAGTTAAATAAACTAACCAAATGGACGATACAAAGAAACCCAAAATAGAAAGAGGAGAAATATTCATACTTAGTATAGTAGTAATACGGAAAGTTGGCAATACAGCCAGACAAAGGATTCAATGAAATGGAAATATAACCCACAGTTGTAGGACATTAGGATTCACACCTTTAGACGGGTCACGGGTTCACGCCACCAATCTAAGGGTAGTGTTAGACGGGCAATGAGTTCGCGCCACCAATCTAACAAAATTCTGAATTTCCAAAACGAGAACGCCATGGTAAATCTTGAGCGACCACTAACAGCACACACTCGATCAAAAGAGAACCGAGGCGCCTACCTCACAAAAAGAGAAAACTAACAAAATAAAAACACTCGGTCTCAGCCGCCATACGAAAATAAGGAACTGACTACCCGTTGAAAGAATAATAATATAAAAGGGAACTCTATGTACCAACTAAGGGCCAAAGGGGAGCCCCAGATTTCCTCTGTACCAACCAGGGGCCAAAGGAGGAAGCCCTTCGAATATTAGAGATCTCGTAATATCAGCTATATAAAAATATAATAAGAACATAATAGCTCCAATACCTCACATATGGCACGCACACTCTAAATTGAGATTCCGAAACTTATTCACTCTAGAGAGGAATTAATATAATACTCTATACTAATATGAGTATTGAAAATAAAAACTCTCTACTGCACCCAGCACCCTGCTCCTTCTTGCCTGCTCTCCGCTCCATACTCCATGCTTTCTGAATATTAAAAATTTACTAAATTTAATTTGCAAAACAAGGCAAGCTAAATAAAATACTATCTTAGATTTATGTTCAGTGATATTTATTTTTTCTAGTTTATAAAAAATACTTTAATAAATTCTTTTTTCGTCTATGTTATTTTCTATCGTTTGCTGTGCACGGATACGATTACTAGTATTACTTTAGCAATTTTGACCTTTTCTGTAATGTTGCTCCTTGATTTTCGATTATGGATTCATAACTTTAATGTTGTGATCATTTATTTTATAATTGCTTCTCACTTTATTTTATTATGAATTAAAGCGTATTTCTTTACTTGAAATTTTTTTATGATCATATATCATTTTCCTTATCCATTCTACTTTATGCAATATTATTTCCAGTTTAGCGAACAAAAGAAGGACTATACTTCACTGTCTTTGCACATTATTTTAAATAAGGGATTTTCATTATATGTAACAAGATATTTAAATCTTTTAATAAACCATCTTTGAATGATATCATTTACTTGTATATCATGTAATAATGATTAAGTGTTGACAATAAATGATCACATAAATAATTAGTTTTCCTTGGGGCCGAGTAATTGATTACATGAAAAACTAATAATCATCACCACACTTATTAAGAATAGCCGACAATAAACCGTCGTGATAATTAACCATCATGATAATCATTATCTTCCTTTGGGCCAATTAATGACTACATGAAGCTTAACGATTATCACATTTGTCTTGCAATATAAAATGATAACTTTGAAGCCTAATTAAAATATGTGTCTAATCATGAAACTAAACATCACGATTTAATCCTTAATCACGATCGTAAAATCTATCTAAAGGCTTTTATATCTCTAATTTCTTCGTTAATTTCATATTAAACCACAAATACTTAGCCAGCATGACGCATCTTTTGATGCAATCACTACTTCTAGGTATTTTGGTGTTATGCACAAAGTACCATCAAATGAGCCCTTTTGTCGCTTTGTCTTTGGGTCATATTGACATATCCACATACTAATGACCAGGCCAGTCAAGTGGGGAAGGTGGATCACAGACGGACCAAGGTGCACAAAGCCCCAAATGCTTTTACTAGACATCATTAGTATATAGTATCTCATCACTTTTTTGTACATCTTACTTTATATACACAACAACTACTTTAAAATTAATCATCCTTTTGGATAAATTAACAATTTATCGCTGGTACGTCAACTTAAAATTTTTTATGGGTCATTTTACTTGTACTTTAGCAATAATGTCTATTTGCAGACAATATTGTTTAGCAAAACGAGGCATGTATTACTAATTTTCTTTAAATTGATTTGGAAATCAAGTAAAAGTCTATATTAGAACGCATCCTAAAAGGAAACTACTCGTCCTAATATATATATATATATATATATATATATATATATATATATATATATATATATATTAACTAATAACAACTTTAATTAGAATAAACTAATTTTCAATAGTTAATTAAATATAAATTGCATGAAATATAGACTTTACATATATATAGTAACTAATAAAGACTTTAATTAGTGGAAAACTAATTATCAATAGTTAACTATATATAAATATTTTGTTTAGTATTTACTAAAATCTTTAGAAAGTTACTAAATATCTTTTATACTACATTTAATCTTAATTGAATTGTTTTTAGAATTTAACACATTTATATTTCCTTTATTAGTTTTAAATACCAATTATAGATAATAGCCAAATTCTATAATTAATTAAGATAAATATAGTATTACTTTGGTAACTATACTAATTATAATTATGTATATCCTTTATAATTAATTATAGCTACTCGTAAAATCCATATTTGGCATTAATTTTGATTTATATGTAAAGGAACATTCAAAATACCCAAATCTGGAAATTTGGAAAAATAACACAATTTGCATGTCTTGCGGTCGCAAAACGGGCCTTGTGGCCGCAAAATACTTCCCTGTCGATTCAATTGATTATGTGCCAATTTTTTTTGGAAAAACCAAGTGTCTTGCTGGCGTAAGAAGAAACTTTTGCGGCCATAATATGTACATGTAAGTTCAATTTTGACTGCACCTACAAAAATAGAAAAACAAGTGTCTTGCAGCCATAATAAATGTGCCTTACGGCCGAAAAACACAACCTGTCAGTTCAAGTTTGATTGTTCCCAAAAATAGAAAGAAACCTGTACTCAATTGCGACCGTAAAATTAAGCCTTGCATCCACAATTGAATGCCTGTCAGTTCAATTTTGGTTTTGTTTTGGGACAACTCAATTCGAAAATTCTCTATTTCGAAATTAAGTCCTAAATTATTGCATACCTTTCCATGTTCAACTTTATTTTTTTCAAATAATTATTTCAATCATTGATAATTTTTTTAAATAATATCAATTTTAAATCGCATAAAGGCAAGAAATTTGACAAAATTCAAATTTTTGATTCAAGAATATTTAAAATAATCAAATAACAAATACAAGGTGGCACAAAACTATTTGCAACAATTAAAATTCGATATATTTCTTGAAATATAAACAAATATCTTAAATAATGCAACAAATGTGGCTCTAATACCACTTGTTGATGCAATTCAAGAATTAAGATTTAGCCAAAATACCAAAATTATAATCTATACAATTGCATTTCAAATTCAAACTATGTGCAATTATTTAAGACATAAAAAATAAATAGAGAGGAAACGTTACTTACTTTCCATCCCTACGATCTTCCTTGTATTCTTCTCTTGATCAAGGAGCTGTTGGAGATGCCTGAGCAACACAGCGGGATGCTAGCAGATCCTTCCAAGCAATTCCCGATGCGAACTTTTCTTCAAGGTCACGAATGAACCGAGAAGTAACTTTCTGTAATGGAGAAGAAAATAAAGGCCTATGAACAACACATGTGCCCTAGTAATAGTTATCGGTAATGCTTGGAGATCGAGCGTCTTTTATACTAGTGAAAACATATCTTGGAAAGATACTATAATCAATAGCAAATATTCTTTGGAATATTTGATAATATATTCTCTCCAATTCTTTTCAAATTATCATATTTACTGATGTAAAGACATGCTCAAAATTTGATATTGTTTGGAACACAAGTAAGAAATATATCGACAAAATAAGGCAAGGTTTTCTGCCTCTGTGCATGTCTCTTGTGGCCGCAATAAATCCCATTACGAACGCAATTGACTTAGATGCAAATTTGGCAGAAAATCTGACAAGTCTCTTACAGTATTTGGGTAATCAAAACTTGGATAATAATAGTACAAAAATATCGCATCAAGTTTTTGGCACCATTGTTGGGGACAACGGTATCTCTAGTAGGATTTTTACGATTAGTCTTAAGCAATTTTCTTTTCTTTTTCCTTTTTATTTTTCAAATTTTTTTTGTTGCTCACTTGCTTGCTTGCTTCTCTTTGTCTTGCAAGGTAAACTCTGACAAGAGATGAAGTAACCACCCTGATTAATTCTAGGGTTACTACATCCGAGCCTAGCTCTTCGGATATTCTCGAGGCTAGACAAAGGGGACGAGTAGAACAAGGACCGCCACATAGGATCATCCCAAGAAGATTGGAGATGGCATATGATGTTGAAGTGTTTCATGCAATGATTGCAACTCTCACTAATCATCTTGAGCAAGCAAACCACAACCGAGTGAATTAGGGGGACCCAAATCGTCCTCTTAGGGATTACATTGCATCGAGGGCCAATGAGATTCATTTGGGATACACTACCCCCAACATTTTGGTGGAGTACCAAATTCAGTCGGGATGGCTCATTGCGGTGCAAAGGACACTCTTCCACGAGTTGGCGCATGAGGGCGCGATCCAACATCTTGCAAATTTCGAGGAATTATGTGGTATGCTGAAAATCTGCACGAAACTGAAGAGGACCTCAAGCACATGACTGTCACATTCTCATTGGTCGACAAGGCTAAGAATTGGATCTGAGGCCAAAGAGCCGAGAATATGGATGAGTGGTCCAAGATCTCAAGTGCCTTTCTCAATCGGTTCTTTCCTCCCGCCAAGTCCAACAACATAAGGCACCAAATTCACAACTTCCGACAATGAAACGACGAGACGATGGCTGAGTCGTGGGAGCATTTCAACAAGTTACAACGGAGTTGTCCACATCACGACATTGAGGCGTGGTTCCTTTTGCAAATTTTCTATGAGGGCCTCTTGCCGCATGATAGGGGGATGCTAGATGTAGCTGCTGGTGGGAGCCTTGTTAACAAAGGCGTTATGGATGGCTTTAAGCTCATTGACGATATGGCGCTAAACCAAAGTCAGTACCATACGCCGAGGGAGACATTGATACTTGTCCAAAAGAAGGTGCACGAAGTCAGGTCGAACGATTGCTTGCTAGAGGAGATAGCCGCGCTTAACAAGAAAATTGACGGTTTGGACGTCAACACGGTAAGTTCTAACCCAACTCCTCCTTCTCCAACTTTCTCCGCTTGCTCTTTTTGTGGTGAGTTTGACCATCTTTCGATCAATTGTTGTATGGTTGTCCCAAATGAGGGAGGTTTTGAAGAGGTTAATGCCATTAATCAAGGAAACTTGAGGGCCAACAATAATTCCTTCTCAAATTCTTACAACGGGAGTGGAGGAATGACCCCAACTTTTTTTTTGAAAACAAAACGATCAACCGGCCCATGAAAACCAAGGTAACCAACTTAACCATCAAAATAAAAATTGGGGTAACCAAGTGTACAGTAATAACCAAGGTGCGAGTAGTTTTCAACCAAAGTCTAACATTGGGGTAATGCTTGAGAACAAGCAAAAAAAAAAAGAAATGCAAGAATTGAAAACTAGGTTGAGCTTCTCACTAAGCAAGACAAGCTCTTGGAGACGCAAGTGGCGCAACAAACTGCTCAATCCACAAGGCAACTAAGTGCGCTTCCTCCTAAGACGGACCCGAATAGTAAAGATGTCAAGGTGGTGCATAATACACTCCGGAGTGAAGCAATATACGAGGATCCACCAATGCCGATCGATGATCAAGTGGTGGTAAGTGATGATGTTGAGAAACATGAGGAAGATGAGCAAATCTCCACACCTGAGTTTCAAGCCTCAAGGGGTTCTCCTGGACAATCTAGTGCCAAGGATGTGCCCGCTAAGGTAAGTACGGAGGTATCGCGCTATGTACCTCCGCACATGTATGCACCTTTCTCTTTTCGCCTCCCGAAAGACAATGATAGAATCGAGAAGCAATTCTCAAAATTTATTGAGGTATTAAAGCAATTGCATATCAACCTACCACTCACCGAGGTCATAACCCAAATGCCAATTTACGTCAAGTTCTTTAAAGACATACTCTCGAATGGACGTAAGTTGGAAGAGGTACAAGTTGCTTCATTGACCAATCTACCCAAGAAATTGGATGACCCCGGAGAATTTACAATTCCATGCTCGATTGGGAACGGGCAATTTAAACATGCATTGTGTGACTTGGGCGCTAATGTGAACCTCATGTCCAAGTCGATTTGAGAAAATTGGGGTAGGGGGATTAAAGCCAACACGAATTTCATTGCAAATGGCAGACCAATCGGTAAAGTTACCAATAGGAATCGTTAAGGATATGTCGGTCCAAATTGATATGCCGACTTGACCACACAACATGTATTGCATGATCTAGATGCATGTGTAATCATGTTTGATTAATGTGGATGACATGATTTGAAGTTTTATTAATGTTGTGTACACAACATGTTATATATATATGTGTGTGTGTGTGTGTGTGTGTTAACTTTGGCGAGCTAGCAAAAATGAACTAGCCACGTAAGTAGCAAAAGCTTTCTAAAAACGTTGTTGTTCTATGACGGGTATTATCAAAGAAAATATGTGATTAGAGTATATATTACACCGGTATCAAGTCATATTAGGTCATATTAAATCATAAAGACGCTGACGAGTAAAAAAATATTAAATCTTTCACGTCGAGTATTAACTAATAAAAGTGGTGTAAATTGACCGAAAAAATGGAGTGTACCGATTATTTTTACAACGAATTTTAACTTACTTTTTGCAACTCTCATATTTACAAGATAAACGATATATAAGTATCATAAAATCAGATGTGAAAACCGTTTTTTTCGTAGTTTAAATTGGTAGATTGGTATAATCCAATAGGCTCACGGATGTTGGATTTACAACCCGAGAGAACAAATTAGTTGGCAACTTGGCATGATGATAGTACCCCCTATCAAATACTACTTAACAATTTCATCCAAGTAATGATGATGGTTTGGAGGATGAAGACAGCGGCGACGACGATGCTCTCAATAGTGATTAATTTGATAATTTTAACAAAATATTTTAACAAATTTAATAAAAAGTTTAATAATAGAAAAAATATAAATATGTTGTTGAGCTTATAGCTTTATTATATATCAAAATTCATGTAATTTAGATATTTTTAATTTTAAAGATTTAAATATTTAAAATTATAGATCTTTTGATAAATGATAAAATTTGTGTCAAATTCCATTATTTAGTTTATAATATACATGTAATATAATTCATATTTGAATTTGGGTTTAATTAATTTGAGAAACTGTTTTGTATGATTGTCAAATTATCAATTAATCCATTGTCAGTTGATCCCTACTCAACAATGCGGATAATGTATGGTGATGACATTGATAAAGATAGTGAAGATCAATTGACAATAAATTAAAGAGCTAATACGTAGATACCATATTTGATACCGACAATTGATATCAATTTTATTATGTATTTTTAGTTGATTATACTATACATTATTTGAGTTATTATGCATGTTATTTTTTGTAATGAAATAATTATACATGTTGTCGATTTTATCATGCACCTTTAGTTGAGTTATTGTGCACATTATTTGAGTTATCATGCATGTTATTTTTTATAATGAAATAGTTATACATGTTAATTTCTGTACTGAAATAATTATTATGGTATAACATGCATGATAACTCAAATAAAGGTGAATAATAAAATCGGTATCAATAATTGATATCAAATGTGGTATCTACCAAACATTATCCAATAAATTAACGTGGCGATTTTCACAATCATCAAAAATAATTTTTAGTTTGAAAGTCGGTGATTGCAATTATGCATAATTAAAGATACTTCATTGGTTATGAAATTATATTCAAATTGGTTGTAAATTGATACACAATCAAATTTAAAATAAAATAAACATACTTTAACTTTTTTTTCATTTCTCAATTTTTCTTTTGCATTGATTTGAGAGCCTATTGTAAATATTGTAATATTCGGATGTTGCGTTGATCCCTACTCTAATTATATATAAGATTACATACATACATACATACATATAAATATACAGATTAAACTAAAAAGTCAATAATATATAAACTTTGATGAATTTTGGAGGCAATATAGTAACTTCTAGAGATTTGATGCAATTTGATGGAGTTATTGACGGATGATTTTTTAATGAGAGGTTATTGAGTGAATTTGAGATGATGTTGTTCTACTGAGTTAGGTAAGAATGTTTTGCAAAGTGTGATTGAAACGTCATTTTTTTGCATTCATATTTGTTTTGTTAACTTTAAATGATCGATTCAAATTCGTGAAAATGATCTACATATCAAAGTTTAGTTGGAGATACATTTTTAGATTCTTATATTATTTTTTAGAGAGGTGAAAATCATTCATATTGAATGGTTCAAAAAATCGGTAGATCAATGAAATTTATTTTCCTTTAAAAATAGTAAAAAAAATCTAAAAAATGTAAAATTGAGTCTTCATGTAGGTTTCAATATATATATTATGCTCAACAGCCTGTTGGGTGCAATTCAGTTGGGTATTAGATAAAAATCGAAATCCTAACTACACAATTGCAAGTCTCTTTGCGAAAGATCTAAGGTGGCAAATTTAAATATGCAAAAGCGGAACTTACTTTCCATCTAGCTGAGATCCTCGTTGATGAAAGAAGCGTGCGCCTAGCTGCAATTCCTTTGCTTTACTCCTCGATTGATTCGCTTACAGATTCTTCCAAGGGAACATATGTGCTCTTTCATTTCCTTCGCCTCACGAATAAAGTCAAGATATTTTGTTGTTAATGGAGAGAGCAAGAGAGAGTACAATGTGCAACACATGCACACCTAGCACACCCATATCCCTTGGGGATCCAGCGCTTATATACTAGTGAAAACGTATCTTGGAGAGATCGCGTAATTAATAACAAATATTCTAGAGAATATTTGATGCCAACATTCTCTCCAAAACATTCCCAAACCGTGTATGCAGGTGTACATAAGATATGATATGACTTTGGTGCCAATTTAGGAAAGAATCAATCAAAATAGGCAAATTTCTGGCTATCTCGCAGCTTCTGGTCATGTTCATTGCGGCACGCAATGGGTCCGAATTTCTTTCCCTAGCTTTTATTGCAGCCCGCAATGAGTCCATTGCGACTTGCAATGAAACCCCACTGCAGCCTGCAATGAATCCATTATGGTCTGCTATGAAAGGGATTTTTGGTCAATTTATATGTTTCTTGTTTATTCTTGACAAATCATACTTTAATCACTTCAGCACTTATTTTAATCACTAGTATTAGTTGAATCAATTATAATTGGTCCATCAACAATTATAGTTAAATCACTTTAGTTTTATATGCATTCGTATCCAAAACTTGGCGAAATACATATTATGACATTCATTAATTAATCACGTTTATATGGTATATCATATATTACACAATGTAATATTACTGACATTTCTTGATATAATAATCATATAACACATAGATCGTAAACTTTATTTATTGAATTTGACGTCTCAATTTCAACAATCTCCCACATGGACAAGTGTGGTTTTATTGATTACATATATCATTTTTCCTTATTGCATGCAAAAATTTGTGTCTTTCCATTCGTATTTCTTAAATAATTCGGTCCACCAACTATACCAACAAGGAACTTGAGTGGTGTTTTCCACATTCACTCTGTGGTTATCCCGACTTAAATCATAGTGCCAAATATAATTGGATGATATGAATTTGATTTGGACAAATAGTTCAAAAATTACACACAACACGTGCCTATTTCCGATTGAATCACTTTATTCTTTACTTTAGTGAGGTCAAAAACATAATTTATATATGTCATAGCTTGTTACATTACATATCATAGAACAGTAAATTCAAAATCAGACTCTCATATTTTCCTCAAAATATCCTATATAGGAAAAACACCCATATAAACGACATGCTCATGAAATTTCTTAGGTGGTATTCCTTTTGTAAGTGAATCTGCAATCATGAAGTATTTACTTATATGTTTTATCTTTAACTCATTGTTCTGCACTCTCTCTTTTACAATGAGAAACTTGATGTCTATGTACTTAGACTTAGATGAGTTACGTTGTTGGTTGCATAGAACACGACTGAATTGTTGTCACATATCATTGTTTACAGCTTCTCGATAGACGAGATTACTTTCATCTTGGCGACAAAACTTTTGAGTCATACAACATGGTTTCAGGCTTTATAGCATGCAACAAATTTGGTTGCCATTGTGGAAGCTGCTACTAATGTCTATTTAGCACTCTTCCACGTCATGGGGCTGCCTTCCATCATGAAGATGTATCCTGATGTTGATTTCGTGTTATCTGTGTATCCTCCAAAATCAGAGTCAGTATATCCTGTGAGCTTGAGCTGTTCCAACTCTGATAAGTGAGCATAAAATTTCTTGTTCTCATTAGGTATCTTAGCACCATTTTCGCTGCTTTCTAGTGCTTCATATCTGGATTACTCAAGTATCATCCTAGTATTTTAGTAATAAAGGCCATGTCTGGTGTCGTGCATACTTGAGCATACATGAGACTACCTACAACATATACACAGGGAATGTCTTTCAATGCATCATTTTCTAAGTCATTTTTGGGATATTATTTGAGGCTGATTTTATCTCATTTCATTATAGGATATCTCCTGATTTATAAAAATTTCATGTCATACCTACCTAAAGTTTTATCGATATAGCTTCTGCTGGACATCCTCAGACTCATATGTGATTAAGACTGGGTTTACGCCAACCCAAATCTCAAAAGGAGTTTTGTTAGTCACTTTAGTGGGTACTATATTAAGTATGTATGCTGAAGTCTTTAAGGCTTTCTCCTACAAATTCTCAAGTAGAGTTGTACGAGCAATCATACTTTTCATCATTTCTTTAAGAGTGTGATTGCCCTTTTCAGCAACATCATTCATTGCAGGTGAACTTGGCAATGTATATTGAGATACAATCCTGCATTCTTCTAAGTATTTTGCAAAGGATCCCGGACGTTGTTCTCCTGAACCATCATTTTTTCGTAGTATTCACCACCACGGTCAAACCTGGTAGACTTTATGCATTTCTTAAGTTGTAACTCAACATCCACTTTAAAACTTTGGAACATATCTAATGCTTCAGCCATTTCTTTAATCAAGTAAATATAACCATATCTTGAATAATCGTCTATGAACGTGATAAAATACTTGTGACCATTTCTCTGGTCTTTTTAAAAGGACCACAGATATCAGTATGTATAAGTTTTAAGACATCATTACATCTTTAACATCATACTTGCGCCTAAGTTTATTTTCCCTTTATGCAATTCACACATTCATTCAAGTTTGTGAAATCTAAAGATTGGATAATATCATTTAACACAAGTCGTTCAATTCTTTTCATAGAAATATGTCCAAAATACTTGTGCCATAATGTGGTTGAATTCTCTTTATTAATTTATGTTTTATAGTATCTGTGTGCATTGTCTCTGAGTGTGAAATATCTATATTAAGAAAATAAAGATTATCATAAGAAGACAAAGAATCAGAAGCGTCTTGTTTTGAATTTTAAAGCAAACTGAAATTTCCATTACTAAATGAACATACATAGCCCTTTTGTCCAAATAAGAAATTTTAATTATGTTCCTTCTGAAGGATGAAACCACTAATGCATCAAAATACAAATAAAACACAATCCTACATAATAATCTAAAATTTTCTATTCCTTCAAACTTCAACCTTTCTTCCGTCTCCTACATAAATGTAGATTTCAACCTCACTTGGCTTGAGGAGGTTTAGGCAGTCGTGCGTAGATATACTGATGTTAGATGTTGCTCCTGAATCTATCCACCAAGATTATCTAAATACAATACTTAAATTAACTTCAGAACAAACTAAGCCGACACACATGCCTTTCTTCTTCAACCACATGTTGTAGTTGGTGCAGTATTTCTTGATGTGTCCTGGCTTCTTGCAAAAGTGACAAATGACCTTATCTTTCGATTTCTCAGAAGTATTGTTTTTCTTTTGCTTCTTTGCATTGTTGTTTGTAGCTTCTATATTGGACCCTTTACCCTTTCTAGCTTTGCGCTTTTTCTTTCTCTTGGAGTCGGGTGTTGCAATATGAACTTCTTCTCCCTTACTCATTTTATGTCTCTCATCCTCCTGCACTAGCTAAGCTTCAAGGTCAATCACTGTCCAAGTTTCTTTCATGTAGTTGTAGGTCATGTTGACTTGACCAAAAGAAGACATGACATAAAAATGTACTCAATGAGAAGATCACCAGAGAAGTTGAAATTGTGTCTTAAGTGCACGTTGGAGCTTAACCACCTGAGTGTTATGCTCCCTGACTCCAGTTTTTCTTTTATACTTTATGTTGGTAAGTTTGACCATGAGTGTACGAAAGTCTGTCTTTTTACTTATTGAAAACTTTTCTTCAAGGCCTTCAGATCTTCTTTAGCGCCAGACTCGTTATCAGGTATACATTGTTGGAGCGTCTCATGAATTGTCATTTTCATGATCATGATGCACAATCTATCACAATCATCCCATTTCTCTATGCCTTCCTTCTCTATGGGTGTTGTCATCCCATATTTATCAGTTGGCTTAGGGTGATCATAACGGAATGCACGATCATACTTCATTATTCCCAGAAACAATCTAAGTTTTGTTTTCCATTGCTTGAAATTTGTCAAAGTTAGAGCTGGAATTTGACTTAGATTTGACATTGCGTCTGAAAAATTTAGAACAAGAAAATTATTAGATTATGCTTCCCCTTTTTATCCTTAATCATAATCTTAAAAGTATATTTGAAGGCCTTAAAGGCTCTAATTTCTCTAATAATTTCATAATTAAACCAAATATACTAGCCAACATGACACATCTTTGGATGCAATCAATATTCTAAGGTAGCTTGGTGTTATGTATAAAGTATATGCTAAATGACCCTTTTGTCTTTTCGCCTTTGGACTAGATCGACATATCCACGTACTAATGACCAAGCAAGTCAATTAGGCAGGAGAGTACAGACGGACTAGGTGCACCAAGCCTCAAATGTTTTCTTAGACATTATTAGCACATAGTGTGTCATTATTTTTCTTTTTACACCTTTCTTTATGTACACAACAATTTTCGTAAAAGTTGACCCCCTTTGGGAGAAGTCAACAAGTTTAGTTTTTGGTACGTCAATTTTAAACCTTCATGGGTCATTTTGCATGTACTTTATCAACAATGTTCATTTGCGAACATCAATTGTTAGCAAAATAATGCATGTAATTCTAATTGCCTTTAAATATATTTAAAAAATAATGTCTAAAGTCTATACTAGAACGTACCTGAAAAGAATCTACTTGTCTTATATATATATATATAGAATCCGGCTAACGTACTAACGTTAGCAAAATCAAAACCGTGCTAACGGATGTTTATCTCGAATTCCAAATCAAAAACGGTCGATCCGAACTGTTGAAATTGTTGTTCATACTAAAATCTACGTAGGGACCAAATTTTATCCGTTTTTTCGAATTTTTTTACTATTTTATTCGAGGCATTGAAAATGAATTAATCTAACGATTCAGAAAAACTTACAATTTCAACACATTCTTAAATGCCTCGGATAAAATAGTAAAAAAATTCGAAAAAATGTAAAATTTGGTCCCCACGTAGGTTTTAGTATGGACAACAATTTCAACGGTTCGGATCGGCCGTTTTTGATTTGGAATTCGAGATAAACATCCGTTAGCACGGTTTTGATTTTGCTAACGTTATTACGTTAGCCGGATTCTCTCTCTATATATATATATATATTAACTAATAACAACTTTAATTAGAATAGACTAATTTTAATAGTTAACTATATATATAATTTATAGACTTTCTAAATTTCTTTTGTAAAATTATTTACATAATCTTTATTTAGTACTTACTAAAAGTTATTTAGAAATTTACTAAATACTTATTTATACTAAATGTAAACTTAATTAGAAATTCCTTTTAAAATATAACATATTTTATCTTTTCTTTATAAGAACTAAATACTAATTATAGACAATAGCTAAATTTTATATCTAATTAAGACAATTATAGTATCTAATATCTTTATAAGCAATTATAATAATTATAGTTATATATTAGCTAAATTATAATTAATTACAATTACTCTTAAGGTTGATAATTGGTAATAATTTAGAGTTTGTATAATTACTGATCTAGAAATCACAAAAATATCAAAAATGGCAAAATTGGTGTCCATTGGGGCCGCAATAAGTCCAGTTCAACCAGATCCGAAACATCACATAAAGCTGCAAAATCTATACCCATTGCGGCTCGCAATGAAACCTATTGAGGACCGCAATTGAACTTGTTACATTAATTTTTCGTGCATTTTGTTGCACAATAATTCTTGTCAGTTCAAATTTTTTGCATTTATTTGCGCAATAGTCCCTGTCAATTCTAGTTTTGTGCATTCTCATTCAGTTGTTTTTTTATTCAAATTTTGAACGCCTAATTTGTTGCATAATTTGGAAATTATAACTTTATTTGCAAAACTTAGTTATCTAAAATAATAACAAGTTAAAATCTTGAATAATACCTTTCCAAAATTGCATAAGACGAGGGATTTGACAAATCCAAAATTGTAACTCAAAATAATGCAAAAGTAATTAAGGCAAATACTAGAATCCAAAGAAAAAATTTGCAACAATTAAATTCGATATAATTCCTTAAAACAATTGAAATCCAAATCCCTAAATTACCATGTCCCATAAATCTCACACAGAGTCTGATACCCTAACTACGCAATTGTAAGTCTCTGTGTGAAAGATCTAAGGTTATAATATGTGAAAGCGAGAACTTACCATCTAGCCGAGATCTTCGTTGATGGAAGAAGTGTGCGCCTTGCAGCAGTTCCTTTACTTTACCCCTCAGTTGATTCGGTTACGGATCCTTCCAAGAGAACATGAGTGCTCTTTCTTTTCCTTCGACTCACGAATAAAGTCTAGTGATAGGGTTGTATCTCTTCTACTTCTATTTTCTTATTATGTTTAGTTGCTTTTGGTCCTGTTTACCACGACCCGCAATGAGTCCATTGCGGCCCGTAATGGGTCCAAATTTCTTTCCCAATTTTATAGCTTTTATTGCAGCATGCATCGAGTCCATTGCGGCTCGCAATGACACCTCATTATAGCTTGCAATGAATCCATTACGACCTACACTGAAGTGCAAATTTCTGCGTTGACTTTCCTTTTTTCTTGCGGCCCGCAATGAAAGTGATTTTTTGTCCGTTTGATTTGTTTCTTATTTATTCTTGATCCAAATCATATTTTAGTACTTTGGCACTTATTTTAATCACCAATATTAGTTGAATCAATTATAATTGGTCCATCAACAATTATAATTAAATCACTTTAATTCTATATGCATTTGTATCCAAATTTTGGCATAATTCATGAACTTTATTTATTGTATTTGACGTTTCAATTTCAACACGATCTAAATCGGTCGTTTGAATTTTATAATTTGAAATATGAATGCAAAGACCACTTGAAACGCATTTTGCAAAATATTCTAGTCTAACTCATTATCCTACAATGCATTGCTATTTGCTACATTTCAAAACTCAAAGCATGATATTTTTTCGAGTTCTAATCGGAATACTTTTCGAACAAATTTGATTTGGAGGCTAAATGTATGATTTTACTTTAATTCCTTATAAGCTGACAAATTTAGAAGCTAAGGTCCAGAGGATTTCTGATATTTTTGAGACAAACAAATATAATTAAAAGTTTTGTATTTAATCATGGTGTTCCATGTGGGTCATGAATTAGTTCGTCTGATAAAAGAGCAAAGACTCCATTCTTTTCATGTGTGGTAACCATTAAACAAAACACCACAAAACATTTATGCTTCTATGAGAAGTGTTTTTGATCAGAGAACTTAAATTATGGAAGGAAACAATTAAAGAAAAAACCACAAAGCATCTTATTCTAGTATGAGAAGTGTTTCAGACCAGATTACTTCATTTATGGGTGGTAACCATTCAATAAAACACCACAAATCATCTTATCTATGAGAAATGTTTCTGATTAGAGTACTTCCTTTATGAGTGGTAACCTTTCAAGAAAACTCCACAATGCATCATATCTTACTATCAGAAGAGTTTCTTTTACGAGTACTTCATTTAAGTGTTGTAATCATTCATCAAAATACCACGAAGAAGCATAGAATACTACTCTATGTGCTTGATATCCGAGTACTTCATTTCTGAGTGGTTTTGATTAGAGTACTTTGTTTATGGGTGGTAACCATTAAAGAAAACACCACAAAGCATCTTATCCTACAACGAGAAGGGTTTCAGATCCATTTACTTCATTTATAGGTGGTAATCATTCAAGAAAACACCACAAAACAATTATACTTCTATGAGAAGTGTTTCTGATCAAAGTACTTCATTTATGGATGGTAACCATTAGAGAAAACACCACAAATCATCTTATCCTACTATAAAGTGTTTCTTATTAGAGTACTTCCTTTGTGGGTTGTAACCTTTCAAGAAAACTCCATAATGCATCATATCTTAATACGAGAAGAGTTTCTTCTTCGAGTACTTTTTTTAAGTGTTGTAACCATTCTCCAAAACACCACAATGAAGCATAGAATACTACTCAAGGTTCTTCATGTTCGAGTACTTCATTTATGTTTGATTCTGAAGAGAGTACTTCATTTATGTGTGGTAACCATTAAACAAAACACCACAAAGCATCTTATGCTTCTATGCGAAGTGTTTCTGATCAGAGTACTTCAATTATGGGTGGAAACAATTAAAGAAAATACCAAAAAGCATCTTATCCTAGTATGAGAAGTGTTTCAGACCCGATTACTTCATTTATGAGCGATAACCATTGAAGCAAACATCACAAAGCACATATGCTTCTATGAGAAGTGTTTCTGATCAGAGTACTTCATTTTTTGGGTGTTTCATGTCGAGTACTTAAATTCATAAGTGTTGTAACCATTCTCCAAAACACCACAAATAAGCATAGAATACTACTCTATGTGTTTCATGCCGAGTACTTTAATTCATTTATGAGTAGTAACCATTAAACACTATACCACAAAGCATCTTATGCTTCTATGAGAAGTGTTTCTGATTAGAGTTCTTCATTTATGGGTGGTAACCATTAAAGAAAAATACCACAAAGCATCTTATACTACTACAATAAGTGTTTCTGATCCGTTTACCTCATTTTTGGGTGGTAACCATTCAAGAAAACACCACAAAACACTTATGCTTCTATGAGAACTGTTTTTTTATCAGAGTACTTAATTTATGAGTGACAATCATTAAAGAAAACTCCACAAATAATCTTATCCTACTATGAGAAGTGTTTCTGATCAAAATACTTCCTTTATGAGTTGTAACCTTTCAAGAAAACTCCACAATGCATCATACCTTACTACGGGAAGAGTTTCTTCTTCGAGTACTTCTTTTCAGTGTTGTAACCATTCTATAAAACATCACGAAGAAGCATAGAATACTACTCTATGTGCTTTATGTCCAAATACTTAATTTCTGAGTGGTTCTGACTAGAATACTTCATTTACGGGTGGTAACCATTAAAGAAAACACCCCAAAACATCATATGATACTACGAGAAGTGTTTCAGATCCGTTTACTTCATTTATGGGTGGTAACCATTCAAGAAAACACCACAAAGCATCTTATTATACTACAATAAGTGTTTCAGATCTGATTACTTCTTTTTTGGGCGGTAACCATTCATGAAAACACCACAAAACACTTATGCTTCTATGAGAATTGTTTCTGAAGAGAGTTCTTCATTTATGGGTGGTAACCAATAATGAAAACACCACAAAGCATCTTATCCTACTACGGGAAGTGTTTCAGATCCGTTTACTTCATTTATGGGTGGTAACCATTCAAGAAAATACCACAAAGCACTTATGCTTCTATGAGAAATGTTTCTGATCAGAGTACTTCATTTATGAGTGATAACCATTAAAGAAAATACGACAAATCATCTTATCCTACTATGAGAATTGTTTCTGATCAAAGTACTTCCTTTATGAGTTGTAACCTTTCAAGAAAACTCCACAATGCATCATACATTACTACGAGAAGAGTTTCTTCTTCGAGTACTTCTTTTAAGTGTTGTAAACATCTCCAAAACACCATAAAGAAGCATAGAATACTACTCAATGTTATTCATGTCCGAGTACTTCATTTATGAGTGATTCTGATTAGAGATAAACAAAACACCACAAAGCATCTTATTCTTCTATTAGAAGTGTTTCTGATCAGAGTACTTCAATTATGGGTGGATACAATTAAAGAAAACACCAAGAAGTATCTTATCCTAGTATGAGAAATGTTTCAGACCCGATTACTTCATTTATGGTTGGTAACCATTAAAGAAAACACCACAAAAGCACTTATGCATCTATGAGAAGTGTTTCTAATCGGAGTACTTTATTTTTTGGTGGTAACCAATAAAGAAAACACCACAAATCATCTTATCCTATCATGAGAAGTGTTTCTGATCAGAGCACTTCAATTACGAGTGGTAACCATTAAAGAAAATACCACAAATCATCTTATCCTATCATGAGAAGTGTTTCTGATCATAGTACTTCATTTATGAGTGACAATCATTAAAGAAATCACCACAAATCATCTTATCTTACTATAAGAAGTGTTTCTGATCAGAGTACTTCTTTATAAATTGTAACATTTCAAGAAAACTCTACAATGCATTATATCTTCCTACAAGAAGAGTCTTCTTGGAATACTTTTTTTAAGTATTGTAACCATTCTCCAAAATAACACGAAGAAGCATAGAATACAACTCTATGTGCTTGATGTCCGGGTACTTACATTCTGAGTGGTTCTTATTAGAGTACTTCGTTTATGGGCAGTAACCATTAAAGAAAACACCACAAAGCATCTTATGCTACTATGAGAAGTGTTTCAGATCCGTTTACTTTCATTTTTGGTGGGTAACCATTCAAGAAAACACCACAAAAGCACTTATGCTTCTATGAAAAGTGTTTCTGATAATAGTACTTCATTTTTGGGTGATAACCATTAAAGAGAACACCACAAATCATCTTATTCTATCATGAGAAGTGTTTCTGATCCAAGCACTTCATTTATGAGTTGTAATCTTTCAAGAAAACTCCTCAATGCATCATATCTTACTGCGAGAAGGGTTTCTTCTTCGAGTACTTCTTTTAAGTGTTCTAACCATTCTACAAAGTACCACAAATAAGCATAGAATACTACTCGATGTGTTTCATGCCGAGTACTTAATTTATGAGTTATTCTGATAAGAGTACTTCATTTATGGGTGGTAACCATTAAACACTATACCACAAAGCATCTTATGCTTCTATGAGAAGTGTTTCTGATTATAGTTCTTCATTTATGGGTGGTAACCGTTAAAAAATACCTCAAAGCATCTTATACTAATACAATTTGTGTTTCAAGTCTGTTTACTTCATTTTTGGGTGGTAACCATTCAAGAAAATACCACAAAACACTTATGCTTCTATGACAAGTGTTTCTGATCAGAGCACTTAATTTATGTTTGATAACCATTAAAGAAAATAACACAAATCATCTTATCCTACTATGAGAAATGTTTTTTTTTATCAAAATACATAATTTATGAGTTGTCACCTTTCAAGAAAACTCCACAATGTATCATACCTTACTACAAGAAGAGTTTCTTCTTCGAGTACTTCTTTTAAGTGTTGTAACCAATCTCCAAAACACCACGAAGAAGCATAGAATACTACTCTATGTGCTTAATGTCCGCGTACTTAATTTCTAAGTGGTTCTGATTAGAATACTTCATTTATAGGTGGTAACCATTTAAGAAAACATCACAAAACATCATATGATACTACGAGAAGTGTTTCAGATTCGTTTACTTCATTTATGGGTGGTAACCATACCAGAAAACACCACAAAACACTTATGCTTCTATGAGAAGTGTTTCTTAAGAGAGTTCTTCATTTATGGGTGGTAACCATTAATGAAAACACCACAAAGCATCTTATCCTACTAGCAGAAGTTTTTCAGATCCGTTTACTTCATTTCTGGGTGGTAACTATTCAAGAAAACACCACCAAACACTTATGCTTCTATTAGAAGTGTTTCTGATCAGAGTACTTCATTTTTGGGAGGTTACCATTAAAGAAAACACCACAAATCATCTTATCCTATCATGAGAAGTGTTTCTGATCCAAGCACTTCCTTTTTGAGTTGTAACCTGTCAAGAAAACTCCACAATACATCATATCTTACTACGTGAAGAGTTTCTTATTCTAGTACTTCTTTTAAGTGTTGTAACGTTTCTCCAAAATACAACGAAGAAGCATAAAATACAACTCTATGTACATCATATCCGAGTACTTAATTTTTGAGTGATATTAATGAGAGTACTTCATTTATGGGTGGTAACCATTAAAGAAAATACCACAAAGCATCTTATCCTACTACAATAAGTGTTTCAGATCCGTTTACTTAATTTTTGGGTGGTAACCATTCAAGAAACCACCACAAAACACTTATGCTTCTATGAGAAGTGTTTCTGATCAGAGTACATCATTTATGGGTGATAACAAGTAAAGAAAACACCACAAATCATCTTATCCTACTATGAGGATTGTTTCTGATCAAAGTACTTCCTTTATGTGTTGTAACCTTTAAAGAAAACTCCACAATGCATCATACATTACTACGAGAAGAGTTTCTTCTTCAAGTACTTCTTTTAAATGTTTTAACCATTCTCCAAAACACCACGAAGAAGCATAGAATACTACTCTATGTGCTTGATGTTCGAGTACTTAATTTTTGAGTGGTTCTGATTAGAATACTTTGTTTATGGTTGGTAACCATTACAGAAAACACCACAAAATATCATATGATACTACGAGAAGTGTTTCTGATCAGAGTACTTCAATTATTGGTGGTAACCATTAAAGAAAACATCACAAAGCAAACAATAAGTGTTTCAGATCCGTGTACTTCATTTTTGGGTGGTAACCATTCAAGAAAATACCACAAAGCACTTATGCTTCTATGAGAAGTGTTTATGATCATAGTACTTCATTTATGAGTGACAACCATTAAAGAAATCACCACAAATCATCTTATCGTACTATAAGAAGTGTTTCTGATCAGAGTACTTCTATATGAGTTGTAACCTTTCAAGAAAACTCCACAATGCATCACGTCTTACTACGAGAAAAGATTCTTCTTTGAATACTTCTTTTAAGTATTGTAACCATTCACCAAAACAACACGAAGAAGCATAGAATACAACTCTATGTGCTTGATGTTCGAGTACTTACATTCTGAGTGGTTTTTATTAGAGTACTTCATTTATGAGTGGTAACCATTAAAGAAAAAACACCACAAAGCATCTTATGATACTACAAGAAGTGTTTCAAATCTGTTTACTTCATTTATGGGTGATAACCATTCAGGAAAACACAACAAAAGAGGTTATGCTTCAATGAGAAATGTTTCTGATCAGAGTACTTAATTTTTGGGTGGTAATCATTAAAGAAAACACCACAAATCATCTTATCCTATCATGAGAAGTGTTTCTGATCCAAGCACTTCCTTTATGAGTTGTAACCTTTCGAGAAAACACCACAATGCATCATATCTTACTGCGAGAAGAGTTTCTTCTTCGAGTACTTCTTTTAAGTGTTGTAACCATTCTCCAAAACACCACGAAGGAGCATTGAATACGACTCTATGTGCTTGATGTCCGAGTACTTAATTTATGAGTGGTTCTGATTAGAATACTTCATTTTTGGGTGGTAACCATTAAAGAAAACACCAAAAAACATTCTATGATACTACGAGCAGTGTTTTAGATCCGTTTACTTCATTTATAGGTGGTAACCATTCAATAAAACACCACAAAGCACTTATGCTTCTATGAGAAGTTTTGCTGATCAGAGTACTTCATTTATGAGTGATAACCATAAGAGAAAAACACCACAAATCATATTATCCTACCATGAGAAGTGTTTCTGATACAAGTATTTCCTTTATGAGTTATAACGTTTCAAGAAAACTCCACAATGCATCATATCTTACTACGAGAAGAGTTTATTCTTTGAGTACTTCTTTTAAGTGTTGTAACCATTCTCCAAAACAACAAGAAGAAGCAAAGAATACTACTCAACATTCTTCATGTCCGAGTACTTCATTTATGAGTTATTCTGATGATAGTACTTCATTTATGTGTGGTAACCATTAAACATAATACCACAATGCATCTTATGCTTCTATGAGAAGTGTTTCTGATGAAATTTCTTCAATTTTGGGAGGTAACTATTAAAGAAAACACCACAAAGCATCTTATCCTACTACGAGAAGTGTTTCAGATCCGTTTACTTCATTTATGGGTGATAACCATTCAAGAAAACACCACAAAGCACTTATGCTTCTATTAGAAATATTTCTGATTAGAGTACTTCAGTTA
The DNA here is from genome assembly GCA_964058865.1 of Eleocharis quinqueflora. Taxonomy (NCBI): domain Eukaryota; kingdom Viridiplantae; phylum Streptophyta; class Magnoliopsida; order Poales; family Cyperaceae; genus Eleocharis; species Eleocharis quinqueflora. Next base: position 25,034 of record CAXKVX010001117.1, read on the forward strand.
TGGGTGGTAACCATTAAATAAAACACCACAAATCATCTTATCCTAATATGAGAAGTGTTTCTGATCAAAATACTTCCTTTATGAGTTGTAACCTTTCAAGAAAACTTCACAATGCATCATACCTTACTACGAGAAGAGTTTCTTCTCCGAGTACTTCTTTTAAGTGTTGTAACCATTCTAAAAAACACCACGAAGAAGCACAGAATACTACTCTATGTGCTTGATGTCCGAGTACATAATTTCTGAGTGGTTCTGACTAGAATACTTCGTTTATGGGTGGTAACCATTAAAGAAAACACCACAAAACAACAAATGATACTTCGAGATGTATTTCAGATCTGTTTACTTCATTTATGGGTAGTAACCATTTCAAAAAACACCACAAAGCATCTTATCATACTACAATAATTGTTTCAGATCCGATTACTCTATTTTTGGGCGGTAACCATTCAAGAAAACACCACAAAACACTTATGCTTCTATGAGAAGTGTTTCTGAAGAGGGTTCTTCATTTATGGGTGGTAACCATTAATGGAAACACCACAAAGCATCTTATCCTACTGCAAGAAGTGTTTCAGATCCGTTTACTTCATTTATGGGTGGTAACCATTCAAGAAACAACACAAAGCACTTTTGCTTCTATTAGAAATATTTCTGATCAGAGTACTTCATTTATGGGTGATTACCATTAAATAAAACACGACAAATCATCTTATCCTACTATGAGAATTGTTTCTGATCAAACTACTTCCTTTATGAGTTGTAACCTTTCAAGAAAACTCCACAATGCATCAAACGTTACTACGAGATGAGTTTCTTGTTCGAGTACTTCTTTTAAGTGTTGTAACCATCTCCAAAACATCACGAAGAAGCATAGAATACTACTCTATGTGCTTGATGTCCGAGTACTTAATTTCTGAGTGGTTCGATTTAGAATACTTCGTTTATGGGTGGTAACCATTAAACAAAACACCACAAAATATCAAATGATACTACGAGAAGTGTTTCTGATCAGAGTACTTTAATTATGGGTGGTAATCGTTAATGAAAACACCATAAAGCATCTTATCCTACTACAATAAGTGTTTCTGGGTGGTAACCATTCAAGAAAACACCACAAAACACTTATGCTTCTATGAGAAGTGTTTCTGATCAGAGTATTTCATTTATGGGTGACAACCATTAAAGAAAACACCACAAATCATCTTATCTTCATGCGAGAAGAGTTTCTTCTTCGAATACTTCTTTTAAGTGTTGTAACCATTCTCCAAAACAACACAAAGAAGCATAGAATACTACTCTATGTGCTTGATGTTCGAGTACTTACATTCTGAGTGGTTCGTATTAGAGTACTTCGTTTAGGGGTAACCATTAAAGAAAACACCACAAAACATCTTATGCTACTACGAGAAGTTTTCAGATCTGTTTACTTCATTTATGGGTGATAACCATTAAAGAAAACAACAGAAATCATCTTATCCTACTATAAAGTGTTTCTGATCATAGTACTTCCTTTATGGGTTGTAACCTTTTAAGAAAACTCCACAACGCATCATATCTTACTACGAGAAGAGTTTCTTTTTCGAGTACTTCTTTTAAGTGTTGTAACCATTTTCCAAAACACCATAAAGAAGCATAGAATAGAGTACTTCATTTATAAGTGATTCTGATTAGAGTTAAACAAAACACCACAAAACATCTTATGCTTCTATTAGAAGTGTTTCTGATCAGAGTACTTCAATTATGGGTGGAAACAATTAAAAAAACACCAAGAAGTATCTTATTCTAGTATGAGAAATATTTCAGACCCGATTACTTCATTTATGGTTGGTAACCATTGAAGAAAACACCACAAAAGTATCTTATCCTAGTATGAGAAGTATTTCTGATTGGAGTACTTCATTTTTGGGTGGTAACCATTAAAGAAAACACCACAAATCATCTAATCCTATCATGAGAAGTGTTTCTGATCAGAGCACATTAATTATGGGTGGTAACCATTAAAGAAGACATCACAAAGCAAACAATAAGTGTTTCAGATCCGTTTACTTTATTTTTGTGTGGTAACCATTAAAGAAAACATCACAAAGCAAACAATAAGTGTTTCAGATCAGTTTACTTCATTTTTGGGTGGTAACCATTCAAGAAAACACCACATAACACTTTCTATGAGAAGTGTTTCTGATCATAATACGCCATTTATGAGTGACAATCATTAAAGAAATCACCACAAATCATCTTATCTTAATATAAGAAGTGTTTCTGATCAGAGTACTTCTTTATATCTTCCTACAAGAAAGGTTTCTTCTTGGAATACTTCTTTTAAGTATTGTAACTATTCTCCAAAACAATACGAAGAAGCATAGAATACTACTCTATGTGCTTGATATCCGAGTACTTACATTCTGAGTGGTTCTTATTAGAGTACTTCATTTATGGGTGATTACCATTCAGGAAAACACCACAAAGCACATATGCTTCAATGAGAAGTGTTTCTGATCAGAGTACATCAATTTTGGGTGGTAAACATTCAAGAAAACACCACAAATCATCTTATCCTATCATGAGAAGTGTTTCTGATTCAAGCACTTCCTTTATGAGTTGTAACCTTTCAAAAAACTTCACAATGAATCATATCTTACTATGAGAAGAGTTTCTTCTTCGAATACTCCTTTTAAGTGTTGTAACCATTCTCCAAAACACCACAAATAAGTATATAATACTACTCTATGTGTTTCATGCCGAGTAATTAATTTATGAGTGATTCTGATAAGAGTACTTCATTTATAGGTGGTAACTAGTAAACACTATACCACAAAATATCTTATGCTTCTATGAAAAGTGTTTTTGATGAGAGTTCTTCACTTATGGGTGATAACCATTAAAGAAAATACAACAAAGCATCTTATCCTACTATGAGAAGTGTTTCAGATCCGTTTACTTTCATTTTTGGTGGGTAACCATTCAAGAAAACACCACAAAAGCACTTATGCTTCTATGAAAAGTGTTTCTGATAATAGTACTTCATTTTTGGGTGGTAACCATTAAAGAGAACACCACAAATCATCTTATTCTATCATGAGAAGTGTTTCTGATCCAAGCACTTCATTTATGAGTTGTAATCTTTCAAGAAAACTCCTCAATGCATCATATCTTACTGCGAGAAGGGTTTCTTCTTCGAGTACTTCTTTTAAGTGTTCTAACCATTCTACAAAGTATCACAAATAAGCATAGAATACTACTCTATGTGTTTCATGCCGAGTACTTAATTTATGAGTTATTCTGATAAGAGTACTTCATTTATGGGTGGTAACCATTAAACACTATACCACAAAGCATCTTATGCTTCTATGAGAAGTGTTTCTGATTATAGTTCTTCATTTATGGGTGGTAAATGTTAAAGAAAATACCACAAAGCATCTTATACTACTACAACAAGTGTTTCAGGTCCGTTTACTTCATTTTTGGGTGGTAACCATTCAAGAAAACACCACAAAACACTTATGCTTCTATGACAAGTGTTTCTAATCAGAGTCCTTAATTTATGTGTGATAACCATTAAAGAAAACACCACAAATAATCTTATCCTACTATGATAAGTGTTTCTGATCAAAATACTTCATTTATGAGTTGTCACCTTTCAAGAAAACTCCACAATGCATCATACCTTACTACGAGAAGAGTTTCTTCTTCGAGTACTTCTTTTAAGTGTTGTAACCAATCTCCAAAACACCACGAAGAAGCATAGAATACTACTCTATGTGCTTGATGTCCGAGTACTTAATTTCTGAGTGGTTCTGATTAGAATACTTCGTTTAAGGGTGGTAACCATTAAAGAAAACACCACAAAACATCATATGATACTATGAGAAGTGTTTCAGATCTGTTTACTTCATTTATGGGTGGTAACCATTCCAGAAAACACCACAAAGTATCTTATCCTACTACAATAAGTGTTTCATATCCGATTACTTCATTTTTGGGCGGTAACCATTCAAGAAAACACCACAAAACACTTATGCTTCTATGAGAAGTGTTTCTGAAGAGAGTTCTTCATTTATGGGTGGTAACCATTAATGAAAACACCACAAAGCATGTTATCCTATTATGAGAAGTGTTTCAGATCAGTTTAATTCATTTATGGGTGGTAACCAAAAGAGAAAACACCACAAATCATCTTATCCTACCATGAGAAGTGTTTCTGATTCGAGTATTTCCTTTATGTGTTGTAACATTTCAAGAAAACTCCACAATGCATCATACCTTACTACGAGAAGAGTTTCTTCTTCCAGTACTTCTTTTAAGTGTTGTAACCATTCTCCAAAACCCCACGAAGAAGCATAGAATACTACTCAATGTTCTTCATGTCCACGTACTTCATTTATGAGTGGTAACCATTAACAAAACACCACAAAGCATCTTATGCTTCTAAGAGAAGTGTTTCTGATCAGAGTACTTCAATTATGTGTGGAAACAATTAAAGAAAACACCACCAAGCATTTTATTCTAGTATGAGAAGTGTTTCAGACCAGATTACTTAATTTTTTGATGGTAATCATTAGAGAAAACACCACAAATCTCCTTATCCTACTATAAAGTGTTTCTAATCAAAGTACTTCCTTTGTGGGTTGTAACCATTCAAGAAATCTACACAATGCATCATATCTTACAACGAGACGAGTTTCTTCTTCAAGTACTTTTTTAAGTGTTGTAACCATTTTCCAAAACACCACAAAGAAGCATAGAATACTACACAATGTTCTTCATGTATGAGTACTTCATTTATGTGTGGTTAAACAAAATACCACAAACCATCTTATGCTTCTATGAGAAGTATTTTAGATCAGAGTACTTCAATTATGGGTGGAAACAATTAAAGAAAATACTACAAATCATCTTATCCTACCAAGAGAAGTGATTCTGATCTAAGCACTTCCTTTATGAGTTATAACATTTCAAGAAAACATCACAATTCATCATATATGACTACGAAAAGAGTTTCTTCTTCGAATACTTCTTTTAATTGTTGTAACCATTCTCCAAAACACGAAGAAGAAGCATAGAATACTACTCAATATTCTTCATTTCCGAGTACTTCATTTTTTAGTTCTGCTGATGAGAGTCCTTCATTTATGTGTGGTAACCATTAAACAAAATACCACAATGCATCTTATGCTTCTATGAGAAGTGTTTCTGATTAAAGTTCTTCAATTATGGGTGATAACCATTAGAGAAAATACCACGAAGCATCTTATCCTACTACGAGAAGTATTTCAGATTAGTTTACTTTATTTATGGGTGGTAACCATAAGAGAAAACACCACAAATCATCTTATCCTACCATGAGAAGTGTTTCTGATTCGAGTATTTCCTTTATGAGTTGTAACCTTTCATGAAAACTCCACAATGCATTATATCTTACTACGAGAAGAGTTTCTTCTTCGAATACTTCTTTAAAGTGTTGTAACCATTCTCCAAAACCCCATGAAGAAGCATAGAATACTACTCAGCATTCTTCATGTCCGAGTACTTCATTTTTTAGTTATGCTGATGAGAGTACTTCATTTATGTGTGGTAACCATTAAACAAAATACCACAATGCATCTTATGCATCTATGAGAAGTGTTTCTGATGAAAGTTCTTCAATTATGGGTGGTAACCATTAAAGAAAACACCACAAAGCATCTTATCCTACTATGTGAAGTGTTTCAGATCAGTTTAATTCATTTATGGGTGGTAACCATAAGAGAAAACACCACAAATCATCTTATCCTACCATGAGAAGTGTTTCTGATTCGAGTATTTCCTTTATGAGTTGTAACATTTCAAGAAAACTCCACAATGCATCATATCTTACTACGAGGAGAGTTTCTTCTTCGAGTACTTCTTTTAAGTGTTGTAGCCATTCTCCAAAATCCCACGAAGAAGCATAGAATACTACTCAATGTTCTTCATGTCCACATACTTCATTTATGAGTGGTAACCATTAACAAAACACCACAAAGCATCTTATGCTTCTAAGAGAAGTGTTTCTGATCATAGTACTTCAATTATGGGTGGAAACAATTAAAGAAAACCCCACCAAACATCTTATCTTACTATGAGAAGTGTTTCAGATCAGTTTAATTCATTTATGGGTGGTAACCATAAGAGAAAACACCACAAATCATCTTATCCTACCATGAGAAGTGTTTCTGATTCGAGTATTTTTTTTATGAGTTGTAACCTTTCAAGAAAACTCCACAATGCATCATATCTTACTACGAGAAGAGTTTCTTCTTCGAGTACTTCTTTTAAGTGTTGTAGCCATTCTCCAAATCCCACGAAGAAGCATAGAATACTACTCAATGTTCTTCATGTCCGCGTACTTCATTTATGAGTGGTAACCATTATCAAAACACCACAAAGCATCTTATGCTTCTAAGAGAAGTGTTTCTGATCAAAGTACTTCAGTTATGGGTGGAAACAATTAAAGAAAAGATCACCAAGCATCTTATTCTAGTATGAGAAGTGTTTCAGACCTGATTACTTCATTTTTGGGTGGTAATCATTAGAGAAAACACCACAAATCTCCTTATCCTACTATAAAATGTTTCTGGTCAAAGTATTGCCTTTGTGGGTTGTAACCATTCAAGAAATCCCCACAATGCAGCATATCTTACAACGAGAAGAGTTTCTTCTTCGAGTACTTTTTTAAGTGTTGTAACCATTCTCCAAAACACCACAAAGAAGAATAAAATACTACTCAGTGTTCTTCATGTATGAGTACTTCATTTATGTGTGGTTAAACAAAACACCACAAACCATCTTATGCTTCTATAAGAAGTATTTCAGATCAGAGTACTTTAATTATGAGTGAAAACAATTAAAGAAAATACAACAAATCATCTTATCCTACCAAGAGAAGTGTTTCTGATCCAAGCACTTCCTTTATGAGTTATAACCTTTCAAGAAAAATTCACAATGCATCATATATTACTACCAAAAGAGTTTTTCTCCGAGTACTTCTTTTAAGTGTTGTAACCATTCTCCAAAACACCACGAAGAAGCGTAAAATACTACTCTATGTACATCATATTCGAGTACTTAATTTATGAGTGATTCTGATGAGAGTACTTCATTCATGGGTGAACCATTAAACAAAATATCACAAAGCATCTTATGCTTCTATGAGAAGTGTTTCAGATCCGTTTACTTCATTTATGGGTGGTAACCATTCAAGAAAATACCACAAAGCACTTAAGCTTCTATGAGAAATGTTTCTGATGAGAGTACTTCTTTTATGGGTGATAACCATTAAAGAAAATATCACAAATCATCTTATTCTAATATGAGAAGTGTTTCTGCTCAAAGTACTTTCTTTATGAATTGTAACCTTTCAAGAAAACTCCACAATGTATTATACCTTACAACGAGAAGAGTTTCTTCTTCGAGTACTTATTTTAAGTGTTGTAACCATTCTCCAAAACACCACAAAGAAGCATAGAATACTACTCTATGTAATTGATGTCCGAGTACTTAATTTCTGAGTGGTTCTGATTAGAATACTTCGTTTATGAGTGATAACCATTAAAGAAAACACCATAAAACATGATATGATACTACAAGAAGTGTTTCTGATAAGAGTACTTCAATTATGGGTGGTAACCATTAAAGAAAATACCACAAAGCATCTTATCCTACGACAATAAGTGTTTCAGATCCTTTTACTTCATTTTTGGGTGGTAACCATTGAAGAAAATACTACAAAACACTTATGTTTCTATGTGAAGTGTTTCTGATCAGAGTACTTCTTTTATGGGTGATAACCATTAAAGAAAACACCATAAATCATCTTATCTTACTATTAGAAGTGTTTCTGATCAGAGTACTTTATGAGTTGTAATCTTTCAAGAAAACTCCACAGTGCATCATATCTTACTACGAGAAGAGTTTCTTCTTCGAATAATTCTTTTAAGTGTTGTAACCATTCTCCAAAACAACACGAAGAAGCATAGAATACTACTCTATGTGCTTGATGTCCGAGTACTTACATTCTGAGTGATTCTGATTAGAATACTTTGTTTATGGTTGGTAGCAATTAAAGAAAACACAACAAAGCATCTTATGCTACTACGAGAAGTGTTTTAGATCTGTTTACTTCATTAATGGATGGTAATAATTCAAGAAAACACTACAAAGCACTGATGCTTCTATGAGAAGTATTTCTGATCAGAGTACTTTATTTATGAGTGATAACCATTAAAGAAAACACAAAAATCATCTTATCTTACTATAAAGTGTTTCTTATCAGAGTACTTCCTTTATAGGTTGTAACCTTTCAAAAAACTCAACAATGCATCATATCTTACTACGAGAAGCGTTTCTTCTTCGAGTACTTCTTTTAAGTGTTGTAAACATTCTCGAAAACACCACAAAGAAGTATAGAATACTACTCAATGTTCTTCATGTCCGAGTGTTTTGACGGTATCTTTCTAATAAAGCATCTAGTAACGAACCATAGCAATTACACTGTCCATCCACTAATAAGGGACGGTGTGATTTACGAAATCAAGGTTTCCTTTCAGAAAAGGCATAGTTTCGCAATAAGGGACTCTTTACTTCTTCTACCGAGTAACCTCGAGTCATTAGCTCATGACTTATGTCCATTGGCAGGTGGAAAAAGGAAAATAGATCACGAAAGCGTGTCTCTTGAGAATTTAATGGAAAGGAAAGCTGAATTGCTTGATTATATGAGAAAAGATATCTTTCTACTAGCAGGAGTAATGTTAAGAGCTCAGGACATAATCTTCAGTGAGTTTGGAGTTTGTATAGTAGATACACAAACGAATTTCTCGCTTGCACTAACGATATTTCGCTATAAATTCTATGATGTGGAAAAAACCCCAATTTACATACCATCAATTAAAATTGGCAACTTTTAATACATAAAATCACACTCTATGATTGATTGTCATTGTCAATGTTCAATGTAATTTTGAATAATTATCCACGGTTCACCGGCCAATTTGTTTTCATCATTGGTTTTGAAGTAAGAAGATTTTGAGATCTTATGATTTTGATATTTGTTATGAAAAGTGTTGAAATTCTTAGGAGTTTGGAATAAAAACCGGTTTGTGGATAAAGTTTCCATGGGGTTTTATCTTCCCATCGATCTTGAGGGTTCCCCTTTGAGATGCCCATCGATTGCTTCTCCTAGGCTGACATTTCACACACTTGCTATTCAGAACCTTCACCCTCCTTAATTCGAACCATTTCCAGAATTGGGTTAGTTCTCTTCTTGGCTACTAACTTGTGAGATTTTGGGAAACTTGGTGCCATAAGGAAGACTAAAGCAATGATTGCTTAGAAAATCATTTTGACTTGAGAAAGAAAGAAGGAATTGGTTGAAATTGAATCTTCTGGGATGTGAGTTCTCTAAGTAACTATTGGAAAAGAGATTTTTCGCTCCTAGGGTTGAAGTGATGAGTTTTGGAGAAGAAGAAAGGATTTAAATAACATTATGCATCCTTATATTACAGCAACCCATTGCAACGGGTTGCTCATCTGTTATAACGGATTCTCAATCGTTATAACGGGTCTATTTCTCCTTTTTTGTAACACAGCCAATATTTAAACCTACAATGATTATTTTTTTATGTTCTAACCCATTATAACAAGTTTCCAGCCATTATAACACATTCCTAACCCATTGCAACGGATTCCATAATGCAAGCAATCAATTTTGAGTTTATTTGTGAATTAATTTGCTACTATGGATCTTTGATATTTATAGGGATCAGTTCAGCTGTCATATAGTGTTTGAACTCATGCAAATACTTAGAATGAGTTATGATTTGGATAAAAATATCAACCAAGATTCACAAAATATATGATTTAATCAAATGGACATTAAATTATACATTTTGCTACATGACTCCCCGTAAACATAATATTCAAAAATGAAATCAAATTGAGGGAGTCTAGTGACTCTCTAAACAATCGGTTTAGTCTCACTTGTGCTAGGCACATCAAATGAAACTATAGTCTTATCATTCTTAACACAACAAAATCGACCTTGATGTCCAAAATTCAAACAAGATGAACAAAATATAGTCCTGAAGTTAATATTACTATGATCATAATCATTCTTGTTAATTGGTCTCCAATAACTCACCATTAATCTATACTTATCATGAAAATTTATTATGTAGTTTTTAGGATGATAGTTTGATTGATAGACATTATTGTATCTTTTTCTTTGAAAATTGCTACTAAAATTCTTATGATCATTTAACACATTTCTATAATTATGTCTTGGTTGAAAAACACCATTAAATATTTTTCTTTGAAAATTGTTATCAAGTTTCTTGTTATCATGTAGCACATGGAATCTACCATACCTATACTTAACATAAAACTTTGATGGTTGAGCTCTATGTTGGTTGGTAATCCTATACTCATTTCTAACTCTAGATTTGTTTATCATCTTTTTAGAATTAGGTTTAGTGAACTTCGTTTTCTTAGTGTATATCTTATTATACATATAGGCATGATTTATCTTGTATAGGTTTGTCATTTGGCTTATGTTGCTTTTTAATCTTAGAAGGTTGTTCCTTTATAAATCCAAGATCGATTTTATCATGTGGATCTTGACCAATATACATCTTATCATTGTCAATTTTAGTGTTGTGATTTGAAAATTTAACAAACTTAAAAAATTTAGAAGTTTGGTGAGATCGATGATGAGAGGAGATGTCGATTCAGGAGTGATTGAGTTTGCTAGATGCTGAGAGGCAAAGCAGAGATCGTTGCTCGGTGTTGATCGAAGTCTAGGGAGATCGTTGCTCGATGTTGATCATTGCTCGGCGGTTGATCAATGTTGTTCGATGTTGCGATGGCGACTCAAGTCTGGTGAGATCGTTGCTCAATGTTGAAGCTGGGATGATGTGATTTGATGAGCCTTGATTTGGTCAGGCTTGGTCGAAGCTGAGCTGGGATGACGAGATGTTGATGATTTATGATGCTGGGTGCTGCTGAGGCCATATCAAAAGTAGGTGCTTTGATCTGAACTGTGTGAATGGCAACGCTGAGATACTGTTAGTGACATTGTTAGGGGCGATGTAGAGCTACTAAGGTAATGTTCGTGATGATATGTTGATACTGGTTCTCAGTCGATTTTGTTCACAAGGGAGAGTGATGCTGAGGATCTGAACCTTGGGATTGTGTGATGCTCAGAGCTGACAATCATTATCTGATTCACAAGGGAATGATACTGTGAATAATTATCGGTGATGATGAGATCATGATACCAGAGGCACTGATTCCTTGTTCTTGCACCGAATTGCCTACTGGACTTCTTCTAATAAGAGTTGATGAACTCTATTCGCAGACGATGAGGTAATTAGTTTTTGTATTAGTATGATTGGGATTTGGAACAAGCTTCAAATTCATATTTTGACCCCACCCGTCACGACGCCAAAGGTCAACGACATGACGGGTCGCTAGAAGATAAACAAAAGTTGAAGGAGAGAAAAATCTGAGACATCCGTCATAACGACGGGTCAAGCCAACGACATGTCGCTCAACCCACCTGTCACAATACTGAGAGATAGCGACATGACGGGTCGCTAGAACAATTGTTGACCTTGTCAGTGAGACAAGGTCAAACCTTCAAACTTTTGCATTTCTCTACCCGTCACGATGATCTAAAATAATGATATGACAGATCGTAGCTTTAGAATAGATCTAAAGTTGTTCTCCTATATATCTTGATGAGAACTTTCATGAAAAGATTAAGAAAATCATGTACAATCATTCAAGCAATCTGAAAAAAGCTGAAACTTCTTCTTGAAGCATTCAAGAGTTCAACTAGAGATTAGAGATAGTTTTGAGTGATTCTATGATTGCTAATTTTCTATTTTTGAGTCTTGATTCGTGTGTGATCTTTGTGTGAGATTCATGTGTAATACTAATATCATTGTTTTGTTTAGATCCGTGGAGGATCGGTTCTTGTAATTTCTCTTGCTTTTCTTTGGTGAAGAAACTAAGAGTAAGGTTTGTGCTAGGCTTGTAAATACTAATTATTTAGTGAATTTGATATCGAAGCAGGTATATGGTGCTCCCTTGGACGTAAGCAAGTTCAACGACCAAATCATGTTACATATTGTGTTCAATTTTTCTAATTCTTACTCTTTTTACTTTCTTTAATTGATTTGAGTTATTATTTCACCAATGTTGAATTGTGAATTGTTAAGAGAAAATCTTTGTTATTGAATTGAATTGATCGCTTCTACACACTTGTAATTGAATTGAATTATTATTTTTGTTACTTAAGAGGCCTATTATTTTACAAAGTGATATTAGATCAGGTCTTATCTTAGCAATCTTGAAATTAATTAGGAAAATTACCAAAATGGATGATTTTTTTTATAAGGATTCAATTGAATCTCCAATTCTAGAAAAAGAATGTATTAGTTTATAATTGGAAGAATGCTATGAAAGATTATTTAGAAAATCAAGGAGTACTTTACACAATTGATATGTACTGGACTAGTACTGAGTGCTTCGGTCGAAGCACTCCACCTGTTTGGTTGAACCAGTAGCGTCAAATTTGGAAGTTTGCTATTTTTGGTTATTGCATTAGTTCTAAACTTAGGGATAGGGATGGCAATGGGCTAGGCCTGCAAAAATATTGCCAAGCCCATACCTGATATGTTTCAACAAAAATTAGCACCTGCCTGCCCAAGCCCAATCAAACAGGCCCACAATTTAGCAACTGCCCACCTACCAAGCCAAATTTTGAAGCCGAAGCCTGCCTGGATATGCCTGCCAATGCCTACGGGCTGCCTTACCTGCCCCTGCCTGGATGACCCAACCAAGCAAATTCAAAGCTAAGAATCATATTAAATGCAACAATCACACAGATAGTACAAAATAACAATCAAAGTTCAAAATAATTCAATATACAATACATCAGAATTCATAGTGCAATATACATCACAGTTAATAAAAAATAACAATCATAGTTCAACATACATCACAATTTATAACAATCATAGTTCAACGTACATCACAATTCATATATGGTCCCACACACACGACTTCAGTTTTGATGTCCTCTCTTTCTACTTCAGGGGTGCCTTCTCTTGGTGCTTCTTAAGTGCCTTCTCTAGGTGTTGCCGGGGTGCCCTCTCTCGAAATTGCCGGGGTGCTCTCTCTCGACATTGCTAGGGTGCTTTTTCTTGATGGCAGGTTTTCTTGTTGTGTTGCCATTTGACTATTACAACTGGAAATAAACAACAACTACAATTAGAAATGAACAACAATTAAAAAAAAAAGCAATTAAAATTTAAAATTAGAAATAAAACAAGAATTGTGCAGCAAGTAAGAACTACAACAGAAGTCAGAAAAAGCAATTAGAAATGAACAACAATAATCAGAAATGAACAACAATCCCTTATAAGCGAATGGCAACAGAACAGAAGTCAGTTAAATGTATAAACAACAACTACAATCAGAAATGAACAACAACAATCATGCATAAAAAAAGGGATTGTGTTTATGAATGTTGTTTTAACCAAATCAAGGGAAGAGAAAATTCTAGAAAGATTGATTTAAAATTTCAGATTTTAGAATTAAGTCAGTTAAATGAAATTAAAATTTCAGATTTACTGGTACCTTCTCGTCGATGGTGTCGTCAGAGTTCCTCTTGTCGTCGTCGATCGTGCTTCCTTTGAGGTAAAGGCCTCTCGTCGTGGTCGATCGTGCCTCCTTTTAATCGATCATGCGTCCTTTCAACCGATTATGCCTCCTCTGAGATAAAGGCCACTAGTCACTGCTTCTCACGTCGAGCCTGTTGGGTTACGAACAGTTCAAAACCCGTAAATTGGCCTAAGCAGCGGAAAGACCGTAAAACAAAAATTTTACGTCTGACTTAAGCCGAGGATTAAGCGGGGTATGTCGGATTAAGCAACGTTTATTCCTAACATCAAAATCCTACTTAATCCCTAAACAGATCTACTCCTTAATTGAATTCTAAAACTTTAATCTACTTACAAATTAAATAGATTAATATAACATTAATACCTTGATCCAAATTCGAATTGGACCACAAAAGACTCGAAAGATCGAATCACAGACGCTCTTCTCCCCGGAGTATCAGACGTCTGATATCTCTACCAGATGTCCACCAGGACGACCAGAGACCGGCTTACTTCTTCCGCCAGAAATACCGAAAGTCGCGATATCCCGCAAAAACACTATTCACCGAGATACTGACTAAATAAAATATCTTCGTGAATCATAGTTATCTAAAATATGGAATACCGCTCTAACACAAAAATACTATTTTTCGAATCTCGTAAACAATCGTATACGAGAAAGAGAGAAAATATATTTATCGATACGAATCCGAGTTAACGAGTCCGAGTCGATTTTGGTGCTTCTTTCTCTCTCCCCCTACCCCTCTATTTATAGGAAAATGAGGAGGTTACATTTTTACAAATAAACCCTTGGAAAAAGTGAATTTCCAAAAATACCCTTAAGGATAAGCATGATGACATGGAATTTTTTTTATTAAATTTTTTTTTTTTTATTTATTTTTAATTACGATTTTAATTAATTTTTAATTAAGGTTTTAATTTGATAATGACTTTCATCCCAAATTCAAAACCATAATCTATAATTAAAATCTAAATTAAATATATATAAATATACATAAACATATAATTGTTCTCAACAATTATATTTCTCAGGGTTTGGTATTTGTTTGGTTGCGGTATGATTTTATACAACGTATCATATACGTCTATAAATTCAACCGTTGTTTTTGCTTTTCATCTTATATGACATATATAATTTAATCATATCATATATAATTAATTATAACCATCTTAATATTAATTATAACTATTTATAATTAATCATTAAGATTCTCTAATTTAGCTCTTATGCGGTGTGACCCAATAGGATCTGTGTTATGTTGGTAAATAGAATTAAAACCATTTTAATTTCTATAATCATATGAGGCATCTAACATCTACACTATGACCATCCAATTATACAGACGATGTTGTACTTATGCAATATCACGATCCACTAAACATTTTAGTCGTGTTAATTCTTTCGTCTCACAGTATCAGATTAGTTTCAAGGTAGGTGTGTGTCACCCTTGCAAGCTTAATCTTTTCTCGATCTTGAGCAGACTTATCAAATATAATTACTCTTATAATTATACCTCATGCAGATAATCTTACTCTATTTAGGAGCCCAGTGATACTGTAACTCGTATCAAGATACGAGGGACAATAGTACTTTCAGTAAACCATCACTACCTCAACTAAGCTATGTATACCGAAAAGCTATCGTTATGATTGCGTTTTACCGACAGCATTAGATAACAATCACACATACACATCTCTTAGTAGGAAAGAC
>CAXKVX010001118.1:0-77964 GCA_964058865.1 Eleocharis quinqueflora
CCTCTCCACTCAATTACTTCCTAGGCATCCTATTCTTAGCCTATGTGCTCCTCTTTTCCATACTTTGAACCCGGCACTTTTAGCTGACTACCCATTTGGTCATTGTTGAAATAGGCTCCCGTACGAAGAGATAATAAATTTGAAAGGACCACTGTACGAGATTCATCTGAGATTTACACCCCTGCTGTCCCTCCTAGCTGCCACGTCATCCGAAATTTTCAACACAAGTTAATCTCCCATTTTACCGAATACCCATACCTGTACAAACACCTGCTTGACCTTCATTGCCTATTTATTTACTTGTTTCTGCTCCTTTTTTTAGTTTGGCTAGGTTTTGGTTTCTCATGTGTTTAGAATAGTTTTAAAATATTTCTGAATATTTATCAAAGAGACAGAGAAGGGCAGGAAGAAGAGGAGGCGCGGGCCGACTGGTGGCGTTCGATCTATGGTCTACACTGAACTCGACTCGGTTACGATCGTCCATAACCACTTCTGGTAAAACATCTCTTAAATTCGTTGCCATTTTTTTCTATTCTTGGTTGTTTTCCTTTCTGTGTTATTGTTATGTTGTTGTGTTTGTTTTGTGTGTCGGTGATGGCAGTGGCCCTTGCCACTGCCTTAGTGATTGAATATTATTGATTCTGGTATAACCCCATCTAAACCTACACCTAAAATGCAGCACTGAAATATTTAAATGTCCTTTGATTTAGTGGTGAAATGTTGTAGCGTCGAATACCGGCCGAGTCGATGTTACATAAACTTGTTAATTTCGAACACTCAATTCAATATCTAACCTACGAAATTATAAGTACTATCTAGTTATGGTACTCTACTAGCACCCACTGGCCCTGGTTTCGCTACACTGGGTTGCCAGCACCAGTGCAGTTGTGCTCTGTGTTGTGCTGGGATATTGTTGTTACGTGGGAGACTAGGCCTCAAAAGCCATACATGGGTCTAGTAAGGTGTTATTCGGCCTTACGGACTTTTAAAATTTTATATATATATATATTGATTAATTTTTCTATCTCACATTAAATACTATGTACATCCAAATACATATAATACACACTTAATTATGACTAAGTAAATATTTAATTACAATAATATAAATTGATCAATTCCTTTATAAGCACATAAATAATATAAATACATGTCTATTAGTTATTATTAACTAATTATTTTCCTTTCTTCTCTTGTTAGTTTATAAATAAAAGTGCACAACTAAAAGTGGTTGATTTTATAACATGCTTGCTTCGTGGTATTCTTTTATGTTTGTTCTATAGGAAACCGACTTAACGACGTAGTTTTGTTATAGAAATAGTAAGCACATAATTAAGACCTTACAAAACGCCTTTATATCGGGTATCTCCTTACCCTGATTCCCTTGATTTGGCTAACAGGGCTCAGAGTGAATATCGAAGGCTAAGTAGGGGCGGATATTCCACCACCTTATATACGATCAACGTTTCGAAGAATGAATAGCAAATGAAATTAAAGGAAGAAATTACATGCAGAAAAGGCTATATATTTCGCTTTTGTCTGGTACTCGATAGTCATTGGGTTTTTCGGCTGTCATTAGTGATTCATTCTTTCATCAGTAGAAGCCTAAATAAATAAACTAAAAGTGAACACTGAATGGAGAAATAGAAAATTGTAGGAATAGAATTCTCACACCCTCAGTGCAGATTGGACACTGCACAAAGATTTGACTAAGTAAAAATAATAATGAAATTATATTAGGAGCATCAAGGACGTCTCAACGTCTAGATTTTATCTTATCTGATTTTGTAAGTTAAAGAATTGTAGAATGCATTAAACTGATAAACCCTAACGCCAATTAGAAAGTTTTAGCAAACTGATATTCGGTCGCAGAAGATAAGGCGGCTCTTGACTATGTGGGCGCTGACAGAGTCAATGACATTGCAGAGATTCCCCAAGTAAACGCCTAGATATCAATGCCGCACTGCTTCGTTAACATGTGTGGATTCCTGAGAATTATATTCCTTTCAATTTTATTAGGACCTACCAGACTTACCTAAATTGAACTATGATACCAAACCACCAACAACATCTAATCAGGCACATAAGGCTTGAATTGTCATATTCGCATATCGATAACTGTACCAGCAATTGAGACCAACCTTCACTACATGTCATCTGCATCTCATCTTGCATGTAAGATTCGATATACGAATCGTATAGGCTATTAGCTACTTATAGGTAGTTGCGTATGAAATATTATATATATATATTCGTCGGGATTGATGAGAGTCGGGCCGGTGAGTCTTAGGTTGGATGTAGTATGGGGGCATCGTGAGAATGGATTACATACGGTAAACGAATTCGCACGTGGGGTCCATTCCTCGGAATGTCCCTAAGGACATTCGATCACTGCTCATCATCGATGACCATCACTTGATGGCTCGTAGTGCTAGTTTGAAAGTTTTATTTTTAAGATCCTTATTAGTATACATATTATAATATTCCTCCTTGAATGATTAAGGTTCGGTTTCTCAGTTTAGAGTATGCGCGTCATATGTGAAGTATTGGAGCTATTTCGTTCTTCCGTTTTTTATATATTTCTATTAGCTAATGTTTCGAGATCTCTAAATATTCGAAGGAGTTCCTCCATTATCCTCTAGTGGGTACCGATTAAATCTGGGCCTCCCCTTAGCTTTAACTGGTACAGGGAGTTCCCTTTTTATTATTATTCAAATGAGTAGTCGATTCCTTATTTCTGTACGACTGCTGAGATCGAAAGCTTTATTTATTATTTTCTATTTGTGAGGGTAGGCTTCTCGGTTCGCTTATTGACTAAGCGTGTGCTCTATGAAGCCGCTCTATTTTACTAGGGTGTTTCATTCTGAAAACTCAGAGTTTAGTTGGGTTGTGGTTGATTTGAGATCCGTCTAACGATTATGTTAGACTTGTGGTTGATTTGAGACCCGCCTAACAATACCCTTAGGCTTGTGGTTATGACCCGTCTGAGGGGGCAAATCTTGAAGTCCTACACCGGAGTTTCTAATTTGACAATTTGTTCATTTGTCTGGGAGACTTGACATTGTTCACATTACTATCTATATATACTATTATTCATATTATTTTTGGGTTTCATTCTCGTATCGTCTTTTTGGATAGACTTATTTATTAAAAATGTGAAATGATTAACTAATGCACATTTAGGTGTAATAATTTAATCTCAGTAAATGTGAATGGTCCAACCTTGAATCGGATATAAATCCAAAGGCTGGACCTTAATCCACAAGTAATTTTTATAAATTACTCACGTTCCACGATGGTTGTGGGGTTCAGGTAAGGAGCAGGTGTTCTTTTGATGTTCAGAGGAGAGCGTTAGGATGGAGTCCCCGGCGTCTTTCGTTTTGCTTATCATTTGTTTTCCTTTGTCTTTCTTTTGTTAGGATTAGTGTGTAGTAGGATAGCGAGGGTCGGTCCCACGTCCTTTGATGGAATTGTCCTCTTCTGTATGTATTTTACTTTTCTTTAGCTTCCACTGTGAACTTTGTATAGATGCTGGTTATATATATATATATTCTTGTTGGATGTTCATGTACTTTGTGAAATGTGTGTGCTTTTTCTTAAATTAAGTGTAATAAATTTATTTTATCTGTATTTTTGGAGTGGTAAATTAAGTCTTTCGTGTACTTGTAATCAAGTACACGTAGTGGGATTAACACCTTTAAGCTAGTTATTATTTCTGGAGTGTGACAGATAGTCTGACGAATTTTGTGATTCATTGTACATTTCGTTGAAACCTGAGATCATGTTGAACGAATTTTTTGATTCATTATACATATTCTAACAATAAATGCATATGACATGTGACAAGCCTTACTTCAAAAATACGAAGGGAATTCTTTGCTTAAAAGGTCTAGATGAGCCGGATTGCAATCACAATTTGAGAATTTTAGAATAAGAGAAAATGAGTCCATTCATGTATTCAGGACTTACTCTCTTGACTAACGAATTTATTGAAATAGGTGACCATTGGAGCCTAGCAAGATAGCTACAAAGCTCATAAGAATCATGCAATGAAGGAATTCGTGGAGAGCTTACATGAGTTTCTTGAAGACCATGACCAATGCAAAAGTTCCCTTTACCCCTGAAGAAGTTTATTCATTCCTTAAAACCTTTAAAGAAACCCTCTGACAAATTGAAGAGCAAGACCAAGGTCACAAAATTGTAGCATTCGCCGTTCAAAACTCAAAGCAATATAACTTCTCATACAATCACAAACATTCACTTGAGAATTCATTCCAACACTTTGGATTTGACAACAACAAAGAAATTCCATCCTAACAAACATGCTTTAAGATCACTTTGTCCATGAGGAAAATGTCAACTCAAGAAGAGAGAAAGAGAGCAAAAGAGTTGCATGTGTTGTGTGTGAAAAAGAAGGACACACCATTCACAATTGCCACAAGCTCTTCCCTCAAACGAAGAATCAAGGAATGAATGACTCACAATCACTGTTTGGTCTAATGACTATAGTAATGGAAGATGGTGACAATTTGAGAAATGAATGACATAAAACAAAAGTCAATCTTGACGCCATAATCTCCAAAAACAATATAACCGTTTGAAAGTTATCAAGCTAATAAAAAAGTTCACACTTAGACAAGTCAAGAAAGACATTCCTTTCGAAGAGGCAACGAAAGAAGAAGTTGCTAAGGAGGCTAAGAAAGAGCAATCGATTGAGAAAGCCACCAAGGACAAAGCTGGCACACGCTCCACTAGTGTCAAAGAAATAGGAGAAGGTACCACTCCACTCTCCAAAGTGAAAGCAAAGATATAACTAAACTTAAAGCCAATTGAAGTTAACTAGGAGTTGAATCCGATGATGATTTGGATAATGATTGCAATGATACAACTGATGTGTCTAACGAGAAATCATTAAAATTTGAAATTGTTAGATTAAACAAACTCTTCATTGAAACAAATCAAACACTCATAAAAAAAATTGTACAATTGGTAGTTCAAATAATAAAATTCTTGAACTTGAATCCAAAATAATAAATTAGAAGTTGAAAATATGGCTTTAAAATCCTCAAGTGCATTGAATAACACTAAATTTGATTTGAGTAAATTTTACAAGAAAAAGCCTACATAACAAAT
This sequence comes from Eleocharis quinqueflora, assembly GCA_964058865.1. Taxonomy (NCBI): domain Eukaryota; kingdom Viridiplantae; phylum Streptophyta; class Magnoliopsida; order Poales; family Cyperaceae; genus Eleocharis; species Eleocharis quinqueflora. The sequence continues at coordinate 5,134 of CAXKVX010001118.1, forward strand.
CAAGTTTGGAATATAAGAGGATATTATAGTCTTCTCTATCATCCAAAAATCCTCAATTTTCTAAAAATAAGAAGAAAAAAAACAAACTCAAAACTACAAAGACAAGAATGTTAACTATCAACATGCTACAAATGCACCAGATCACGTCTTTAGATATAAGTATAACATTATTGATTATGCTAAAAACAAACTAAATCATAGAATTTTCAATTCATCATAGTCAACCAAACTACAAGCAATAAAGGCAATGATAGAAGAACAAACTACAAGCACCAACATATTGAAGAGCTTGAGCACATATCATTGCACTGAATATAACCATATATTAATCTCCACTAGTCAAACATAGTACAAAATATAGAGGGAAAAAAGAGAGAAAAAGATGCTCCCACCACTTGGGCCATTAAATGTTCCTCAACAAGGAAGTACAATTTTACATAAACAATTTAAAGAGGTGGAGGAGAGTGCTTACAAATACCCTAGGCATTATCATTAAGACTTTTAGTATAAACCCTACATAGTGAGTCAACCAACAATTTTTTTCAACCATACAAGGGGTCTAAGATACAGGTTTATCAAGGGCACAGCAATAGACTTAAAGATGGTAATAATGTTAATAATAATAATAATTTACAAAGATTGGATGAACTTATGAGATATCCAAATAAAATGGTGCAAACTCGGGCTACCACTTAAGGTTTCTGCCCATTTGAACATCAAAAGATGAGCCAAATTGTTACTTATGAACTTGACAACTTACGACATGTATATTCTTCTAAAAGTTTATTTCAAGACAGAATCAATTTGCATGAAATTTAGACTAGATTGCCGCCTTACATGCTCTGGTATCAGCCTGTTCACCAGCTCTGGAGAAGCACCCACTATCTGCATCAAATCAATCAAATAATTATTATTTTTTGCAATATTTTAAGATTTCATATATATTTAAAAAGTACTACCACAGATGTTACCTCCTGTTTGAAATTGAAGAGGGGAGGAAAGGGACGGCCATTAGGTAACCTGGACCTTGGTTCTCTCAACTCATCAAAAAAGGGGTGTGCACATGCTTCCAACTGAATTTATTAAAAATAAAATAGAATTAACAGATGAATCAACTAATTAACCTTCATCCCAATAACAAATTGGAAATTTTAGTACACAAAACTTGCACTGTGGAGAGAGAGAAAGAGAGAGAAATCTAGAACCATACGGCAGAATAGCGGAAATTTGGTGAGTATTGGAGAAGACGAGAGGTGAGATCTATGGCTTCGGGAGGCATTCTTTTGTGAAATATCTGGCATTATCAAGAAAATAATATTACACATTATTTAATAATAAAATAATTATTGAATTAGTCAATAAATAAAATTAAGAAAGACTGATTGAAAACAAACCTTATGCCAAGGATGAGCCTTAATCTGAGGGAACTTGAACTCTGTATAATTTGGATTCATGCATTTTATTTCCTCACGGGTTGGTGTGCCTAGCACCTAAATAAACACATTTTTTTTCAAATCCATACATAATTTCAACATTATCATAACACAAATTTCTTTTGTAAAAAGTGAAATGCATACATACAATTTTCAAAAATAAGGGTTCGAAAAAATAAAACGAAAAGATTATACCCTGATTATCTGCACAAGCTGGTCCACTGCACTGTCTCCAGGAAATAATGGCTGTCAAATGAAAAGATCAACTTCAGTTTTTTATAAAATAACAAAAACCTTCCCAAGAAATGAAGCACAGCAAGGACAAAAGTGTAAATTACACTGCCAAGAAGTAATTCAGCGAGTACACAGCCAGCTGACCACACATCAATAGCAGTAGTATACTCTTCAGCACCAAAAATTAATTCAGGTGCACGATAATAACGGGAACATATGTACGATATGTTTGGTTCTCCTTTTACCTAATTAATTACATCGAATAGAGCCAACATAAGAATTAATTAAGAATTTACGAACCAAATTAATTTAAGCAGTCACTTCTTTTTGAAATTTTGGATGAGACAGTTCTCACAAAATTTACCCCCTTTTACTTTAACAGAATTTATAATAAAAAAACAATGATATTGTTGAGAATTATTTATATGCTTATGTAGTTTTGGGATTTTCTAGGGGCCTATGGGAAAATAGATTATTATAGAAGAGTCGAGGGGGTTATTTGTAAGAGTGCATTGTAAGGCTTTATATAAGCCAAAGTCATTAATCAATAATACAAGGTTTTCTGAATCTAATTAAACAATTTGGTATCAGAGCCTAATTAATTAGGGTTAGCCACTAATACCTCAGCCGTCGGTCGCCTCCTCTTGGTGCCGCCGGTGCCGCCGTCGCCGTCGCCAACACAGCACCCAGGCGACCAGGAGACCAGGCGATTTTCTTCTGGGCGCGAGTTCTCTCTGGCGCGATAAATCTCCGCGCGACTTCTTCTGGGGCGAAGCGATTTCTTCTGGCGCTAGAGGAAATCGCGATTATCGCTGGGGTGATTCTTTCCCTGGTGTGATTCCTTCTGGGCGATTTCTTCTGGTGTGATTTCTCTCTGGCGATTTCTCCCTGGTCTACTCGCAACACAGCCACCACAGCCGATGAAGCATTCATGTGTGTTATGTTGATTGGATCAAAGAAGAGATAGATCTCGATGTCTTGAAGGGCCGAGATTTAGAAAAGAAAGAAGGTTACGTGTGATCTGTGTGATCGAGACTCGGATCAGATCCTTACGATTGAGAGATGGAGGAGATCATCAAGAAGTTGGAACCGACGGAGGTAAGGACTCTAATGGAGCTGATGAAGCTGAGTGCCACGAGGGGCGAGGGGTCAGGATTGGGTTATCCGCAGTCTGTGAAGCTCGATCTCCCTCCTGTGGATCTGAAATTGGACGGACCAGCCACGTACCTGAGTTGGTCTCGTCGAGTCGAGGCTGCTCTAGTAGGGAGAAGGCTAGACGGATACCTAACAAGAGTCAAGGAAGAGCCGAGAAGTGACGGAGCTGAGGCAGATGAGTGGAGGACCACACATGCTCTGCTCTACACCTGGCTATTGAACTCCATGATTCCGAAGGTCGCTTCGTCAGTGGATGGCATTCGAAAGGTAGAGGATATCTGAGCGAAGTTGAAGAGGACCTATGCTGGGGCTGAGAACCACATGAGAGTATTTCAGATCCAGCGTGACATAGAGGCAGTGGTGCAGGGTGATAGATCTATTTAGGAGTACTCCATGGAGCTGGAGCAACTGTGGCAAGATCTTGATCACTTCTCACCTATGTCGAGTTGCAGTGATCCGGGATGCAAGAGCAGGGAGTTCAATGCACAGATGAGGACAATGCAATTCCTGGCTCACCTGAATCCGGCCTTTGATCAAAGAAGATCGGTCCTTCTAGCCCAAGCGAAGATCCCTACGTTGGATGAGGCAGTATCTGCGATGATACAGGAGGAGAGTCGCATGAGGCTGCACTCCGAGTCAGGTGGTCCTCCAGGTGCTCGATCAGCGTTGGCTACTTTGAGCTCAGGTATGACAGGTGCACAAGGGGAGACCCGCAAGTGCTACAATTGTGGGGAAGTGGGACACCTGAGCAGGGCGTGTCCCAAGCCAACTAGAGAGAGAGAGGCAGGTGGGAGAGGGCATCCTGGAGGTCGTGGCCGTGGACGTGGAGGCCGTAAAGGAAGCAGAGGTGGGGGCTACCGGGCACATCTGATGGTAGACCCACATGTTGAGGAGGAGACATGCTTCACTGAGGAAGAACATGAGTTGTTCGAGATGCTCAAGAGGAAGCAGAGAATGGCAGGAGATGGGGGAAAGAAGGCCATGACAGATGAGACATTCGCATATGATCCCAAGGGTAACTTTGCTACCTTTGCTCATTCTGCCACAGGTACAACACACTCTGCTACAGGTATTGCACATGCTCTCGCCTCTATACCTCCCACAAGATCACTAAATTGGATCATAGATTCTGGTGCATCTAGACACGTGACAGGGGCATTTAGTGAGTTCACCTCTTACACTCACCTGAGTCCTCCAGAGAGCATTCAGACCGCAGATGGTACAGCCCAACCGGTGGTTGGTAAGGGTATTGTTAAATGTACCGATTTAGTGACCTTGTCCAATGTATTGCATGCTCCATCATTTCCCGTAAACCTTTTGTCTATCAGTGCTATTATTCTCCAACTAAATTGTGTTGTTTCCTTTGATATTCCTAAGGTGATTTTCACGGAGAAGGAGACGGGCCGGAGACTTGGGACTGGTACATGGACAGAGGAGGTTTGGATTCAGCACTGACATCTGTGGTAGAGGGGGCTAGAGTAGGAGGTTTTGGGATGACTGTAGAGGAGGTGTTTCTACGACATCATCGGCGTATGGGTCATCTTTCTTTTTCTGTTTTGAGTTTGTTGTACCCTTCATTGTATGAAAGGGCAATTAAAGAGAAGTTAGTTTGTGATGCATGTGAGTTAGGAAAACATACTAGAAGCTCTTATCATAGTTCTGGGAATAGGAGTTCTAGGGTTTTTGATCTTATTCATTCTGATGTATGGGGGCCTTGTCCGGCAAATACAATCAATGGTTATAGATATTTTGTGACTTTTATTGATTGTTTTTCTCGTGTTACTTGGTTGTATTTGATGAAGAACAAGAGTGATGTACTTACATGTTTCAAAGACTTTCACAAGGCGGTACAAACCCAATATGGTGCAGTGGTTAAGGTCCTGAGATCCGACAATGGGACAAAATATACCAACAGGGCATTTGGGGAGTACTTATCTGCACAAGGGATACAACATCAGACTACTTGCCCATATACACCAGCACAGAATGGGGTAGCAGAACGGAAGAACAGACACCTGTTAGAGGTAGCTCGGTGCATGATGATCTCAATGAATGTCCCAAACTACCTGTGGGGGCAAGCGGTCCTAACAGCTGCTCAGTTGATCAACAAGATGCCCTCGAGGATATTAGAATGGAAGTCTCCTTGTGAGATGCTGAAAGGTGACAATGGAGTTCTTCCCTTGAAAGTGTTTGGTTGTGTGTGCTTTGTGAGACAACAGACCAACAGTGGGGAAACTGGATCCTAGGGCAGTCAAATGTGTCTTTGTAGGCTACTCTGCCACTCAGAAGGGATATGTGTGTTGGAGCCCAAGAGAAAGGCGATTGTTTGTGAGTATGGATGTGACTTTTCGCAAGTCTAAGCCGTACTATCCCTCGGGAGTGGCCTCGCCCTTTGGTGACTCGCCAGATAATGGAGGGATCGGGCGAGAGGGGGAGAGAAATGAAGAAGAAAGGCCGATTCAGTTAGAGATAATATCGGGTCCTGCTGAGCGAGAAGAAGTGGGTGAGGATGAGTTGGAGGAAGTAGATGTGACAGGAGAAGGAGGAGATAATCAGGATCAGAATCAGGCTCAGGGGGAGATGAGAGTGTACCAGCGAAGGAGAAAGGTGAATGTGCCTATGCCTACAGTACCACTCGTGCCAAGTCCCTCGTCTCGGTCTTCTCCAACTCCTGAGACACCTGCACCATCCACCACAGACTCAGGTGATATGATTCCTCACTCTTCTCCTCCCGTGACATTAAGGAGGACTACTCGCAACAATGCGGGAAATCCTCCTGATCGTTATGGGTTCCCATATAATATTGCCCAGTCTGTTGATTATTCTAACCTCTCACCCACATACGGAGCATTCATTGCATCATTGGACATTGTCTCTATTCCCAAGTGTTGGCAGGTAGCAAAAGGAGACCCAAAGTGGAAGGCAGCTATGCATGAGGAACTAAGGGCTCTTGACAAAAACCGCACATGGGAGTTGGTGCCATTACCTTCCGGGAAAAAGACAGTTGGATGCAAGTGGGTTTTCACTGTGAAGCAGAATCCAGACGGGCAGGTTGAGCGCTACAAGGCGCGCTTGGTAGCAAAAGGGTACAGTCAGACCTATGGCATCGACTATGATGAGACCTTTGCACCTGTAGCGAAGATGAGCACCGTTCGGACATTGATCTCATTAGCAGTGAATGGTGAGTGGAAACTACACCAACTAGATGTGAAGAATGCGTTTCTTCATGGGGATCTAGTGGAGGAGGTATACATGGATATACCACCAGGTTTTGGCACAGACAAGACAGTGGGCAAGGTCTGTAGATTGAAGAAGTCTCTCTATGGGCTAAAGCAGTCTCCTCGAGCCTGGTTTGATAGGTTCAGGAGAGCTATGGTAGGTATGGGATACCAACAGATCAATGCTGATCACACTGTTCTTTCAACGAAAGGGAGGTCATATTACCATACTTGCAGTCTATGTGGATGATATAATTGTCACAGGAGACGATGAGAGGGAGATTGCCCAACTCAAGGTGAGATTAGGCAAAGAATTCGAGGTAAAGGATCTTGGTATGCTTCGATACTTTCTTGGGATCGAGATATCTCGAGGAGCAGAGGGGATTGTTCTCTCCCAGAGGAAGTACACACTTGATCTTCTTACAGAAACAGGAATGTTGGGGTGCAAACCTGCGATTACACCGATCGACCAAAGGTTCAAACTCAGCGCAGAGGCCGGAGAACCAGTTGATCGCGAGAGATACCAGAGATTGGTAGGCAGATTGATCTATTTGAGTCACACTCGTCCCGATATCTCCTTTGCGGTGAGTGTGGTGAGTCGCTACATGCATGACCCGCGGAAAGGTCATATGGATGCAGTGAATCAGATTCTGAGGTATTTGAAGAGTGCTCCTGGAAAAGGGCTGATTTTCAAGAAGAATGGCCATGTGAACATTGAAGGCTACTGTGACTCTGATTGGGCTAGTTGTGCCGACGATAGGAGATCCACCTCAGGATACTGTATCTTTGTAGGAGGTAACTTGGTCTCTTGGAAGAGCAAGAAGCAGTCCTTGGTGGCAAGATCGACAGCAGAAGCAGAATACAGAGCCATGGCTTTGGGAGTCGCAGAGTTGATGTGGCTAAAAGGTATGTTGGTAGAGTTGAGGTTGGATAAAGGGGTCAAAATGAAATTGTGGTGTGACAACAAGTCAGCCATAAGTATCGCCAACAATCCAGTGCAGCATGATAGAACCAAGCATATTGAGATTGATCGGTTCTTCATCAAAGAAAAGTTGAACAGTGGAATCCTGGAGCTAGGTCACGTTTCAACCAGAGACCAAGCAGCAGATTGTCTGACGAAAGGGCTCAATTCGTTGGACTTAGCTAGAGGATGTGACAAGATGGGCCTAGTGAATATCTATCGCTCATCTTGAGGGGGAGTGTTGAGAATTATTTATATGCTTATGTAGTTTTGGGGTTTTCTAGGGGCCTATGGGAAAATAGATTATTATAGAAGAGTCGAGGGGGTTATTTGTAAGAGTGCATTGTAAGGCTTTATATAAGCCAAAGTCATTAATCAATAATACAAGGTTTTCTGAATCTAATTAAACAATTGATATCAACAATTACATCATGATTACTAATAAGTAATAATAGAGATTTATTATTTACCAAAACTTTTGCACTTCCAAAATCACAGATCTTGACTTGGTGAGTAAGAGGATCCACCTGTGAATACACAAACATATTGGGAGAATTAGTACGCAACCTTCAACCACCCAACTGAAAGCAAACAGCCTACACAAACTCTCTGAATCATTAAATATGACAGGTGGATGTCAACATAAAATTGATGTCAAAATTTTGCTTACCAATATATTTTGGGGCTTCACGTCCCTGTGACAAACTCCCGCAACATTGTGCATAAAAGCTAAGCCTCTAAATATCTGTATTTGAATGCAAAATTTAATCAAACATCGTAACCATATTCATATACACAATCCAAATCGAGGTCACTTGAATGAAAATGAATCACTGAGAGCGCAAACCTGATAAGCATAAAGTTTGACATAGATAAGAGATATCCTCTGACTGCTGCTGGTGTAATGCTTGAGAACTCCAGAAAGGGACTCGGGCACAAATTCCATTACTAAATTGAGGTAAATCTCATCTCTGGTAGTAGTAGAATAGAAGCAGTGCTTAAGAGAAATAACATTGGTGTGATCCATCAGGCGCATTAATTGGAGTTCGCGGTTTTTGTATCTCCTATCTTGCAGAACCTTCTTTATTGCAACTGTTTCACCAGTTTCCAAGCATTTGGCCTGAATTTTGAAAAATAAAATTAATCACAAGTTCCTTCCTTTTCTTTATCATTTAGTTGAAAACCATTGAAGAGAAAGGGAAAACAAAATCAAAACCTGGAAAACAACTCCAAAAGAGCCACTCCCAACAACACGCTCTGCCATGTAGCTGATAGTCTACAAATAATAGATAAAAGGGATCAAAACCTATTAACTAAATTGAGAAACTCAAAATGATATGAGTTTCTCTTTTATTTTGATAAGGAATATGAGACCTGTTTCGGTTCACCATTCTTGCCTCCAATTGTAGTAGAAATGATATGGCCGCTTAGACTATCATTTCCCATTACTACAGATGGTTGCTGCTGGAAATTTTGAAAACAGAGAAATATATCATTAGTAACTACAGTGGAAATTTACACCATATGAAAAGAATAGATAAAAGTTCCGCGTAACAACGTATTTCAATAGTTATTTAATACTTTCAGTTCCGTCAACTAACTAGCCAATTTTGCCCTAAAATTAATGGAAATGCGATGCGACACATTGAAAAAGTAAACCAAAGCGCCCGTTTGGAAACAAGCACATTTAATTTCTTTCTATTTTTTTTCAATTGATAGGGTACATGTATTCAGTTTCGCGAAATCAACCAAAAGGAGAAAGTTATCTCATGGATCAAGCAAAGTATAGTTGAATATCTTAAAATTAAATTCAACATAATTATATTCTGAGTTCGAAGAAAAGCTTTATTGATTGAAAGAATGAAACCTGCGAGACAGGGAAGTCCCAATAATTGAGCAAATAGTAAAATGTTTCCAGATTAACATATATTCCTAATATAAAATCAGCATAAATTAAAGCAAACAGGGGCTCAAAGATCCCTCGGTCCCAAATTAATCCTCAACAAAAAAAAGCCAGCTCAGTTCTTCAAATCTCCACAGAGCGAGAAAGAGAAAGGGGGGCAGAGAGAGAGAGGGGGAGAGAGGGAGGGAGGGAGAGAGAGAGGAAGAGAGGCACCAAGCCAGCTAAAGCGGCGGTGTGTGAAATGTGGTGAGGCCCGGCTTCCATGGCCTGATAAGGCTTCTCAGTAAGAGATCTGGAAAACCTAGAGCCTCAAATTTCACCTTCACCTCATAAAAGCACCCAGGTTTCAGATCTACCAACCCTAATTCGCAGAGCTCCCAATATAGATTATAGAGAGAGGGAGAGGGAGAGAGAGAGAGAGAGAGGGGGGCTTACAGTGTCGTCAGCCATGTCGGCGCCAAGGAGGAGAGAGAGGGGGAGGTGAGAGAAAGAGAGAGAAAGGATTATAGGAATAGGAGAGAGAGAAGGAGAGAGTTGTTGGATTGGATGGTATTGGTAATCTATCTATCTATCTCATGTGCTGTGTAATAACTCGTTATGGTGATTTTGAATTGGATTATAGTTATTCCTTTTTTTTATTATTGGCAACTCTTGCGAATTTTTTTGTCTGATCCTAACAAAAATAAGAATTACATTCATATTTCTGCTTTCAAATATTTGACGGTCATGACTCTATTTTTCTACGTTCAGCATTCAGAAGTGTTTTTTAGATGCACGTGTTCAGAAATAGAGATCACTCGAATTTACGAAGCAAAAAAAAATACTAAGTACTTTTGAAATATGCATTCACGTCTGAACGTGCGTCCAGACGTGTCGTTCACAACGTTGCCTTGAACGTTGCGTTCAGACGTGAACGCAGATTTGAAATTTTGCATTTTACTTAATTATTGTTCTCATTTGTTTTTTCAGCGTGAACACATGCTTTTAGTTTGAACGCTGAACGTAGAAAAATAGAGTCAGAACTATAAAATGTTTGAAAGCAGAATCATGAATGTAATTTTTATTTTTTAGGACCAAACAGAAAAAAAATTCCAACTCTTACTCTCTCTTATTTCCATTTCCGTTTCATTTCACACTTGCGACTTGTTACCTATTCTTTCAGTTTTTTAAGTTTTAGTCACCGTTGCCTTCCTAGTTTCCAACCGCCTGTGGTTGGTTTGGTTGATTATTTTTTGTTTGTTTTTCTTCCTGCAGTATTGTTTGACCGCATTTCTCCAACGTCTTTCAAATTTAACGAGAACAAGTCCGGTTAATTAGTAAAGTTTTTTTTCTTAGTTTGGCATGTCAATTTCAAAATGGGATCGACTAACGGTGTCTGTCCCAACTTTACTACCACTAACTAACTTTTTAAAATGAAAAGTCAAACAGTCAAATACGAATACAAATGAAAAGTTGGACCGCGTGTATTTTTCTGAACAATTCCGTCATACACACACTACTACAAAAATACTCTATTATAGCGGCCTTAAAATGAAAAGTCAAATAGTCAAACGTAAATAAAAATGGAAAGTCAAACAATCAAACACGAATAAAAATGAAAAGTTGGATCGTGTGCATTCTTCTGAACAATTTCGTCATACACATTATCATGAATGCTTTACACATAATGCATTAAATAAAATAAGTGTTCAGACTAAATAAAACAGAAGTCCAAACTAAATAAAATATGTGTTCAAACTAGTTGTTTTAAGTTTGTTTTACATACAATGCATGGGGTGCAGATTAAATAAAACATGTGTTCAGTCTAGTTGTTTCAAATTTGGTTTTGCACGTTTCAAGTCTGATTTGCACAGAATGCATGCGATACAGACTAAATAAAACAAGTGTTCAGACTAGTTAAGAGATGTGTTCATACTAGATGTTGCAAGTCTATTTTGCACAGAATGCATGTGGTTCACACTAAATATAGCAGGTATTCATACTATTTGTTTCAAATATGATGTTGCACTGTTTTAATTCAAAGAGAAAAATACTTACTCCACTTCGTTATTTCTGTTGATCAATTCTAGACATGTGCTTAGTCTTGCCTATACATACATCCGCTCCTGGATCCCACTGTCATAGGTGGTAGGTGAATAGGGGGGCAGAACCCAGAGAACTGTAGTAGCATCCGTTAGTTGAATCTCTTCTGTAAGTTGGCCTAAATTTAATTGTCTTTTCCAACCAAAAATAGAAATGATCTTGCTATAAAGTCTCCAACTTTGAGTGGATCGTGTTTTGGAGCTAGCGAAACCAAATTTCCTATCGTTTGCGTTTTCGTTAGAACGAAACGAAACGCAAACGGTCAAATGGCCTTGTGTCGACAGGTCTACTCACAGTGCCCCCACACCTATAGACGTGAGACCCATCAACACAGACAATGAAGACACTGTAGGAGGCAAGACAAGAGGCACCATATATTTTTTCAAATAGAAAAGAAGCCACTGTTTGCATACTAACGAAATCAGCTGACACTATTATGATTTTTTTAGTCTTCAGTGCAAAATACATACATTTTTCAACAAACTAAAAGCCTATTGCTAATCAGAAGATACCAATACCACAAATTTCTCAAAAAGTTCCATACGTCATGGACTTGCACAATCACAAAAGTTATTGGCTTTACAATTAGCAAGACCTTCTAGCCCTACCATGTCAGATTCTTCATCAAGCTTCACTTTTGATACACAAATAGAATAAGATGCATCAAGGACTTCACTTTCAATTTGGAGCTGTGTCGACGACTACAATATTTCATATTCGGCAACGCTTTATTAGGGCAACGCCACCCCGAACTAGCATCCCTTCTGCAACGCCGCTCGTCTTCCACCACCTCACTAAACACTAGTGCTGTAAAATGTTCACAATATTTAGAAATAGTTCTAAATATTAAGAACAGTAGGATAATGACAATTTATGTATAACGACAACAATAATAGAGTTAGTAATGATGAGGATGATTTTAATGATAACTATAATGATAACAATAAAAATAACAACAAATAAGATTGCACAAGCTAGGATACTGATATAAGACTAATGGACAAACCTTAATTTATGTTTCTTTTCTTTAGAGACCCAGAACCATCACCAACAGATTCCCTTGCCTTCTTTTTCTTTTCATCAGATGCAACTCGATCTGGAGTCAGTTGTCAAATTACTCTTTATCTTGTGATCACTTATTAATTTTGTTTTTGCCACTTTTTTTGGATAGATGTCCTTCTCTGACCCTGTCTTACCTTTGAGCTTAGATAAAGGTGTGTTCATTAATCATTAAGCCAAATCCTGGATCAATGCATTTTGCTGCAAGTGAAGATGTTTCACCTAAAACTTAATCAAGTATTAAGATTAGTCCAGTGACCATAAGAGGTAAATGCTGCAACATGTTGATGGATTTGCCGTAAAACGAACACTTTTGGCATAAACATTTTCTCCTAAATTACAACTATTAAGTACCCAATTTCAATTGGGATCATACATATTTCTAAGGTTTGTGATTATAAGTTATAACAACTAATAAAATCAATCGTCTTTAGCTTACCTGCATTTTCTGCCGACCAATTATCTTCAACCTCTTTTCTTGCTTCTTTCTCCAAAGCCATACTTCTTTCTTTCTCATTACAAAATCCATTTCCCTCGGACACCACATCTGGTTTGACAACAACAAGATCATACTGACATGGTTACTAATGAGTCTAGTTAGGGAACAACCAATGTTCTAACATAAAATGATAATAAATAAAAAAATACATCTACAAGACTTACAGATTAAACACACCTAGCAGGAGGTAGTTCCCATGTAGTAGGAGAAGTAAGGTTTCTGATATTTCCTTGTCTAAAAGACGAGCCAACAAAGTTTGTAGGTGCAAATATGTATTGAATATGGTTTCTATTTTGTGATTGTAATAAAATAAAAAAAGAAATGAGAAATTAGTCTTCAAATTAGTTGAAGTTTGTAGCATGCAAATAAAATAATCTGTTTTTAACATGGTTTCTATTTTGTGATTGCGAAGCTGTTTGTTAAGCATAGGATGATGAATGGAGAATGGAAAGAATAGAAAAGAAAATGTTTGAGCAAAATGAAGAAGGAAATGAAAAGTTGGTTACCGTGGAGGCTCTGTCTGTAACTTCTCTCCTGTAGTGCAGTGAGTGGGTGAGCTCAGGTGTGTTTTCTTTGTTTTCTTTGTTTTCTTTTCTTTTCTTTTCTAAGACTAAAGCCTATGTTATGTTATTCTTCAATTCAATGAAACGGGCATTCACGCCTTTAGTGTTGTCAAAACAGGAAAAAAAAATATTTGAATTGTTCTCTTCACGATCCCTGATTTATTCAAACTCAAGTAATTAAGCATCCATAATCCATTCTTCTTTTGGGATCGCACTATTGTCAACATTCAACCAGACAAGATAATCCCCAGTTCACATTACATATTCAAATGCCCCATGAGATACAATTTAAAGAGAACACTCAATAATTCAGTCTTCTATTCTATGTACAAACAAATACAAAAGACAGAAAACAAATCCCACTCCAATTTTTCTTTTTTTCTTTTTATCTAATAGGAAGGAATGAACCGACCCATATTGAATGGCAATCCGTAGAACTCCTCGTTTCGGGTGTCACCTCCGTAAGTGCGAAACGGGGCCCACCATGGCATGCCGCGGTCCCGCCCTGCTCCTCTAAATTCCAATGAGTTGTCCAAAATCACAGCCACGATTAGTGCAACAGTCGGCGGGGAGGCGAATGTCGTGTTAATCCAGTCATTAAACTGCATACAGCACGTAGATATGATTTAATGATGCTAACTACATCGGTACATCACAATTCTCTTAGCATTTCAGTATTGATGCTTAGCCCCACAAATTTCTCTATTAATGTCTGCACGCTCCACCCCTCCTGCTAATCTTTTTCTATCTATCAGACCAAATGATCCAAAGGGGAACTAGAGAATACAATATACTATCAGTACAGTATATTTCAGAGAGGAATTTGTTGAACAATTCTTGTTATAGGGTATATGCAAACTCCTTTTCCTGGATTTCCAAATAATAATACCAATAATAATAATATCCCCCGGTGCAATTTGGTATTGGAGTTATCTGGAAAAAGTAGTCAAATCCAGTCTAAATCCTCTCAACTCTATAACAACTATAACTGTGTAAAGCTAAAAATGAATCCTAAAAGTGTTCTAAAAAAGGAAGGTCAAATGAAGAAAAATTAACAAACCCATCCAGCTTTGGTGTGAGCAGGTCCATGCTGAGCTCCTATTGTGTACCGGTTAAAGTATTCTGGAATAGATAATCCAAGATAGAGCGATACACCAACAATAAAGAGATTCCTCATAGAGTTCATGTTAGTAAATTGCAAAAGAGAGAGTCCCACCGCCGCTAAAAAACACAAAAGGGAAAAGAGATATTATTAAAATATAACTCCATTGAGAATTTACAATTAATCCAGAGAAATATTTATTAATAAAAAACTTACCGACAATTCCAAAGAGAATGCAATATACTGCAGCAAATATTGGGAAAGGAATTGATGCAAACAAGGCTCCAAATTTGCCTATTAGGAAAAGTAGAATCAAATAACTCTGGAGCAGACTATTTGAAGGTTCAAATTTACCAAATGTCCCTCAGCAAAAAATAAGAAACTTAAAGTTCACTCTCAAATCCACTGCATTTCAAGAGTTTATAGGCTCTCAAAGAGCATAAATGCTGAATAGTAAATTAAATCTTATGCTTACAAATACAAGTTTTAAGTTGCTACAAGCTTGGAAATAAACACTACCTAAAATGGAGAAAAATATCATAAAACCAGCTGAAATCTGTATAACCCGACGGCTCCCCACACGTGTTGATCCAAGAAGGCCCACATTCTCTCTGTTAGAGTATAAAAAAGTTTAAGAGTAAAATTACTACATATATCATGTCTTAACATTTTGTTTGAATCATTGCCAAACAGAATAAACCTATTACTAGCAGTCTAGCACCAATGATATAAGATAACTAAATATAATAAAATAGTACTCACACAGAGACAGAAGAGCCAGTTAAAGAACCACATAACCCATCTAGTAGAAGTCCCAATCCCTGTTTTTTTGTAATTAAATAAAAAATACTACCATAAATATTAAAACAAATAAATTAAACACGGGTGGAACAACTTTACAAGTGCAGTGCATCTTTAGTAAACCCATATTGGAATAACAATTTTTGTGGGGAATGATATGACTAAGCAGAAAAAGTTACTGCAGATTCTAAACTTATATTCGAGATGTAACATAAGGAAAATAATTAAATTTATCGAAAACAGGGGAAACTATAATCCTACTTGGCAGCCAATGCCTCGGCTCAATACAGGTGCTGGAGGTGGAGTTGCACTCGCAAGTCGAGCTGCCGCTTTAAATGCTCCAGTTGACTATACCAAATATTAGGTACAAGAGGAAGGGTAAACAAAAGAAAGAAAAAATAAATTAATAATAGCAAAACTCAGTGAAAGAAAAGGTTGAAATAAAAAAGGGTACCTCCACCATAGAAACTATTACAGCAGCCATCATACCAAAACAGTGTCCAGCATCGAAGGTTGGTGGGCCCCACTGAAGAGGGTAGGGAACCCTTATCCTTTGAATAGTTCCCAATTATTTCATTTCATTAGTAATAATTAAGTTTGTTCAGTTAATATGAAAATATAACTTCTACAAGAGTTGTTGAAGTAACCATAGCATTTTAAAACATTGAGATAGTATATTTTTTCCAACATACAGGCATCTTTTTGCTAAATATCAATGAACTCATAGAAATTTCTTTAAAAATTCAGGTGGTGCATAAGATTCAATCAAACAAAATGAAAATATTTAGAACAACGTAACAAGTTCTTTGAGAATATGATAGCATCTTGAACCTCTCATTGGTGAAAGTAGTATAAAAAGGGTAGCCCGGTGCACGTAGCTCCCGCTAGCACAGGGTCCGAGGAAGGGTCGGACCACTTTGAGGTGGCTCTTTCCACGACTCGAACCCATGACCTCTTTGTCACAAGACGACAACTTTAGCGATGTGCCAAGGCGGTGAAAGTAGTATACAACAACAACAAAGCCTTTTGTCCCAATCAAGTTGGGGTAGGCTAGAAATGAAACCCATATTGGATTTCATTTCCATAAGATTGGTTGAATTTTTACACTGGCTTGCCAAGCCTATCACAACCCTCCTCCTTCTCGAGCTTGGGACCGGCTATGTAAAACATAGGCGGCAGAGTTGGTGAAAGTAGTATAGCATATAAAATATTAGAGTACAATAGAAACTAACCAACGGGCAGACGAGATGAGGTTGGCTCGGTCAGTACGACAATTTATCTGGGTGTGCAAATGTCGGTTTTTGTATGCACCGCCGGCCGTTAATATATGAGCGTAAACCCATACAAAGGCTATCGATATTAACAAAGCGAATCTCTCCAATATTGGTATGTGCCTTGTATAAATCCATTTGAAATACTAAAATTTGAAAAAGAAAGAAAAAAATTACAGTTGGGTGGAAAATTCAGTATCCACACAGATACACAACTTGAATGCATTCTTTATCATAGATACAAACTAAAACATGTAACTACACATTATGCATTATATGCATATGCTATATTTGATGTACTTTTTAACGGGGTTAGTATATAAACATAGAAGTAGATGAATTTCAAACCTGAGACAAGGCAACAAATAAGATAAGCATGGGTAGGCCAATCTCCACACATCGTCCAGCCTAATAATTTTATGGAAAATTGATATCATAACTTGAAAAGGTTAACATTAGCACATTTTCAGGGTTTGTCAATTCTCTCAGTAATGGTTTTCTCCATTTCAGGCAAACTGGAGAGAAGAAAGACAGGGTCAGTCTTGTATGACAAAGTGACAAAAGAAAACAACTGTATTAATTAAATGGATCCTGTTGCTCAGTTATATCAAACATGCCTACCAATAAATCAATACCAGGGTCCCCAAAATTAAGGTGCATATGTAAAATGCAAAACATACAAAGATGTGCAGAGGGGTAAAAGTGGTACCACAGGGAATCCTCTGTCAAAAAGGCCAAAACCAACCAGCGCAACCACTGGCACCATTCCTAAAGGGCTGAAAAATCTGAAACAAATATTATACTGGTTAGCATATTAAATATTGACTTGTTGCAATAGTAGTTATTGTTATCATATTTCTATTATAATTATTGCAACTATAATAGCAATAGACATATATATAAATAATTAAGATTGAAATATCCCAGCACATCATTTTCAGCATCGATATATACCCTTTGGAAGTATGTAAGACGTTGCACTTTCTTTAATCAGTAAAGATGCTGCCTTTAAAGAATGTGAGAAACACAATTAAAGATGTGGTGCCAAAGCCACAAAAAAAGGATAATTTATATGTAACAATAATTGGTTAGTATGGTGAAAGATGCCCCATCACCATTTCAATATATTCCACAAAATATTCAATCTAGTTTTGTAACAAAATTAAACTGGAAAACTGAAATAATGACAATACATAGCAGTAGTCAAACTATATGTCAATACTTTTTGTGAGACAACACACTATTTCAACTACTTGCAAGAAAGAGTTGGATCCATAGACTTATTTGATTTGCAATTCTGCCACCAAACTTCCGAATTTTGCAATTAAATACACAAAATTTCAGAATTTAGCAATCAACAAAACACAGCATTGTTTGATATCAATATTAAGTTCAGTTGAGAGGTGTATCCAGAATACCAATGTGGAAGAAAAAGCAAGGAAACTTTATACTTTATTAAAAAAAACTTTTGAAGAGAAATGAGGTTGAAATTGCATAACTAGAGCTTTGTGGCTAAAATACAAAATAAAGAAAAATGTTCATAACAGATCCCCCAGCTGGAGGTAAAACCTGCCTTCAGTCATAAATAAGTTAGCGATCGAGATAAATGGAAATTCAGAAAAATAGATGTACCTAGAGCAAATACCCCATAATTGGCTAAATCCGAGAATTATTTGAATGCTAGAAGAGATTATTAAGGCACCTTGTATGGCTCTCATCGTTTCATGAAACCTCTGTAAAGAAAATTAAACACGATGATTCAAATTTTGAAAAGAATTTTGTTGACTGAGTGTGTGTGTGTGTGTGTGTGTGTGCGAGGAGAGAGAGAGAGCTCACTTGATGGTCGTCAGGTATATTAGCAAGAGCGGGGTCTTGAATTATTGACAAAATTGGTACTACAAATGCAAATGAGCCACCTATCACAGTTGGGAGCCTGGTGCCGACGAGTGTTTGTAGAAGAGTGTTTATACCAGTTACAAATAATAGTGTCTGTACAACTCGTACCTTGTCCTTCTGCACATTTATTCAATAAAAGATAATTTTAGCAAAAAACTCCCCCGATTTGCTACAATTTGGCCTCAACATGGCAAGATTTATGTCTCTGAGAAAAGCTACCTATGTTGTACAACTAATCCTCAATTAAACCACAATATTGCTCCAATTTATTCCAAAGTATTAAAGAGCAAAAATGGGGAAAAAAAATCTCACATCAGAGCCACCCATGAGAGGAACTAGCATAGTTGGTATCATCACTGTTGTACCCAAAGATAGTATATAGTGCTGAAATCCCAAAACTGTAACTTCCACTGCAATTATAAAAAGCAATTCATAAATCTTAGCATAAAAAGTTGGGTTAACATACTCTTCGGTGCATATTGAGACAGCATATTTTCTAAATTCCATACTTTAATTTCAGTTGGCACTAGTTAGAGAGTAAAATATACTCTCTATTCTATACACTTATAACACTCAAAACTGACAATATGAACAAGCACATAAAAACAAATAGTGAGATTAAGGAAAAGAAAGGAGAAATAAAGTATGTATAAACATACCCCAAGAGGGATTGGAGTCGATGCAATACTCTAGACCTTGTAATTGATCCATTGGACGATGCGTGATTTCTTCTGGCTTGAACTCCGCCATTACTTCGCAAATAATTCAAATTGTAAAATTATAGAAACGAAACGAACAAGGTGCGCAAAAAAAGAACTTCATTACCGTTCAGTTCATCACTTACCTTCAATTTGCGATCTGCTTAGATACAGTCTCGCTTATAGTGGCTCAGTCTACTAATTCAGAGAGCTTAGAACCTTTAGAGGAAGAAAAGGGGATTGAGCAAAAAGTGCCAGATAGTAGCAAAAGGAAAGAAAAGAAAATGTTTTCTGACAAAGTTCAAGATATTGTTATTGTTAATTTTGTGAGCGAGCAAATTGAGTGACCAGTCAGTGAAATGGAACGAGCTGAGAAGGAAGGAGAAAGAGAAAATGAAGGAATGAAAAAAGGGAATTTTTTTACTATACTTTTGGTACGTATTAATTTAAAAACTTTAAAAAATTTAGGAATGGAGATACTCTTAGCACTTAGCGGAAGCAGATTCTCTGTCGCGCAGCATCAACGGACGTTCATGATTTTCTGTGTTGTAAGTTACAGACGGCTCAGATTTGATTCGAGGATCTGATATTATAAAATTTAATTTGCACGAATCTCGATGCAAATCAAAGACTGAAATTTATCGTGCAGCACGCACAGTATCTGTGCTGCGCGATAGAAGATCTAGTTTGGCACTTAGCAGTTTAGCACCGAGTGAACAAAGGTGTGGGGACATAGATAAGGAAATAACAAAAAAAAAGCGAGAAAGGGTCAAAGTGGGAAAAAAGAAAAAGTGGTATTAATAAGATAAGAGCAATATGTGTGGGCCACTCGTGATGAAAAACGACAATTTTTTTTAGAATCTTTTAAAGAATGAATTTACAAAAGACTCCTCCGAAATTACAAATTGTAAACAGTCCTCTGTACGGTTATATTCATTATTACAGAGGTGGCAAGTCGGCCGAGTTTAGATCGGGTCGGATTAGATTGATTGTCTACAATAGTCGAGTTGAGTGAGGTTGAATTTACAAAAGACTGCAATAGTCGAGTTTAGATCGGGTCGGATTAGATTGATTGTCTACAATAGTCGAGTTTAGATCGGGTCGGATTAGATTGATTGTCTACAATAGTCGAGTTGAGTGAGGTTGAATTTACAGAGGTGGCAAGTCGGCCGAGTTTAGATCGGGTCGGATTAGATTGATTGTCTACAATAGTCGAGTTGAGTGAGGTTGAGTCAGATTTATGATTGTCAGTTGTCGACAATTTTTGAGTCATGAATCGGATCGGACGAGATCGGCTCGGAATTGTTAGAATTAGGGTTGGAGCTTAATACACATTTTCAATCAACAATTTCAAATTAAAAGCTTTTAGACCTTAATCACCTAATCAATAAATAGAGCAAGCAATTTCAAAAAATAATAAAACAAATCAAAAATTAACAAAGAGCAAAGTAATAAAGAGAGAGAGTGATGAGAGAGCAATCGAGAACAAAAGAACACGCTATGTAACGTGGTTCGGCCTATCAATCAACTTAGGCCTACGTCCACGGGTCTCCAGGAACCAAATCTTCCTTTCGGACCGATTTCACTATAAAACGAGTGTTATTTACATAGTGTGAAGCCGATCTTTGACTTCTTCTACACAAGCAAGTCAATCTTCTTCTCTTAAATCAATGTATGGAGGCAACACCATACTACACGATAAAAATGTCTGATTGACAACACAATCAATGACAATGATGCACCACTTGACAACACAAATGTGATGCACCAAAGGCTAAAAACTAGCTAAGGGTTTGTTCTCGAATAGACAATAAGAGAATAGTAGCTATCATAATGCTCTATATGTTAGGTAGCTAGAAGAGACTTGAATTTGACTATTTGATATGCTCATTTTGATGTTTGGAAGCTTGTAGGGGGGTTTAGATACTCTGTTGGTTCGTTTCTGCATCATTTATATAAGCTGGGCACTTCTTGGGATCTTGGAAGCTTCAAAATCCTTCCTGGTGTTACACAGTCTCCATAACACCTTGGGTGAGGCGTTATAACGCCTTGGGCATCTTCCAGAAATGCCCTTGTGCAGCTGTCTTGTGGGTCAACTCTTCAGGAACCCGTTATAACGCTTGGGGAACCCGTTATAACGGGTTATGAGGCGTCGTTATGACGCCTTGGCCAAGCGTTACAGTAACGCTGCCCTCGGGAAATCCAATGTTGTTGTTGCTTCTCTCTCCTCCTGGCGCGTTATGACACCTTGGACACCCATTATGACGGGTTGCTGACTCATTGTAACGAGTCCTGGAGTGTTATGATAACGCAATGCTCTGTCTGGCACAGTGAAGTCTTTCCTTGATGACTTGAGCATGTCTTGACTTGTCTAATGCATGTTTGAGCATGTTTGATATTGGTATGTACATGTTTTAACCTGCATCTTCACCAAAACTCATGTGCAAGGTTAGTACTTGTTTGTTTTGCAAATTGTCAAACTCAGGGTCGGGTCGGGTCGCATCGGTCTTTTTCAAGAAACGAGTCTGATTGAGTGAGATCACGTCGGGTTTTGGGTCGGACTGCATCGACAACTTTCGAGTCTTGGGTCGAGTCGGACGAGATCAGATCAGGTTCAGGTCGGATTGCACCAACAACTTTCGAGTATTATTTTGAGTTTTAAGTTCAATCGAACAAGATAAGATCGCGTTATTGAATTGAGTTATTAAATCTCGATTTTCTATGATGCCAATTTATTAGTAAAATTAGATTATGATGTACGAGAGATAAAATTAGATTGATTTACAAATTATATCAAGTCAAGTCAGGTCGGGTTAGATTCTCATGTGTAGCTCCATCTCGGGTTACGGATCATCTCGGGTCGGATCCTCATGTGTGTCCCACCATCTCGGGTTACAGGTCTTATGTGTCGTTTTGTCTCTGGTTCATCTTGGATCAGGTCGAATTCGAATTAGTTTGATTTTATTAAAATTAGACCTGGCAAATCGGACGGGTCGATTTATATTTGGATCGGATAATGTTAGGTTCATATTATCTTTGAATTCAATTTAGCATCAAACTCGAATTATTTCGGATCAATTAATTTCGGGTTTGGTGCACTTACGAGTTTGAATAACCATATGACTCGAATCGTGTAGGTTCAGATTTTTTTTCAGGTTCGAATTAATCTGGGTACAAGTTTATATCTCAGTTTAGGGTTTTTTATGTGGGTTGTTTTGGCGGCAACTGTGGGTTTACTTCCCCTAGAGGGCTTTCCACGTAAAATCTGTATGTTCTGTTCTTTTCTTAATTTTCTTCTTTCTTGTTGTTGTGTGATTATTCCCTGGTACTCAAACCGTAATTAAAATATAACGTTAATTATGCATTTTATTAAACAAATTATAATAACATAAGTAATAAATATGTTACAGTGAATGTTGAAGAGTAAATTATGAAACATTAAAAAAATTGAGTGTCGAATCTATTTTTTAATAAATTAATTATTTTATTTGAAGTATTGTATCATTTTAATGTGTTTGTATTTAATTATTTTTGTGCATTTCTATAATAATATTTTAATTTTGTAGAAATATTATATTTGTTAATTTTGATATTTTCAAAATAATTAGAATATGTGAAAAATGAAATATTTCTTGAAAATCAACACTCATAATGATGTAGAAAAATTAAAAGCAACGTAAGTATATATCTTATGTCGGATATCGATCTTTCTCAGTTCGGGTTATTTCAAATTCGGATAATTATCAATTCGAGTTTCATACATATTCGGATCACCTTTGATTCGAATTTTGCTCAGGTTACAGGTCATTTCGGTTCGGATGAATTTATATTCGGATACTTGTTATTTGCAGATTTATTCAGATTCAGATATTTTTCGGATAAGAATAATGTAATTATATATTTTTAACAGGTACGAGTCGATTTCGGATGTCAGATTTGTCGAACGAACTTTTTCGAACGGATCAAATTTTGCCAGGTCTAATTAAAATATCATAGTCGAGTTCGAATCGAATCGAACGAGTTTCTCGAATTGAATCGAATCGGTTGTGTCGGGTTGTGACACCTCTAAATACTAAATACTAGGGCGGAAAGGACACTTAAAATAACTAGATGAGAAGGGTATATCCGTTAAAAGTACCTCTTGGCTCTTGGCTCTTGGCTCTTGGCTCTTGGCTCTTGGGCTCTCTACCCTTCCGCATCTATCGTATCGGGATTGGGGACTGTTTGCAACGAACGACATGGCGCGACGATCGCACCTACACCTACACCTACACCTACACCTGAGGGAGGTTTGCGCGCTCGCACCAGGATGCGACGATCTCTCCGTCCTGGGGCTGGGGCAGCGCGAGGCATGGCTCGACGACCCCTCCCTCCTCGCATCGCTCTATCCTCGCGACCACTCCCTCGCGTTGGCGCACCCCTCCAAATCCCTCATTCTCGTGCTCGCATCGACCGGCGATCGCGCCGGAAACGGGGACTATGCGGTTGTCAGCAGGATCAGGCCGTCTCTTGGGCAATCCGACGGGTCGCTGGCTGCTGTCGAGTGGGTCCCCCATGGCAGGGATGGAGACGACGGCTTCAGTAATGCGCCTGTCCTGGCGGTGGGAACCACTTTGGGGTACTTGCTGTTTTATTCTCTCAGCGGCGATCTTATTCACAAGCAGGTGCTTCTCTCTCGACAGCTCGGTTCAGTTTAGTTCATGATGTTATTGAGTTTGTGAAATGTCTTTGTTCACCCCTGGCGCAGCGCTACCTGTTTATCTGAATTTACTTTGCACCTAACTGTTGTTATTTACCTTGGCTTAGCTAACTCCAACCAATTAATGCGTCATTCCATCATCCATTATCTATGGATGCTCTAATTATGCAGAGTGTATACCCTGGAAGGATACTGAGACTCAAATTTAGAGAGACAAAGGCGAGATCTTTGCAAGCAACTGGTTCTGATGAGTTATCTATTGTCTTTACTGGCATAATTGCTAGGTTTGATGGTTCAGATATACAGGTACTTCCTACTTACAATATGTACTCCGTTATTTTTTCTGACATTTGCTTTCACTTATCGAACCCAAAGCTAATCTGTTTTGTTTGTGTATATTTTAGGGTATGCTCCAAAAGTGGTCTGATGAGGCAGGGTCGAGGGCTTGGAAAAGGAGGTTTCAGGAAGAAAATGAAGAAGAAGAGAGCTCTTTTTCAAATGTACCCTTCCAATTATGGAATGTAAACAAGTTTGGATCTTGTGCTGATGCAGCCATTGTGGGGTTAATGCCACCCCCTCTTTTGGAACTCCAGGTAATTTCTAAAAGCTATGGCCTAAATATGTAAACTTGCTATGTTTATATCTTAATCCAACTATAGTTTCACTATTAATTGTAAAGATTATATTTTGCATAGTACAGAGATTTATTATTACATGTTATGTGTGTGAAAGTCGAATGTAAAAGAGCTGTAATTTTGTTGGCTTGCAGTCAAGTCAACGTTACTACTGTGCAGTCACCATAGGAGAGGACTCGGTTATCTCTGCATACCGGTACATTTTTTTGTTGCCTTTCTTTTTGAACCATATAGTTAGGAGTCTCCGGACTCTTATCTGTTAAATATTGGAGTTGAAAGCACTATCTTCATTATATTTAAAGACTGTCAGAAGACAGAAGCAGGTCTTTGGTAGGAGCAATTTTGTCAAAAGTTGGAACAGCTACAATTTCAACTATCAGCTCATTTTCTAGTATTCTTTGGAGAAGAGAACCTAGTCCCACAAAGAAGCGACCCAAACCCCAATCCTTTGCAAAAGGTTGCATTTCTATTTATCTCTTCTTTATCTTTTTGTTAGATTAGTGTTTTTGTGCAAATCATGCATGAATTGTATTACTCCCTGTTTCTATTAAATTTCTATGAAAGAAAAATTCTTTGAGCCTTGGCGCAGTGGTAGAGTTGTCGCCTTGTGACCAGGAGGTCATGGGTTCGAGTCGTGCAAACAACCTCTTGCAGAAATGCAGGAAAATGTTGTATACAAAGACCCCAAAGTGATCTGACCCTTTCCCACATCCCGCGCAAGCGGGAGCTACGTGCACCGGGCTGACCTTTTTTTAAAGAGATGTTCTTACTTGGAAAGTTTTCCATGGTTTGTTTAGCAAAAAATGGACCTGATTGACGTCAATATGTGAATATAGACAATATTGATGATTCACTTCCTTGACCTGACCATGAGGTAGGTTGCAAAATGCTGGCGATACTTTTATCCTATGAAAAAGCCATTTAATTAATATATATGCATCAAATTGTAGAAACAGTCAATTGAGACTGTCTTATTTTTCATTTTTTTTAAATTGAGACAGCATCGCCTTTGACATGTGTGAAAGACCCACCAAGGAAAGGGGAGAGACTAACTCTATCTCCTAGCGGTACACTTGCGGCTGTTACTGATTCTCTAGGTCGGATTTTACTCCTTGACACTCAAGCTCTTGTGGTTGTGAGGTTATGGAAGGTTTTTACTTCTACTTCATAATTGTATTGCTTTTCACAAATAGGAGGAATTACAAAATCTAAAAAGAATAAAAAAAATAATTATTCATATTTGCAATCATCAGTTGCCAATTTTTGTTGGCCAGGAAACATAAGAATGGTGTAGCAACCAGATTTGTTGGGTTAATGATTGAAATGTGAAAAGAATTGGATTTATAGTCATCAGACAAAACCGTAGATTTGAAATGCCAAAATAATTGGATTTATGATTTATGCGGAAGTCAAAATAGAACTCCGCCTATGTTTTACATAGCCGGTCCCATGCCCGGAATGGTGGGTTGTGATAGGCTTGGCGAGCCAACATAAAAATTCAGCCAATCTTATGGAAATGAAACCCAACATGGGCTCCATTTCTAGCTTGCCCCAACTTGTTTGAGACAGAAGGCTCTGTTGTTGTTGTTGTTTGTTGCAGAAGTCAAAATAGGCAGGTTTGTTAAAAAAAGTGTTGCTTAATTAGAGTACTCAGCTGGATTATCATGTCCTCTAAAATGGGTTTTCTTGCACAAAGAAAAAAAGAAGAAGAGGAGGTTACTTTGCATTTTGCAAAGATGATAACTTGAGAACTTCTGATGCATTTTCCAAGCTTACTTTTTTTTTCAATCCCTGAATTGTCTATATCTGTACTTTGTGGTTGTAGGGTTATCGTGATGCACATTGTCTCTTTGTGGAGATGTTAGCAAAAAAGGAGAAATCTACTTCGTCTAATTATTATGGAAATAGTAAAAATGACTATTGCTTGTGCCTAGCTATTCATGCACCCCGTAAAGGCATTATTGAGGTATGTTTTCTTTGTAGAAGAACTATGGATATAGTAGAAAGGCTTAATAGGTTACTATCTTTTGGATTCCATGAAGAATCACTTGACCAATTGAATATTGCATCCATGGAGATGAAGACGTAGGGTGAGTAATTTTGCTGACTTGCACAGGTCAGCAAACATTACTTAATCAAAGTTCTTTTCCAAGAGTTAAAGAATGAATTATAATAAGCACCATTCGTTAAATATAATATGTGCTACAGCATATTAGCTCGTATTTAGTGCTAATATTCCATCATTTCCTTTTATTTGTTCTATTTTATCTTTTAGGACGCATTTAACTCTAGTTAGGTCATTAAGGCCTTCTTTTTCTTTTTTTGCCTTTTTCCATGATGAACTAAGTTAGATTTTGAAACTCCTCCCTTTAGCCCCGAAAGTTGAATGCTTGTGTGCATTTATTTGATTTCAGTGATTTATAAAGGATTAAATAAACCCGAAAGTTGATGCATGTGTGCATTTATTTGATTTCAGTGATTTATAAAGGATTAAATAAAAGTTATTTATTTTTTCTTGTTATGAACTAAGCCTAAAGGTGTAGTAGTGTTTTTACAGATATGGCAGATGAGAACTGGGCCCCGCCTCCTGACGATACAATGCCCCAAAGGAAGTAAGATGCTCCAACCTTCAATTAGGTTCCCATCTTCTAATTCGTCATACAACCCATTGGAGGTGTACTTGTTGAATGGTGATTCAGGACAGTTGTTTGTTCTAAACCGACATATTAGCTAATTCATTTCACATCCATTTATTTCATGCGTGAGATATATAATTATTTGTGGTTCCTTTTCATCTCGTTCCCAACTTTTGTATAGCAATTCATCTATGTTTAATAATTTTGAAATTTGAGATGCAATGATTTTGTATATTCTACTGATATACATAATAATATCAAAACAATTTTATGCAACAGAAGAATCTATTACACATACAAAATATGCACTACATATTAGAAGATGTTTAGGATATATGCAACCGTCTAGCATGCGTTGTAGAGGTGGTAAACGGAATGATGCATTGCTGGAGCAGATCTTCGCCGGAAGACTAGCAATCTTTTCTTTTATTCCAGCCATCAATCAGTGGGCCGCGCATGTATACTTTGGATATTTCTTCCAGCAATTAGTAAAAAACCCGATAATTTGTATGTTTCAAAGGCTTCTTTTCTACAATGATGAACAAGTGAGATTTGGTATAGTGGTTCTTTTGACTTAATTGGAAAAAAAAAGGTTTTGGGTTTAATTCTTGCCCAAGAACAAAATTTTTAGTAAATGAATGGATAAAGCCCAATGAACGAGAGAGGCGATTTCCAAGGAGATATCCAAAGCGGTTGGGTCGAGTGTAAACAATGGGCCTCGAGGTCCATCAATGGCAGATTGTGCCAAGGGGAATCAACAGCCCAGTGCGCAGCGAGATCTCGCTTAAGTCATAGAACTTCTGGTGGATGAGGTGCATAAGTTAAAGCTGAAATCATACAAAGAGGTGGCAGTGGAGGGGGCCCAGGTGCAGCATTAGAGAAATCACATTAATGGTGATGCAATGCACATAGAGCAGAGAACAGCAAATTCAAATCTCAATCGCGTTGCGCTAAAGATCGTTCGCTGCTATCGTTGTGGTGAAAGAGGGCATTTTGCTAAATTCTGTCGTAATGTTGTTGTATGCTTCAAGTGTAGAGGCATAGGACATCGTTTGATTAATTGCAACAAAGAGAAATCATCTGGTGTTGTGCAATATGACCTTACTTGATCTGATTTGACTGTGCTGATCTCGGCATAGGCTGTTGATCATCGTCAACCTAAGATTCACAAAGTAGATCCAAATCCACAACCTGGTGTGAAATTCAACTCTGAGATGGCGAGGCTCTTATTCTTTGATGATACAGCAGAATCTCGAGTGATTGAAGATAACATTCGAAAGTGTGTGGTGTTGCAAACTACTCAGGACTCCACGAAAGATAGAGTTCGTGACTGTATGCGTCGTCAATCTCTGGCATTTCCATGGAAGATTGCTGAGGTTAAGATGCATAGTCCCTAATCTACATTAATAGTCCCTAATCTACATTAACAAATACAAAAAGAGATGTATTACAACAAAGTAACGCTCAACGGAAATAGCATCCTCCTGAGGCAGATTAATAGTTATGCCCCATGAGAAAGATTAATAGTATCTTAAGCACAAAATGAAAAAGGAAAGAAAACATTAGGGTTGAGTCAGTAGCCTATCATGAAAAACCTTTCCAAGTTGTTCATACAAAACTTGCTGCTCTTGAAAGCTCAAACTGTTCAATATCTGCAATTAGATTAAGCACAAAGCATGCAATGTTAGCTAGTACATTAATAATAAATCAGTTTGCCTTTTTCTTTTCTGACAAAAGAATGTGTGAAATCTGGCAGCCTGATGATACCTGCTCAAGAATCATCTCCACAGTGAAGTCTTGTGGCCTGACGAAAGATTGATAATATATGTATGCAAATACAGCCATCAACATCTACAGAAAATTCAAAGATTGAAATTTAGAAATAAGAATAAATTGATGGTTTGTTTACCTTGCATTAAAAAGATCCAAACATTTTTTGAAGATGGAAATCCTCGAAAGAATCTAACCAGATTTGTACAATAAAGAGATGAACCAAACTTCTTTCAAAGTAAAATTATCACAACAACAACAAAGTCTTTAATACCAGATAAATTGAATAAACTAGAAATGAAATCTAATCTGAAATGAAAAAAAAAATCAATATAAATAATAATAATATAATAAATAGTAAAATAGTAGTAAAAATAGAAGTAACAATAATATTAATAAAAATAATAATATAAGAGCAAGACTATTGTACTTTGCAAAGCACATGCTTTGTGATTTTGAGTCGTTAGATTTTGGATCATTTGTAATAAAAATAATTTTAACAAAAAATCTAATGACTCAGAATCACAAAATATGTGATTTACAAAGCACAATAGCATTGTTCTAGTAATAATAAATTATTCTACAAATCATAAGTTTAGACTGGTACCCTACGTCGCTAATTCTGGACTAGAGTCGTACAACTATACCACTAGTTCTAAATTTTAATATGTCATTGTTCTGGTACGTGAATCGCTAACTCCATGCACTCATATCTGACGCCAACTCTTTGAAGACATTTCATGCCTTAGGTCTCTTTTTACGACTTCATCTCATGTCAATTTCGATCGAGCCCTATCTCTTCTCGTATTTTCGATGCGACTTAAAACTCCACTATGTACCGGTGCATTAGATGACCTCCGCAAAATATATCCATATCATCTCAAACGATGTTGAATAAGTTTCTCATCAATCGATGCAACCCCGATCTCGTTCCGTATATCGTCATTTCTAATGCGATCCCTTTTTGTATGCTCACATATACATCGTAACATATGCATCTTTGTCACGCTCATCTTTTGTATGTCTTGCCCTTTAGTAGTCCAACATTCTGCTTCATATAACATTGCAGATTTGATCGCAGTCCTATAGAATTTACCTTTCAACCTTTGTGGGACTTTTTTGTTGCATAGAATGTTGGATGATTGTCGCCATTTTATCCAACCCGTTCTTATTCTATAGCTAACATCATCAATCTCGCCATCACTATGTAGCATCGATCCAAAATATCGAAAGGTATTTCTTCTAGGCATTACTTGTCCATCTAAACTGACATCTTTCATCCTCTGATCAAATATCGCTGAACTCACACTTCATATACTCGACCTTAGTCCTACTAAGTCTAAAATTTTTCGATTCTAAAGTCTTCCTCCACAATTCTAATTTTCTAACAATCCTACCTTATTTTCGTAAATTAGGACCACATCGTCCGCAAAGAGCATGCACCAAGGGATATCTTCTTGTATTTTTTTTGTGATCTATCGATCACTAAGACAGACATAAGGGCTCAAGGCTGACCTTTGATGTAATTCTATCTTAATGCAAAAGTCATCAGTCTCGTTGTCGCATGCTCTAACACTAATCACAACGTTATCGTACATATTCTTGATAATGCTGACATACTTTGTTGGAATTTTCTTATTTTCAAGTATCCGCCACATGACCTTCCTCGATACTTCGTCATACGCTTTCTCCAAGTCGATGAATATCATGAGTAAATCATTCTTCTGCCCTCCATATCTCTCCATCGGTTGTCTTTTCAAGAAAATCGCCTCCATAGTCTATCGTCCGGACATAAAACCAAATTGGTTTTTCATAACGCTTGTCATCTTTCTTCTACGATGCTCAATCACTCTCTCCCAAATTTTCATTGTATGGCTCATAAGCTTGATTCCTTTGTAATTAGTACAACATTGAATATCTACTTTATTCTTGTAGATAGTTACTAATATACTTCTTCTCTACTCGTCCAGCATTTTGTTTGACCGAAATATATTGTTGAACATCTTATTTAGCCATACTACCTTATGTATCAAAGGCATCTCCACACCTCAATCGGGATGTTATCATGCCATAAAACCTTACCTACTTTCATTCTTTTTAGAGCCTCATTCACTTTCGTCTCTTGAATTCTTCGGATGAATCTCCTGTTGGTTTCATCAAAAGAGTCATCTAATCGAATAGTGCTTTCATTATCTCTATTAAACACCTTGTCGAAGTATCCTCTCCATTTGATCTTGATTTCGTTGTTTTTCAACAAAAGTTTATTTGTCTCATCCTTGATGCATTTGACTTGGCTGAAATCTCTCGTCTTTCTCTCACGGAGTTTGGCAATCTTATAGACGTCACTTTCGCCTTTCTTCGTACCTAACTTATAATATAGATCCTCATAAGCTCGACCCCTTGCTTCACTCAAAGCTTTCTTTGTGCTCTTTTTGACCGTTTTGTACTTTTGTACGTTTTCTTCACTCTTGTCATGATGCACACTTATAGCAGTTATTATTCTCATTGATAGCTTTTTGCACGTTCTCGTTCCACAACCAAATGTTTTTAGATTAGCGTCTAATTTCCTTAGTCACTCCGAATACCTCAGTAGCTACCTTTCGAATGCGAGTTACCATCTTCCACATGTTATTAGGATCGTCTTCGTTAAAAATTTCTTCTACGATCATTTTGTCCTTAAAGACCTGTTGGGCATCTCCTTTGAGTTTCCACCATCTCTTTCTCGATATTTTGACGTCTTTGTCTTGTCAAGCACATATTCAAAAGTGAAAATCCGAGACCACAAGCTTGTATTGTTGGACAACACACTCTCAGGATATAACCTTACAATCTACACAAGCTCGCTTGTCTTCTCTCCTAGTAAGAACAAAATCGACTGGCTCGAGTGTTAGCCACTGCTGAAGGTAACTAAATGAGGTTATCTCTTTCTAAAGGTGTTAGCTATCATGAGGTCATATGCTACATTGAAGCTCAAAATATTTTCTCCTTCTTGATTCCTATCACCATATCCAAATCCCCCGTTCACTCCTTCAAAACCCTCACTATTTGTACCAACGTAACCGTTGAAGTCTCCTCCTATGAAAAACTTCTCGCCGCTAGGCACATCTCTAAGCATCTCTTCTAGATCTTTCCATAACTGCTTCTTGACGTGCTCATACCTATTTGTGGGGCATACACACTAATGACGTTTAAAACTAAATCGCTAACGACCAACTTGACTAGGATAAGTCGATCCTTGTCTCCTAACGTCGAAAACTCCGTTCTTGAGGCTCTAATCAATTAAGATGCATTCTTCATTCCTGCTTTGTTTTGTTCATGTGTACCATAGCTTAAACCAGTATTTTCCGCCTCCTTCACCTTTTGGCCTGTCCATTTAGTCTCTTGAACGCGTTGGATATTTACACGTCACCTAATCGCAGTATCAACTAACTCCCGTAGCTTATCCGTTAAGGATCCTACATTCCAACTACCCAGACGAATCATATTCTCCTCGACTAGTTTCCTTACCTCTCGCACTCGTCAATTAAAGTGCGAAGACCCTTGCTCACTTGTCACTACACCAGGGCACCGATGTTGCACGCCACCAAGGGAGTGACTGCCCGACCCTTGCACATTTAACACCATACCCGAGTTTCGATATGGCGCGTCGAAGAGGGTTACGTCCTAACGAAAGTCTATTGAGTTTCATTTTCATGGAAATAGCTAGAATTTTACGTTGGCTCGCCAAGCCTATCACAATCCTTCTTTTTCAGGCTTAGGACTGGCTATGTTGAAAACAAAATTGGCAGAATTTTTCAAGTAAAATTATCCTATAGGTAAAATTCCATTTGCTGTAAATAAAAAAATAAATATTTCTTATCGGCCAAGAGGAAAAACAGTTACCAAATTGGGCTGATACTTTTACTGAGTTTTGGATAAAAGAACATTTCTCTGCATACCACGTGCTTCATTCGGAAAACTTATAAAAATTGAGTTTACCTATGTTTTACTTTTATTTTTATTTTTGGCTTTTTATTGAGAATAGAATAAAGGACTTCCAAGCTGCTTTACGAGAATCATGTAAGACAAAACTAAATTATATATTGAAGTACCTGACAATCCATTCTATCAGTAATTCCACCATGACCGGGGATGCTGTCACCAAAATCCTACAGAGGGGAGTAATTAAGTAATAATCGATAGTAAATGATACAAAGGAACAACAATTAAAGTGAGCTACTTTTAAGTTACCTTGATTTTGAAAGCTCGTTTGAAGCCACTAGCAAAAAATCCCCCAAATGGTGCAATTATTGATGCAAACAATCCAAGAGCAAGTGCATGCCACTGCACAGGCAAAATTGGAATTTCCTTCCACGGAAACTACAATGATGCAAAGAGAAACATAGATGGAAACAAATATTAAGAAAATAATGTAGTCGCAAACAAAACTAACTAGATCTGACTGCTTAATCATTCTTCAACTATTTCATGGTCTGAACATCTACAAATATAAATGTTCATTTAACATGTTGCAAACAACTTGATCTGACATCCTTCAAGAAAACTGCTGTGACATGCAAACAGTAAGAATTTCAGGGTCACTTTCCACAGTGGAAAACAGTAAAAGAAAAGCAAAGGAAAATCTTACAAATTATGTCCACAAAAATTGAAGCTATTCACGGAGTACCTTTAAATACCAAAACTACCCCTACGCCATCAATACAAGGGTAAAATGTGTGGCACTATATGGGCACATCAGATAGTAATCAGAAGGCACTTGAAGCATTTTGAGGTTTTTGCACAAGGACTTCAAAAAAATGAAAATATGTTCTATATATATAGTTCCTTACCCAATCAGGAACAAATCCAAGTAATGAGTAATATTCTGGCTTAAAAAGTGGGCCTGGGTCACAGTAAAGCCACCCAGTAGATAGATCCTGTAATTATACAAGGATAAATTACCTTAATACAATTAAAAGATAATGCAGTTCCAGAAAATGAAAATAAAGGAACTAACAATGAAGTACACTACCTTTCTAGGACAAGTCAACCACTGGAATCGACCCATTATATTTGCCAGCTGACAATTGAAAAAAAAAAGAACAAAGAAAGAAAGAGATAAATAATACTGCCAGATGGAATTTTCTCTTTGTATTTTAAGAATGAAGTTAAAGAACATGATATTTTACTAACCACAAAGGCTGACAGCATAGTAGTAACGGATGCCCCAAGAAAACCTTCCCGTGTTTTCTTTGGAGAGAGCTTTATTAGAGGTGTTTTTCCAAAAAAGAATCCAAAGAAATATGCTGCTATATCATTTATTACTATAAGAGAGGCCGGTAAAAGAAACCTGAAATTTTAACAAGACAAGCAAATAGCAACAGAAGTGTATGAATTTCACATTCAATATTAAAAATTTCAAACATTATAACCTTTTACCCACAAACTGTATGCAATAGCATCTATTACATTTTAGTACAGGTAAATGACAGGAATACAGGATAGTAAATGGAGCAAACATACCAGAAGATTCCTTCAAAAATGTTAGCAACAGTAAAAGACGATTGACCGAAAACCATAAGAAGGATCATGTGGGTCCACGCATACTGGCTGAATTGGTACTTGTACATTTTTTTCTTGAGGGTCAGGATAAACCACATAAAACCTGGTAAGATGAGAAAATGTAGAGATGCTAATTAAATAACATCAGTACAATGTGTGGTAGAACTTTATTCGTAGTATTGCAGTACCTATGAAATTGAACACATGGAAAACACAGTTTCTTTCATGCACCATGTACCTGTGTATTTTGGTACTGTTAATCTGAGGTATCAATGTTATGTGTTTGAGACGATGAATTTTGGTCAGTTTTCCAATCTCAATAATCAAACTCCAAAATATAAAAGATCAAATTAGACATTATCTGGTAATCAGCAGGCATTGCTTTCTACTATACAGGACATACTAGTGCTGTACTGGTATGGACTACAGTGGTGTGTGACATCCCTGTTTAATAGCTCCTCTTGTTAAACTTTTTTCATAATTTTTTTTTGAAATATTACACACGAAAATTTAAAACATTAATAGATACATACCAGCTATGTAAAGGAAATAGCAAATAAACATCTGGTACTTGACAAATCCGCTCACTAGTTTGTACAACAACTTGTCAGATGTCACAGTGTTCACAAGTTGTTGACTCAGAAAGCGGCCATATGTAAAAAGCATGGCTGTGAAGAAAAAGTGCCTGAAATACATAAAACATAAACAAAAATTATCGAGTTAAAATCAACACAGAAGTACCAAAATAAGGAAACCCAATTGGCTGACATATCAGATGCAACTCAGAGATGACAATATTTATGAGCCCTAATTATGCACACATGCCTTACTAATTCATGAAAAAGGAAAACAAAATAGCGGCATTCTTTAAGCAAACATCTGAAGACAAACAAGATGTTTCTTTTATCATACCATAAAGAGTCATGTGATATTTATTATTTCTTAAGAATACATATGTAATCCAGGATTAACACAGTTACACAAGAAATAACCCCTTCAAGAAAAGAATAGGAGAAATATACCAATTCAACATTCTAAAACCAGGGAGTTGTCTGGCTTCATTGCTCCTGCGTAGCAGATTAAAGAGCTCTTTTGCCATGAATATTTGGATCACAACCACCATGGCACAGATGTAGAGATGGCCCATGTAAATTATCAATGCAAATCCTCCGATCATCCATAAAGACGAATATGTCCTTATCAACATGGACTTGTACTTGTTGCTGTCATTAATCAGCAAATTCGGGTCAGTTGATTTGTTTGCATCTGGAGGGACCTAAATGCAAAAAAAAATGTACAAAGATTTTGCTTGTTAATGTCTCCAAAAAAAAATAGCAAATATAACCACTAGAATCGCTATCTTCACATTGATTTGAACAAATTTTCGTATTGAAATAATTTCTAATGGTGATTCATCTCAATCTAATTTCACGTTTGGTACTAATTTCTTAAGATGATTCCTCTCATTTAATAAAAAAACATAAACCACACACAGAAAAATGTACAAACCTCGAGCGAGGAACGTTTTCGGTGTCGAATTCGCCCCCCATGAGTTGGTGTAGACTCACCAGAGTTGCTTTCTTTTGTCATTTTACCTTGATTCGAATCTTCAAAGTACCAAAATTAAAGAGAAAATATATCAGAATCTAAGAATCCAATCCAGCAATGAAACATATTATCTTTTGTTATTTACAAGATGAAAGGGAGGGGATTGGAGCAGCGATAAAGCGCGCACGCGCGCGCGCGCGCGAGAGAGAATGAATGAATGATACCTTAGGAGATATCTCCTTATGGATTGGAAATGAAACCGATTTGGTGGAGGTGGCGACTGGCGAACAAGTAGAAAGAGTAGCTGAGCGTGAGCGCTCTGCCGCTCTCTATGGTCTCTAGTCTCTACTCTCTACTCTCTAATTGTCTCTAGTCTCTGCTAGTCTGCTCTCTAACGAGCATAAAAGCAAAAAAAAAAAAAAAAAGTTGTAGTTGCCTTTTGAGATTCGATCTGTTTGCTGTTTAAAGTTCAATTGCGGTTTCGGGGATATAAAAAGAAAGGGAACCGAATCTGCTGCTTTTAAAACTCCTTGTTTTCTGCTTGTTTCGATCTGGATCGTTCAAAACTCATCTAACGGTCAAAGTATCTGCCTCCTGAATCAAATCACAGCCGTCTGTGACGGTCGATCGATTTGTGGCGGTCGAATCGAGACAAGCAGGATCTTGCTCGCCTCCAATACAAGCAGCAGATTCGGATCCAAAAAGAAGAATAGTTTTTTTTTTTACGTCATGAACCTTCACGCTTTGGGACTTCGTTAAGAACTTCTGATTCTCAATCTCAATGTTACTACGATATTTGTTACAACGTTAATAATGTCACTCAATAAAATTGTCAATTTTTTTCTAAATTTTTTTGTGAATACCGATCCTTTTATTGCGCGTATCAATCAGGTCGGAATCAGATGTTATGATTTATGAAGGAGGAGGTAGCCTTTGCTTTGACCTGCTTCCTGTGTTGCATGGGTGCGGGTGCGAGTATCGTATCCAATACGGTGCGAGTGCGGAGATACGGAAATTTTAAAAAATCACGGATACGGATGCGGATATATATATATTAAAATAATAATACTATATAATTAAATGCTTAAAATTCATTTAATATTACTGGATATAATTGTTAAAAGTAACATTATATATAATATTGTTAAATAAAATGTTACTAAATACGTACATAGTAGTGTGTATAGTAGTTTGTACACAGTGATTTCTAAAATAGTTATTTGTCTTTTTCAGTTAATAATTTAAACATGATATTCAAACAAAAAGTGTTTCAATTCATGCGCCTTTCTTCTCACACCGGCAAATCGCGACGCGTCAAAGAAAAAAAATAATAAAATAATAAAATTCAGCTGGGTTCGCACCGATCCGTATCAGATACGAATTTTGTATCCATACGTATTGAATACGGATTCGTCTAGATAAATGCCGAGTCCGCGTAACACAACCTGCTTCCCATTAGCACAACATCAACCACGCTTTTCTTTAATCATATCATATCAATATCAATATAAAACCCGTTAATAATTTTACGTCATTAATTTCAATATAAATTATTAATAACATTAGTTTCACCTCATTAATGTTCATGTCTTTCTCATTTTATATAAATCATCTTGCTTTCAAAAGAACTTAAAATAGATGTATGATATTTATTATTATATAACTCTAATTTTAGAAAAACATTAATGTTATTTAACAAAAAGGTTAAAATTAATATAATTGTTTTGTTTTATATACAAAAGATTTCTTCTTCTTCAAAAAGAAAAAACAAGAAGCGGCGGTACGCCGCGATACAATTTCTAGTTAAAATTAGTTGGGTACAGAGTTTTCGTTATATGCATTTCAATTATTAAATGCACAAATAGGAGGATTGAATTTTCAAGCACCGGAAGGATGATCAAACTTCAACAAATTATATATCCCTGGATTCTAGGAAAAACAAGGAGAATTATGGTGAAAATTTCATGCAAAAACTCCATTATTTGACAATTCAAACAATTTAAAACTGATGGGAAATATTTTTTTTTCCTTTGAACCTAAATATTATGGGTGCAATTTTGGGAGAGTAACCAACCCCGAGCCTCAGGTGCTCTTGGTTCATGTGAACCACACCTGACCAGTGGGCTCTCGTCACCAAAAGCTCACCAAGACCAAGCTCACCAATGAAACTCCCTCAAGACCGCTACAAAACTTGGGAAGAACCATCCTGTGAAGACCTTGCATGGCATGTGGGCTCCAATCCCTGATGGTCTACAGACTCCAGGAGCAAACAAAAAAACAGAGAAGAAAAAGAAATAGAGAGAAGAGAGTCTGGGGAATACACCCCGCCTCCCTTTCTTTGTGTCTTCTCCTGTCTTCTCCTCTTCGATCCTGATTCATCCCCTTTCATTTCCATTTCTCGACTAAATCAATTGCTCCAAATTGGAGCTCAGCCATGAAAATTGGTTGTCGACCCTTATAGCCTTGAACAAGGAATCGATTGGTACCATCTGTTAGAAATGTTGGGGCTTAGAGTTGCAAAAACTAAGGTCAAACAATAAGGCGGAAGCGTTTTTAATCAACAATTACAATTAAAGCTTTTAGATCTTAATCACCTAGCCAAAAGTTAAAGCAAGTAAATTCTAAAAATAATAGAGCAATTTACAAATCAACAAAGAACAAGTGTAATAAAGAGAGAGTAGAGAGCAAGAGCAATCAAGAGAACTAAAAGAACACGCGATGTAACGTGGTTCGGCCTATTAATCAACTAGACCTACGTCCACGAGACTCTCAGAACCAAATATTCCTTTCGGGACCGATTTAACTAACAAAATATGTGTTCTTTACAATTTCGGAACCAATATTTGATTTCTTCAAAACAAGCAAATCAATCTTCGACTCCTACACCAATGTAAGGAGCAACACCACACTACACGGTAAACAGTCCGATTAACTACACAATCAAGGACATGGATGCACTATTTGACAACACAAATGTAGTGCACCAAAGACTAGATCCGAGCAAAAGAAAATTTCTCGGATTGACAATTAGACTATGGGTAATATCCTAATGCTCTTAGGTTTAGGTAGCTGAAGGAGAGACACTTTGACTCTTTTTTGTGCTCAATTAGATGCTTGGAAGCTTGTGGGGGGTTTCAGATACCCTTCTGATTCGTTTCTGCGTCATATATATAGGTTGGGCACTTATTGGAGTCTTGAAACCTTGGATTTGTGCTGGAGCATTACAGGACCTCCATGACTCCTTGATGAACCCGTTATAACGAGTTGTGCACATTCCAATACTGTCCTTCAGAGCTTCTTTGGCTGTCTTGTGGGCCAACTTGAGCAGGGACCCGTTACAACGGGTTGGGAACCCGTTATAACGGGTTGTGAGGCATTACAACGCCTTGATGGAGTATTACAGTAACGTTGTGTTCTGTATTCTCCTCTTTTGCCCTACATCTTCTCCTTCTAACCCGTTGTGATGGGTTGGGCGCCCATTATGACAAGTTCCTGACCCGTTTTGACGGGTTTTGAAGCATTATGGTAATGTTGTTCTCTGTGAAGCCTTTCTCTTGATGTCTTGAGCATGTCTTGACTTGTGTTGAGCATGTTTGAGCATGTGTAACACCATGTTGTACATGTATTAACCTGCAACTTCACCAAAACTCATGTGCAAGGTTAGTACTGATTTGTTTTGCAAATTGTCAAAAAAGAGATGAGTTTAATCCAACAAACTCCCCCTTTTCGCAATTTGCAAAATCATATATGATGTGCATAACAAATAGCAAATAATGCACATCATAACATTTCTTCCTCTTTTTGCAAATAATGACAAAATGCTCAACATATTAAGCTCCTCCTGAATTTTAGCACATATATTCAAACAAGTCAAGTTTAATTTTGCTCTCCTTAATGAAATAAGATTTACAAATAGAGCACAAGTCATTAAGTTCAATTAGGACTTTCCAATTTAGAGTAAGGCAGACATTCATCAAGAGACATAGAAAGCAAAATTGCAATATAAGAATCATAAAAGATGGATAGTAAAATCATGCACACAAACATCAATCTTGACTTTGGCATCAGAGGTTAGCACATTTAGGTGTAAGCTCCATTAAGAACTTAATTAGACTCAACCTATTTAAAGGACTACCTTTAAACAAAGTTGATTTGGATAGAATATGTGATGCATGCGTCAAAGGTAAACAAGTTAAGTCAAGCTTTGTATCTAAAGACATGGTATCAACTGATAAACCTTTACAATTAATTCATATTGACTTGTTTGGTTCAATTAGTGTAAAAAGAAATATATATGTGTAAATTGTAGATGATTATAGTCGATATACTTGGACCATCTTTCTAGTTCATAAGAATGAAACCTTTGAAAACTTTGTTGAATTTTGTAATAGAGTTAAAAATGAAAAAGGTTTGAAAATCAAGAGAATTAGAAATGGCCATGGAGGTGAATTTGAAAATGCTAGATTCGATGAACTGTGTTTCAAAAGAGGGTATAAACACGAATTCTCGACCCCTAGGACACCTCAACAAAATAGCGTGGTAAAAAGTAAAAACTTCTCGTAACTTGTACAACATGTTAATGACCTTTCTAGTGATCAAATGTACATGTTTAACCTACAATAGTCGAAACTAAATTTGTGCAAAGGTTAGTACTGATATTATTTTGCAAATTGTCAAACCAAAATGAGTTCAAGCCAACAAACTCTCTGTTTTGATAATTTGCAAGACATTGTGAGTGCATACCGAAAATGTATGCACTACACTACTACATCTCCCCCTTTTGCATATTTTGGAAAAAAGGCATAACTCAATTATAATCATCCCCTTAATATGAGCATGTAGTTCTCATTTAACAAGTCAAGTTATTTAGCTTCCCCTCAATTTAAGTATATATCAATCACAAGCAATTCAATTTGAATTTCACAATCATAAGCATAAGTGATTCATCATGCTCCCCCCTCAAACCAATAATCAATAGAATTATGGCAATTACAAGACACAATTATCAAACACTTAGCACTTAATTTGGGGAAGCAAAGCAAGCAATAAA
Organism: Eleocharis quinqueflora; assembly: GCA_964058865.1. Classification (NCBI taxonomy): domain Eukaryota; kingdom Viridiplantae; phylum Streptophyta; class Magnoliopsida; order Poales; family Cyperaceae; genus Eleocharis; species Eleocharis quinqueflora. The sequence continues at coordinate 45,888 of CAXKVX010001118.1, forward strand.
AAATAATAAATATAATAAAAGAGCACAAATTTAAGAATTAAGCATACTTATACAAAACACCAAATAGTTTTGAAAGATACAACTTTTAATTGTTTAAGGAGCATAGCACTAAAACATGATAAATTCTAGCCTAAAAGCAACAAAAGATCCAAAATAACATCACTCATCCTCACTACTCTCTCCTTCAACTTTCGAATTGAGTTGGGTAGCTTCTTCTCCTACATGTCCAGGTATCTCGGTTTCGGCCGGTTCGGAACAATCATTCCAAGAATCATATTGTTGATTCCAAGAGGCATGAACATTGGCATTGAAATCGTTATACCCGTCTAACCTCTCAGGTACCCGAATGGAGTTATATTTGTCGTACATAGACACATGGTACACTTGTTGAGATATGTAGTGCATTCCTTCTTCAAGATTTGGCAGTGAATAGAGTGGCATGGGATCATAATCCAGGGAATTGTAGTGTACTGCTCCATAAGGATGTTGGAATCCTTGGGTGTGAAATTAAGACATTGGAGGAGGCACTTGAGTTGAGGTTGATGGATGATGCATACTCGGTGTTGGGTCTTCTTCCATCACTTACGGGGGATCGATATCAGTATATTTATTGGGCTTAGCTCCTTCCCTCCTAATTCATTCATTCATTGGTTCGGGTTTCGATTCCCAAGTTGCACTATTTCTCATCCAACCCTTATCTCCAAGGAACTTGATAAGGTTAGTCGGTGCATATATTATCGGGTTCGGTTCCTTTGGGTTATTTTGGGGCAAACAATCTTCTTGTGTCTAAGTATAGAACACAAGAGGTGAGGATATGGAAGACTCATTTGTTTGCTTGTCAAGACGGTTCTCATGTGGCTAAGAATGATAAACGGGATATCAACCACCTTATCACGTGCAATCAAATGTCTCAATAGATAACCATTTGTATGTTGAATATTTGTTTTGAGACCTCTACCGGATATGAGGATGTTATTGATGAGAAGAAACAACAACCTATGTAGTGTCGATAATTTAGAATCATAGTGGTGTTTGTGAGGATCTTGGGAACCCAACCACATCTTATATTCAACAAATGACTTCTCATGTTGGGACCATCTGAAGTAGCTTACCTACAAAATCTTCATCACTTATATTAGAACATACTTCAATTAACTCATTTATCAAAGAGACAAGCCTAAAATATAAGTTCTCAAAAGACTCATTATCTTCGAATTTCATATTTTCATGTTTAGTAGCTAATCCCACATTTCGTGTTTTTTTCATGTGCTCATTACGCCCATGTCGTAGTATCAAGGCATTCCACATATCATTAGCACTAGAGGAATTTGCAAGAGTGAGAGCAATAGTTTCATGAATAGAGCTAAGGATCGTACTTATATCATTATCATTTATGAGCTTGAGGTCTTTGGACTCTTTGGTCTATGTGACACAGTCGGTTTCGTACTTAGGTATCCAACCATCCTCAATAATATCACATAGCTCAAGTAAACCAAGATAGTTAACCATGCACCTCTTCTAATAAGAGAAATTCTTACTTCCTATCTAAAAACCCGATGGTTCTTTCACAAATTATTTCACAATATGAGGTAAAAAATGATTTAGAATTGTTCAAGAATTGCTAGGTATGGACATTTGTGCTCTGATACCACTTGTTAAACACTAAAGAGAGTGCGGCATAAGTATAACAATTGTGTGCGGAAGCGTATTACTATCAAGATTTTACCAAGACCTTAATCACCTAGCAATTTTACAAGTTTTGGAGCAATTCAATTGGTTCACAAGATAAGAAATGTAAAGATAGTAAGAGAAAGAGCAAGAGAGCAAAGAACATGTAATATAATGTGGTTCAGCCTATAAAAATAGGCCTACGTCCACTGAACATCAGGATCAACACATCGGGATCGAACATTATAACCAAAAGTGTTATCAAAAAAGGCTTCAAGACCCTTGCAATGAGCAACACCAAGTTTATCAGGTATAACAAAAAGTCCTTGGTTAATAACACAACCTAAAGTAAGGAATTATCCGCTTGACAACACAACACGGATCAAACAAACAAGTAGAACAAATTAGCTCGAATCGATGATTAGATGATTAACAATTGGCTATCCTAAACTCTCTGGTTTGGATGCTTGTTGGAGAAGACTTATGTGCTCTGTAAGTGCTCTTTGAGTGCTTGTAAACTTGGGAATAACTTTCTTAGTCTTTTGGAACGAAGAAGTCAAGTTTATATAGACACAATACTTCATGGATCTTGAAATTCTGAATCTACGCACCAAGCGTTACAAGAAATTCCTAACCCATCATAGAACCTGTTGTAACAGTTTGGGAACATTCCATTTTTACCCTTGATCTTCTCTGCAATTCACTTTTGGGCCATCTCCTTCAGGAACCTGTTATAACGGTTTGGGAACCCATTATAATGATTTAGAAGCCATTGTGACAGGTCTGGGAAGCATTATTGTAACGCATGGCTCTGTAATTTCAGGACTTAGTCGATTTTTCCAGCTCTAAATCTCATGTCTTGTTGGTCCTCTTGTTAGGAACCTGTTGTAACGCATAACCAATCTGTTGTGACAGTTTCTAACTTGTTATGAAGGGTTCTTCATGTATTATTGTAACGCATGGCTCTGTCATGCTTGGTTTTGCTTGCTTATTGCACCAAATTGCTTCTCTTGACTTGTACAACATGTTAATGACATTTCTAATGATCAAATGTACATGTTTAACTTGCACAAATCAAAACTAAACGTGTGCAAAGGTTAGTATTGTTGTGTATAACAATGTAACAATGTCTCTTATTTGTAGATTTGCAAAACAATCTTGAATTTTATCTCGTTCGTGTGTTTTGAGTTTGTTGCAGGTACTATTTAGCAAAATGGATATCTGAAAGATTGTAGAGTGCAACATGAGCATATGGAGCAAATAAAGATTTAAATAGGTCTAAATTAATTCATATGTAAAATCAAATTTGGTTAATTTGGGTATGATTAAGCTTGAGAAAATCCAGATTTTACACTAACCGTTATAATCCTTCTTAACCGTTATAACGGTTAGCTCAATCCAGATTTTACACCAACCGTTATAACGGTTAGCTCAATCGAATTGCAATACCAAATGTTCATTTTTCTCCAGAGCGAACCGTTACACAACTGTTACTAAGCGTTATAACGGTTAGGTTCATCCTAGACTTACAACCTGCTACTTTGGTTCAACCGTTGTAACGGTTTCTAAGCGTTATAACGGTTAAATTAAGTATTTGAATTTGATTTGTGCTCTGTTTTGTTCCAGAGAGAACCGTTACCTAACGCTTTGCAAGCGTTATAACGGTTTGATTCACTCAACCAACAAACTGCAGAATTTTGTACTAACCATTATAACGGTTGTCAAGCGTTATAACGGTTCGGGACGAAATCCCCTATTTTGGAAGGTTATTTGCTTCTGCTATATATACAAATTCATTCTTCTTTCTCTATCCATCTTTTGCGAAATACTGAAATCCTAGCAGCCTCCATTGCTAACCTTGAAAAGCTCCTTACAAACTCTCAAAATTCTCAAGCTTAATTGACTCAAAATTAGCCAAATATTTGTGAGATTTTAATGATCATTACTATATTATTCTCTTGTGCTTTATGTTCGTTGTACGGGTCTAGTCTCTAATCTTCGTGTGTAAAGAGCTAGATGTCGGCCCTTGTAAAGGATTATATTTGGTGATAGTGCATACGGCTCGATCCTATTACCAAGTCGGGGGATCGGGAGTTCCAGAGACGTAGGCTCGTCAATAGCCGAACTCCGTTATCATATCGGTGTCACGTTCTACGCATTGTTTGATCTTTCTAAACTCTCTTTACTTTAACTTCAGTAATTTAATTATCTTGAGTAGATTGGGTGATTTGGTTCTAATTGAAATTGAATTTGAATTGTGAAATTTGCAAAAAGAACCCTAGAATTGCATTGTGTACCTATTCACCCCCCCCTTCTAGGTAAATCAAAGTGGTATCAGAGCGGGTTTAGTTTGCTAACTAGAAATTGTTTTAGTTCACAAACCAAGATCTATAATTATGGCTACCTATAGGCATGCCAAGGAACCTCCGGTATTAGGTGCTAATTGTAAAAAATTTGGACATTGGAAACAGTGTATGGTGAATTACCTAGAGATTTGTGATCTTTGGGATGTTGTAGTTGACAAGTATATTCCAAAATATAACACCGAAACCGGGAAACTTGATGTATTATGTTTACCAAAGAAAAAGAACAATGATGCCGTCGTTAATGCAATATTGTCATCGGTTAGTGAAACCATAGCATCAATTTTTGGGAATCTTAATAATGCTCATGACATGTGGGAAGTATTGTTGAAACGATATGAGGGAAATGACCAAATCAAAAGAAACAAAGTAGCCGGTCTAGATACTCGATATGAAAACTTTAGAATTGAAGAAAATGAGACTATCGAAGACATGTACCATAGACTTACCATTCTCATAAACGAATTCACTGAAATGGGTGAACCATTAACTAACAACAAGATTGTAGGTAAGCTCTTTCGCACAATGATTGTGAGACCCGATTGGCAAGGGTTTGTTGGAGCACTTGAGGCGGTAAACGGGAGAAATGCGGAGACATTCACTCCGAATGAGATATACACCTCATTTCGATCCTTCGAAGAAACTCTCAAACAAACCGCCAACAAAAATCAAGGAGGTAAAGCCATTGCTTTCCCGGCGCAAAACTCTAAGCACAACAACTCTTCATTCGCCAATTCACGATCAACAAGTGACAACCCCTTCAAGAACATGGGACAAGATCATGAGAAAGAAACACAAGTCCTAGCTAAGATGTTGCAAGGTCTATTTGCCTTTGAGAAGAAATACAATGCAAAGCGAGAGAGCAAAGGCAAAAAGGTGGTATGTGCCATGTGTGAAAGAGAAGGACATATTATTCACACGTGTTACAAGATCTTTTCGCAAATGAGGCCTCAAGACGGTGATGAAAAGCAAGAGCGAAAGGTGCATGCAAAGAAGGACGGCTACAAGGGAAAAAAGAAGGCTAAAGCAATGCATGTCGATAGATGGAACCATAGCGAAGATGAAGAAAGCGAGGAATCCGAAGTTGAAGTCGAGGAGGAGAAGAAAGTCAACTATTCACTAATGGACATTTGTGATGAAGACTCGAATTCCACCGACATTGACTCCATCATAGCGAGCAACAACATCACCGACCCAACAACGATTGAGATCCTCAAGAGTACCATTCTAGCCAAAGTGAAGAAGCTCAATATCAACTCGGTGAACGAGAAGGAGACAAAGTCGATTGAAGAGGCTAGCACTTCATCTCCTAAGAAGGAGGCAAAGGTATCTCAAAACTCAAAGAATTTTAATTCTAAGCCAATGTGTACCTCATCTCTTTGTTTGAGTGATGATGATGATGAGGATGATGATGAGAACCTACTTGATGATACAAGCATTTTATCTAATGAGGAATCCCTAAAAATTGAAATTATTAGGTTGAATAAGCTTCTAATTGAGACCAACCGTGAGTTAATGAGAAAAGAAAGCATAATCGCCGGGTTAAATAACAAAATACTCACACTTGAATTGAAGGTAAAAGAAGGTAACTTGAAAAATAATAAAATATCACAAACAAGCGACTCAAGAGTTTTCGGGTCCACTAGTGTATTGAGTAGTGACACTAGGAGGGATCTAAACAAAATGTTTGAGGGACAAAAACCCAACGACAAGTCAGGTCTTGGATAAAAAAAAGGGCGCATCCTCTTTTCAATCCAACTCTCAACAAAACCCTAAAGTAAAAAAGAAAACAAGCTCAAACATTCAAGGGCAAGAGTCATAATCAACCAAAACAAAATAGTAGGTCAAATTATGCCTTTAGGTATCGGTTTAATAATAGTCCTTATGCCAAAAGTAAACCGGAACCTAGATATAACTATTTTAATCCTTCTTGCTCAAACAATACCTACCATAGGGCACCAAACGGTTGGATGTACAAACCAAAAGACAAAAGTCTTGCCCCAATCGGTTCTCAACATAATGAGAAACCAAGAGTTGTTTTCTGACAAACAAACGATGTCAAAATCACTAAGATTCAAGAATTAAAACATGACTACCAAATTCGATTTGATAAATTAAACAAAAATTTCGCAACCAAGGCATTTTGCAATTATTGTTGTAGGAACGGTCATATATCATTGGAATGTGAATATCGAAAGAAAGGAACCTTGGTTACTTGGGTTCCCAAAATTAGGAATTAATCACATAATCGAAAAACTCTTCACGTTTTACCAAGCCATACCTTTAGGGGGAGTGTCTATACAAAGTATATATTAGTATGTTTAACTACTAATATATTCTTATAGGTTTGTTTGACGTCAACTCATAGAGAAAATGCTTGGATCATCGATAGTGGATGCTCTCATCATATGACCGATTCAAGTTCTAACTTTATTTCGTTAAAACCATACGATGGTGGTTCAGTCACCTTTGGAAGTAACAAACGAAAAAGCAAGATTATAGGTATAGGGTCTATTGGAAACCAACATCTAACCATTTCAAATGTACACCTTGTAGATGGATTAAATTTTAATTTACTTAGTGTAAGCAAACTATGTGATGCCGGTTACTACATTAAATTTGATCACCTTAATTGTCATCTTATGTGGTCCAAAACAAATGAAGAAGTATATCAAGGTGAAAGACAAAGTGGTGTTTATTACCTCTATTTAAATGATTTTAGACAAAGTGAAATTTGCTTAAATGCTTTGACTAACCAATCATGGCTTTGGCATAGAAGATTAGCACATTTAGGTGCAAGTTTAATTAAGAAGTTCATTAGACATGAATTAGTTAGAGGTCTTCCTTTGAACAAAATCAACTTGGATGGAATTTGTGACGCATGCATCAAAGGTAAGCAAGTAAAATCTAGCTTTGCTCTCAAGGATGAGGTATCTACCGAAAAACCTTTACAATTGATACACATTGATTTGTTCGGACCAATTAGTGTACCTAGCTTGGCCAAAAAGAAGTATGTGTGTGTTATCGTTGATGACTATAGTAGATACACTTGGATCATATTTTTAAAGCATAAAAGTGAGATGTTTGAAAATTTTGTTGACTTTTGCAATAGAGTAGAGAACGAAAAGGAGTTAAAGATTAAAAGAATTAGAAGTGATCACAGAGGAGAATTTGAAAATGCAAAATTTGACGAGTTGTGTTCAATTAGAGGATATAAACATGAGTACTCGGCCCCTAGAACTCCTCAACAAAATGGTGTAGTAGAAAGGAAAAACCGTACCCTACAAGAACTTGCTCGTACAATACTTAATGATTTTTCACTACCAAAATTTCTTTGGGCCGAAGCGGTAAATACCGCATGTCATGTAATTAATAGGGTAGGCATAAGACCAATCATCAAAAGAACTCCATATGAACTATGGGTAGGTCGTAAGCCAAACATATCATATTTTAGAACCTTTGGTGCAAAGTGTTTTGTTCTTGACGACTCTCCCAAAATCACCAAATTCGACTCAAAATCAATCGAAGGAAACTTGGTAGGTTACTCAATGACGAGTAAATCTTATAGAGTCTATGTACCAACGTCAAAGATTGTTATTGAATCAATTAATGTGAAATTTGATGAATTTACTAATGCTTGGGCCGAGAAAGGTGATCTTGACAATATAGGTGTTGAAGTCTCCGATGAAGACTCTCACCCTCATGAACAAGGACAAAAAGAGATCATATCCTTGGACAACACGACACGTGTGGAAAATGAACAACAAGGAGATGACAACACGACACATGTGGAAAACGTACAACAAGGAGATGATACTCAAGTCGATGAACCCGAGCAAAGCAAACATGAGGATGACAACGCTCAAGAAGAAGACATCGCCTCAACGGAGCAACCTGAATACCAAATACCTCAAGATTTAAGGGAAGTAAACTCTCACCCTTTACCAAATGTAATTGGTAACCCTAGGGATGGTGTTAGAACTAGGTCCAATTTGAACCAAATGATTGCTCATTGTGCGTTTGTCTCGCAAATCGAACCCACTAATCTAGAACAAGCGTGTAATGATGCCAATTGGATTTGTGCCATGCAAGAAGAGTTAAATCAATTTGAACGTAATAAAGTGTGGGAACTTGTACCAAAACCTAAGAATAGAGGGATAATTGGAACGAAATGAGTGTTTGATGAAGAAGGGAATGTTGTTCGTAATAAAGCTAGATTAGTAACATAAGGTTTTAGACAAAAAGAAGGGTTGGATTACGATGAAACGTTTGCACCTGTGGCTTGACTAGAATCCATTAGAATGCTCTTGGCATATGCCTCTTACAAAGGCTTTACCTTATTCCAAATGGATGTCAAGAGTGCATTCTTGAACAGATTCATACAAGAAGAAGTTTACGTACACCAACCACCCGATTTCATTGATCCAAATTTTCTCAATCATGTAAATAAATACGACAAGGCCCTTTACGGTTTAAAACATACTCCTCGAGCTTGGTATGGTAGACTTAGCTCTTTCTTGGTAGAAAATAATTTTGTAAGAGGGAAAAATGACACCACACTGTTTACCAAAAAGAATGAAAATGATTTATTATTGGTACAAATATATGTAGATGATATCATTTTTGGTTCAACTAATGCGGCACTTGCCGAAGATTTTGCTTCTTTGATGAGTAGTGAATTTGAAATGAGCATGATGAGCGAATTGAAGTTCTTCTTAGCATTGCAAATCAAGCAACAATCCGATGGAATATTCCTCAATCAAGCAAAATACGCCAAAGAATTGGTAAAGAAGTTCGAATTGGATGATAGCAAGGTGAGCAAGACACCGATGGCGACAAACATCAATCTCGATGCGGACGAAAGCGGAACTCCAGTGGACATATCTCAATACCGAGCTATGATAGGTAGTCTACTTTATTTAACAGCAAATAGGCCTGACATTATGTATTCGGTATGTCTTTGCGCTCGTTTTCAAGCAAATCCTAAAGAGTCACACATGAAAGTCGTGAAAAGAATTCTCAAATATGTCAAAGGCACATTGAACTTAGGTCTATGGTATAGTCGCCAATCGGAACTTGATCTAGTAGGGTATACGGACGCCGACTTTGCCGGTGATAGAATGGATAGAAAAAGCACAAGTGGAACGTGTCAATTCCTAGGCGGTTCCCTTGTGTCATGGTCAAGTAGAAAACAAACATCAGTAGCCCTATCAACCGCCGAGGCCGAATACGTAGCCGCCGGTAGTTGTTGCACTCAATTATTGTGGATGATACATACTTTGAATGATTACGACTTCCGCTTCCGCAAAGTCCCAATAATGTGTGACAACACAAGCGTGATACTAATCTCTAAGAATCCGGTATTTCATTCTCGCACAAAACACATAGAGATTAGACACCATTTCATTCGAGACCATATTGAAAAAGGTGATATAGAATTATCATACATAGACACCAAAAATCAAATCACCGATATTTTCACAAAACCTCTACCAACTCAATTACAGTGTGAACTACGCTTCAAACTCGGCATGCTTGCTCTTACCTAATACAATATTCAAAATTACTCTGAACCGTTATAACGGTTGGTAACCGTTATAACGCTTAGCTCAACCATGCTATGGCGAACTACCTGAACTTTCAAAATTATAACAAACCGTTATAACGATTTCCAAGCATTATAACGGTTATAATTAATTCAACAAGAAAACAAACATGCAAAAATTCTCCAGAAGAAAGCATTACACAACGTTTTACAAGCGTTATAATGGTTAGATTGTCCTATGCATTATTTCATCAAAACTTTGCTTAAGCGTTATAACGCTTACCAAGCGTTGTAACGGTTGAATTTATTTTGAGACAATCAAATTCGCACAAAAATCATCCAGGAGCATGCGTTATACAACGCTTGTCAAGCGTTACAACGGTTAAGTCCAAGCACCTCAATCCCTCAAACACTGTACTTAAGCGTTATAACTCTACGTAAGCGTTATAACAGTTAAATTTAATCCAAAAGGGGCATATTCTCTCAAAATTCTTCCAGAAGCAAGCGTTACCCAACGCTTGAGAAGCGTTATAACGGACAAGTACACCTACCATAATTCCTCACTTCCAAACTTAAGCATTATAACGGTTCGCTCAGTCATTGCAACATGTTTTCAACTAACCGTTATAACGGTTCGCGATTTTCAGAGGCGCCTCTTTAGGCCGACAGCTCTCTTCTTCTCCCAACCTTTCACTTCCAATTTGAGTTATTTCCCCTTCTCTCAAAACCCTACATCTCCCTACTCTAAATAACCCCTCTCTCCTTGATTCTTTCTCAAATCTCTTCAAGATCTCAACTCTCCTAGGCTTTCTCTCTCTATTTCAACCACTTGTTTTTTCCATTACCTTCTCAATCTCTCCATTCACACACCTAGGGTTTTGTCTTCACCTTCAATCTCCATGGCTAGTGAAGAAGGTGGCAAGAAGAAAATGGGCCGCAAGATGCTCGCTTACAAGAGAGTGCGTGATGGATCAAACGTCGGTCAGAGTTCTACCCTTGCGTCGATTAGGCCGAGCCTTAACGCCATACGAGGTAACATCTATCTCTTCCGGGATGATGCAGCTTTTGCCAAGTACAACACTAGCGAAAAGACCGAGTTTTTCATGCTTCTACTTTATTTGTTGTGGGAGAATTGATAAGTCGTTTGGAAGCGAAAAGATCAAAGAATATACCGATAGGTGGGAGTTACGGGCAATAATTGAATGTGATGAGCATTACAATGAGGTTGTAGTGCAAGCCTTTTATGCCAATCTGAAAATCACCAAAGAACCATTCGGTTTCAAAACTTATGTATGTGGAAAGGAAATAGTGGTGACATTGGATTCTTTGGCCACATGGTTGAGCCTACCTAATGAGGGTGAGGAGATATACCTTAATAAAAATTGGACGGGTGAACCCGAAGAAAGCCACCATGACTATCTACAGTGGTTCCGTGTCCCATTGTTAGGTTTTGGTAAACAACCCTTTTACTCCACCATCTTACCGGCCGTTCACCGCATAGCCTACATGTTTCTCCATCACATTGTAACTCCGAAGGGTGGGGTTAAGTCCAATATTGAATTCAATGGGGTGTTTTATCTTCGCCAACTATTAGAGGGTACCCGAACCTTCAACATCCCATTTGTTATAATCAAGCACATGATCACCGCTTGCAAAGATACACAAAGAATTCTCCCTTACGGAAACCTCATCCACAAAATACTTTAGGCCAATGAAGTTGTGTTTCCACCCAATATTGATCTCACGGAACCTATTAACCTTTGGACGCGCATGGATGCGCATGGTTGGGTAACCACATCACATGACTTTGGGGATGGTCGTTGGCAAGGAACCGGTGGACTTGTTTATCATCCAAAACCGGACGACAAGAATTTGTGGATATAGGAGCCCAATGCACGAGTCAATCAATACTGAGATTTGTATGGTATTTATTTATGTCAATTGGGAGTCGCAATGTGTTGCTTGATACCGCTTGTGATTATTAGAATTAATCATGTTAAATTAATTTTATGGCCAACATGACATAAATCCCCCGGGATTTTTCAAAACAAGTTATTTATCATAGTTACACTATTTTAGTTTGTTAAATGATTAATTCTAAGTGTCATTATAATTACAAGCAATCATATGAAACTAAAATTAATGTCTAATCAAGAAATAATTTTATTATGTGATAAGTTAATTTTATTTCAACTCAACGCAACTAATAATTATAGAATTATATTAATTTGATGTACAATTAATTTGTACAACAATGGGCCAACTAATGATGCATTAGTATAAAGAATTATGGTGGAATAAAATGAGTTTTAAAGCCCATAAGTGGGCAGCCCGAAAAGAGGAGTAAAGAGGTCCATTTTGATGGTTATATGTGATCATTTGTCCTGGACTTTTGTCTATATAAAATGGGTCAAAGTGGATGAGAGAACAACAAAATTCTAGCCACCAAAGCCTCTTTTCTCCCTTCTTTCTTTTTTGACGAATTTGGATTGTCAAATTTCTCTTCTCCTGCTTATTTATATAGTCTATTGTGTTGAGAAATTCACAAAATCAATTCAAAACGAGATTTGAAGAGTTGATTTGTTTGATTAGACTTGAGACCTACAAATACTAGCATATTTGTTCAATCTCTTGGTTAATCTTGTGGCATACTTCATTGGAGAGACACTCGACTTTGAGTGTAGAAAGAAGAAGAAGAGAGTATTTCGCAACCACCACTGTCAAGTAATCACCTTCTTGATGCGATTCAAGGAGAAGTAAAATCGATTTCTAACTATCCCATTAATAAGTTCAATTTATAGTACAAGACGTTGGTATTGCAAATGATAGCTTTTTTTTAATTTGTGCTCTTTGCAAATGCATGAAAATAACACAATCAAAATTGCAACTCGTTTAACCTATATGACTCATAAAACATGTATATAAGAAAACTAGATGGTTTAGGTGGGTTTGTGAGTAGATCAACTCAAAACCTTTTCAAACTGACATATTTAGACTAGAGTTCAAATTTTAATAAAAATGCTTTAACACATCGCTCCATTCATCTCTTTGATTAATTGAGCACCCTGATTGAACTATGACTTTCATTTTTTTTAATTATCTTTGGTATTCATGTGATCTCATTTTGGAGTGTAAGAAAATTATATGGAATTTTTTTTATTAATGTAGATATCTATCTTGGCTAAGAGAGCTTGTAATTTAACAACATTAATAATTTCCTCTTGTCTTAACAAGCATAAAAAGAAATTAATCCAAAAGTTTACTTAAAAAGAAAAGAAAAACTAAATTTTTTTAGTAACCTTAGGAAATATTTTTGGTAAGAAATAAATATTCAAGTAATATATTTATCGTGAGAGAGAGAGTCGTTTTTTTATTATAGAAAATCATTAAATAATTTAAAAATAAAAAAATTGGATGTGAAGTTCGAAAAATAGAAAAGACTGATATTATCAATACCAACCTTTGAACAAAGGCGAAAAGACCGTATTGTCAGTACAGGCCTTTTAAGATTTTAGGGGTTGAACATACCCGACAATACCATGCAATTTCACCTTTGTTAAAAGGTCAGTATTGATAATACTAGCCTTTTTGCCTTTGTTGAAGTGTCGGTATTGACAATATCGGCCTTTTCTATTGTTGAATTTTGCATCCAAACTTTCAATTTTATTTTTAGATTATTTAATGAATTTTTATAAATAAAAAAATGGGAGAGAGTACTTGAGGGCCGCTGTGAAGATTTGAGAGAGAGAGAGAGAGTCGTTGGTTACCGGAAACAGATCCGCTGTCATTATTGTGATGACAGCGAATTACCATTGAGAGGCTGACAGTGGGACCCACAAAATAATGGGACCCCCTGAATCAAATCTATAGCGTTGAAATTTAAGACAGCGGTTCAGATTTGCTGCCATCACAATAATGGCAGCAGATACGGATCCATTGGTTACCTGGTTAGCAACTTAGCATGGCAGAAGCTAAGAGAAATTGATGCTGGCTAGGGATGGCAACGGGTCATACCCACAGGTATTTTGCATGACCCATACCCAACCTGCCTGTCATAAATTATGTACCCGACCTGCCTGGCCTGACAGAACGGGTATCCAATTTAATGCTTGACCCACCCATGGGTATTTTAGCCAAACCTGTGCCTGCCTTACCGTGCCTGCTTGTGCCCATACCCGCCCATACCCGCCCATGCCCACCCATGCCCGTCTATACCCGCCCATGCCCATACCAGAACCAGAGCTGTACTAGAATAAAAACTGTACCAGAAGGTCCAGAATCACTCTGTACCAAAACCAGAATTGTACCAAAACTGTATAATCATTGAAGCAGCAATAAAGATAACATTGAATAACAAAATTAACACACTGAATAATTAACATACAACAAATGATCCATAAGTCCATAACAGTCTAAAATGATCCACAAGTCCATAACAGTCTAACAGGAGCACAATACTTGCTGAATCATACTACAATTCATGCAAAATTAACACATGCTTAATACTAAAGTTCATGCAAAATTAACACAATCCATACAAGCACAATTTATGTCAAAAATACAAATACAAAACATCACAAGCATATCAGCCACTCTTCCTTGTTAAACCTGTACCAAAAATAGTAATAATTACAAATATACATTGAATAACATAATAAGCATAATAACATATATGGTCAATTACTCAATTCTGAACATACCAGCCATTATATATGATCTATATCAGTCAAATTATGACCAACATATATGATCTATTCTCTTGCTACAACCTGTACAAAAAATAGTGATAATTACAAATGTACATTGAATAATAAATGAAACTATCAATTCTGAACTTTCAATTGAATGGCAACAATATCCAGAAGCCATCATTTTTTTAACACAAATTGTACAAAAAATAGTGATAATTACAAATGTACATTGAATAATAAATGAAACTATCAATTCTGAACTTTCAATTAAATGGCAACAATATCCAGAAACCATCATTTTGTTCCAACACAAAAACAGAAACCATCATTTTGTTCCAACGCAAATTATTCAAAAGCAGAAACCATCATTTTGTTTCAGAAATAAGCATAATAACAACCTTGTATTCAGATCAACCAAAAAAATCGAGTATCAATATAAAGATCAATAAAATCACAATGTAGTTACCTCAACATCATCCGTAAGTACCGAGCAGTCACTTATATCTTCATCTTCATCGGTATCATCACAATATGTTTTGAATGGATTATGCTCTCCCATTTCTGAAAAAAAATATAACTAGCAGTCAGGTGAAAGTACATGTATATTCTATTGAAATGCTCCAAAAAGAAAGATGAAGTTTACACAATTTACATATTAGTTACCTTCAAATTCAGCTTTTAACCAATTTTGTACGCATGCTAAGGCTTCAACAAGTTTCGGATGAAGTCTATTTCTTTGTGGACTTATTATCCGTCCACCCATACTAAAAACTGATTCGGAAGCAACCGTAGAAACCGGTATTGCGTAAATGTCTCGAGCAATTTTTCGCAAAGTTGCAAATTTGGGTCCATTGGACATCCACCAAGTTAACACATTGAAATTATTAACCCTTGGAACCAACTCTTCTTCCAAGTAAAGATCCAACTCAGTACCTATGTTTACTCTTCTTTTTTTCCTTCTTTGGGTAAACAAATCAAAATCATTTGGGACATCACCACCACCCGTACACTCCTCTTCAATCAAATCATCAACATTTTCATTCGAGGCTCTCCCTTGATACTCTCGAAACAATCGACGGCATAAAGATACAACCTTTTCAACTTGAACCTCATGACTATCACCATAAATTTTCTCAAAATAATAAACTATGAGATCCATCTTAAACCTTGGATCCAACAATGTTGCAACACCCATGATACCATGTATCTTACTCCAATATTTTTCATATTTCTCCAACATTCTTTTTGCCATATTCGCAATAGTTAGGTCAGAATCGGTCACCCAATTAGCCAAAGCCAAATGGATTTCACAAATATTTTTAAAATAATGATTCGATGTTGTGTATTTTGTTCCAGAAAACAACTCTGTTGTAGTGTAGAAGATCTTTAATTTGTCACTAATAATTTTAGCATTCAACCAATCTTCTTCAGAAGGAGGAGATTTATATTGTGCATCACGTAAATTTAAGCGATGGAAAACATCTTTATATATGAGGGTTGTTTCCAGCATAATATAAGTGGAATTCCAAGGCATTTTGACATCATAACATAATTTTTTTGTACTATTGATGCGCAATTGGCGTGCTGTCTCCTCAAACTTTTCTATTTTCTTAGGGGTAGAGGACCAAAATACACAACTATTACGAATTTTTTCTAAACTTTGGCCAATTGTACCTAACCCATCCTTTACGACCAGATTCAAGATATGTGCACAACAACGCATATGCAAAACTGACCCACCTAACAAGAGCTGTTCAGCATTAAGTTTATGGACCAAAGCATCAATAACCCCATCATTTGTACTACAATTATCAACTGTTATGGTGGACAACTTATTATCTAAGTTCCAATCTAAAAGAACATCCATCAAATATTGGACAAGTACCTCTATGGTGTGAGGCGAAGGTACATGTTGGAACCTACAATAGCACAATTATCAAAAGGATATCAGCCAAAAAATAACAATTAAAAGCTGAAATAAATCCTAAATGTACCTTAATAATTGTACATCAAATGTAATGTACCTTATTAATTGTACATCAAATGTAAGACTTCTTTTGGTTGTCAGCGGTCCACATGTCGGTTGTAATTGCTATCCTTCCTCCATTGTTATCTATTAGAGCCATAGTCTTTTTTGTTCGATCCATATATTGTTTTAGGATGTCTCTTCTCACGGTGTTACGAGTTGAAATTTTGAACAATGGTTGTAAGTTGTTAACAAAAACCTTAAACCCCACTTGATCAACAATCGAAAGAGGGTGTTCGTGCAACACTATCATCTCCACTAGATCTTTTCTAGACCCATTTTGATCGAATGTGTAATTTCCTATGGTGGTCTTTCCCTCTGATTTTTTAGCAACTAACATTTTTTGGAAGGCTTTGGGGAATGTCTGTTGTTTTTTTCTTAGGCAAGATTCTATATGAAGCCTGATGTGTTTTGTACCACTGTTGGGTCCTGCTGCAAGTTTGGTACCACAATACTTACACACAGCTTTGAATTTCTCATCAATCATCTTCTTCGTCATATGCTCCCACACATCAGATTTCAGTTTTGATGTGTCCACAACTTCAGGTTCATTAAGTGGTGCAGGAGAGTTTGATGTGGACGTGGCTGGAGAGTTCGATGCCGGTGTCGCTGGAGAGTTTGATCCGTCCAAAGGGGTTGAATTTACTCCATCTTGTTCAGTGGGTACTGTACCGGAATTGTTTCCAGTAGATGCTTGCACAATGGGTTCTTGTGGAAATTGCATTTTGTCTACAAAGAAGAAAGAATTTGAGATTAGTAATGTCTTCCACATAAATATATTCATGTTTTCTCCATTCTACCTATTCTGAATTAATTCCAAAAGAAGCACTGATATAGCTTCATTTTCAGTAATATGAAATGTGTTATCAGAAAGTATTACACAAAACTGAAAACAAGCAGCACCCAGAAAATATAAAACAGATGATATAGCTTCATTTTCAGTAATATGAAATGTGTTATCAGAAACACTGATACAGAATCAAGCAACACCCACAAAATCTTGTCAATAATATTTGTACTAATTCAAATTGATACCAGAAAAACTGCACATATCAAATGATACCAGAAAATATGAAACAGAGAGAAGAAAATCTTGTCAATAATATTTGTACTAATTCAAATTGATACCAGAAAACACTAGTACAGATCAAATGGTACCAGAAAGATCAAATGGTAACAGAAATTATGAAACAGAGAGAAGAAAATCTTGTCAATAATATTTGTATTAAGAGAAGAAACGCACCTATATCCTTCCTGGTGGTCTCGACTCTGAGGGCTTGAGGCAGAGGAGAGGAGAGCAAAGATGTGCAGAGGCTGAGGCCTGAGAGGAGAGGAGAGGCAAAGTCGCAGCCTCGCAGGGTGGTGATCTGGGTCGAGAAGAGAGGAGAGGTGGTCTTCAGTTGGGTCGAGAGGAGAGGAGAGGAGATGAGAGGAGAGGAGTTCCAGATTCTGGCTTCAGTTGGGTTCAGGCGTCCAGACGAGAGGAGAGGTGGGCGGTTGGCGATCTGGTGGTTGTCGTGTCGAGAGGTTGTGGCGATTTGGTGGTCGTCGAGTCGAGGGTTGTGGGCTTGTGGCGATCTGGTGGTCGAGGGCTGTGCGAACTAGCGATCTGGTGGTCGATGGCGGTGGCGACTGGTGGTCTGTGGCGATCTGGGCAGGGAAAAGAGAGAATCGCCTATGGCGATCTGGAGATAGAGAAAGGAAAGAGATTACTCGGCAGGATTTTGGATTATGGAGTCGGCTACTCGACAAGGATGGTTTTGGTGAAAATAGAAAACCTAAAAGGAACGGTTCTAGATAGGTGTGATAAAAATCAACGGTCCATATTTACCCCACAAGTAGCCTGCAGGTTTTTAGTTAAATCCTGTGCCCGACCTTATCCGATATTTTGCCTGACCTGACCCGACCTGATAGTGTATCAGGCATAACGGGTTAGGCATCGGGTAAGACGGGTAAGAGCAGGCAATCGAGTATGTGGGTATTATTGCCATCCCTAATGCTGGCAGATTGTGTTCTGACAAACGGTAACGGGCTCATACTGGAAGTCAACCCGATCTGTTAAAATTTGATTGCCAGTATAATCTAACACAAGTTCCTTTTTCCATCTTGAATTGTTGATGGTTCGGAACAAAGTTCCAAATTTTCTGAGCCCCTGATTTTTCTCCTTTTTTGGAGATGGCTTTACTTTTTACCATCAGACTCAAGATCTAGCAAAAAGAACCACAACTATTAAGTATTACAACACGCCGGCATCCGTTGAGGGGAATGTGAGTATATAAAGAAAGTAAAAATGAAAGAATATATTATAAACATCTTCCTAATATGAATCAACAGTATCAAAATCAATGCTACCAGTCTATAAACATCTTCCTAATATGAATTACCAATCTATATCCTACGACTAATTGAATCAAGCATTCATTGAAGAAACCATACCCATATAACCAGACTAACACCCACTAATTTGAAAAGACAAAGAAGCACTATCAAGACATCCACAGGCATCAGATTTTGTCAACACATACTCAACACAACACAGTTAATGTTTTCAATATACAACATTATTTTCATCATCACAGTATCAGCACTGAACAAATGCTGAAGGCATTTTAGTTTGCCCCTTAACCCCCATCCCAACCCAACCGCAAAAACTAAACCTTGACAAGCTCACATCTTCTAGCCACTAGTCCTCGATTAAGGGTTGAATAAAGCATATATCCATTCATGAATAATATTTTTAACTAATATAAGATGCATAGTAAGATACACCCATTGTTAAGCTCCAGTTGCATATAAGCGTGTCCATTCTTTGGCTGTAACAGTAAATAAAGACAAGTCAGAAGAAAAAGAATTATTGAACTTTTTTTTATCCTACATATATCCCAACAGAATCTGCTTGACAAATAATAGTTTCAGAGATTTGTAACTTATGTATCCCTTTATGAGCATCGGCAACAGGTACTATGAATGGTTAAAACAGACTAAACCCTGATCAAGAACAGGAACCATGACATACAAAAAGGAAAGGAAGCAACTGCAGGCAAATTATTTAATACACACGACAACAATAAAAGCAAATAGAGTAAGCCACACAAATACTTTTGGTACTAGTGGTGCTCAGATTTGCACCTTAACCCACTGCATACAAATCTGAAATATATTGCATACAGATACACATGAACTAGCATACGATACATATCAGATCACATCAATAATTAATTTTTCTTAACAATATGATTTGGTCAATGACATGCTTGGATCCATATGCTAGCACACATACAGCCCCACAGAATCAGCCATAAGCTGGACACCCAGCATTGGGTGTAGAACTTTACTGGTGACAGTCCCTAGTTTATATATAGATTGTTGCACTCTTAAATAGCTTCCTAAACCTTTGGGGAGTAAAGAGCCACTGCAAACCAGTTAAACCCTGCACAATTTTATCAAGCACGTGGCTGCTGGCTAGCATAAAGTTGACCAATACCATTTTTCATTGTTGCACTCTTAAATAGCTTCCTAAACCTTCGGGGAGTAAAGAGCCACTGCAAACCAGTTAAAACCCTGCACAGTTTTACCAAGCATGTGGCTGCTGGACTAGCATAAAGTTGACCAATACCATTTTTCAAAACAAATATTATGAAATACATAAATCGTTGTACTTTTACATCTGACAAAAGTGCCCCACCTAATAAAAGCTTGTTTTCTATCTTACAGTTAAACTTCACTGTAATTATTTTTATATATAATACAACCTACGTGTCAAAACTAAGAATGAACATGATATAACACATATTGTATCGTTTGACCTTGAACAATGCTGTGTTGCTGTACTACTAAATCTGTACCTGTGCAGCATATGTACCATACCAACCAAAGAAAAGATGAGTGACAAAATGATAACTGAAGCTACATGGCATCAACAATTACCTGTCTCAACAGCCTCAGTTTCATTTGTTTTCCAATGCTTAGCCACATTGTCAGAAAGTGGGTCATCTGGATTTGGAGCACTAAGCAGTGCTTGAATACTGCAATTTTAACAAATTATTCTCAGTCGTTCAGAGCAAACAATAATAAGTTCATGAAACTTTGGGAACATGAACGATTACCTTAAAAGAACGGTACGAATCTGGAGAGCAGGACTCCATTTGTCCTTCAATATATCAAGGCATATCCGTCCAAGCTACAGAAACTGCACGGTTAGTTCAAATAAGAGCATTCTAAACACAAAGACACCCACATAAGCACGTGCAGATCTACATGTTATAAATGTGCAAGTCAATGTCCCCCTTTTTTCAAATTGTACACCTATACATAGTATAATTTTGATATTTGATAAGTAGTTTCTTAAGGAAACTCTTATTTGAGCCTCACAAAATATGAAAGTTGTTCCATTGCGACCCCCATAATTGTAATTTTATTATTGTTTGGTGATAATTATATTGATATCAAGATTTACTACATTAATTGACCCTCATTTGAAAATTTTATGGCTACGCCCATGAACATAAACACATGAGAAATGAACAGAAGCAAGCAGAGAAGAAAAGATAAGGGTATCTCAATCCACCTTGTCAATGTTCGGATGGTAAATTTTGGTAAGGAACCGGACCTGTTTCAGAGAACATGAAGCCAATTTAAACAGATAAAAATCTAAAGCACACTTCAGTCATTAAATCACAAGTTATAAACACGATTAAGAAAAATAAAAAAACAAAAATAATAAACGAAGAATGTTTCATACTTTCGGGGGAGCCATTGGATATTCCTCAGGCAAGAACAGTTCAAGCTTGAAGACCCCACCTAATTCAATTCAGATGTTTGAAACACATCTAATTATTAAACAAACCAACTTATGAAAGATCAATAGAAAATTTACCGACGTCAAATAGATTACTAGCCTTCATAAGGAGATTGTGTGGGTCCCAGGATCATGACATTAAAATAGCGCATGTTTTCCTCAGATGGTGATGCACTAATACCAGGAGCTGGAAATGCAAGACACAGATTATAACATTCTCTCTTTTATCCCTCCTAAAATGAGTAAGGAAATGTTAACCCTTTTCCTCATGCCCTCCCATTGTGCTCTAGTTATTGTATTCTCTACTTGACAATGCCTTATCAAGTCATGGTAAATGTTAAAGTTTGATTTATCAAACGGAACCTTGACAAATAAGCCACCGATTGCATGGTACTTATCAATAATCATGGGTCAGACTGTCAATGTCCCACTCAAAATGCACAAGTTTTCAAGTTACTTGGTAATTGGTATATTACAAAAGTAAACATTTTTTGACAAATATATATATAGGACACACTCTTTCACCTATGCACTTTTTTACCATTGAATTCTTATCAAAATTCGTACCAAAATTAAAAAAGCCTCTTTAACTCTCTCTCCCCTCTCTTGATTTTGGTACCCTTTTCGATTCCGCTTCCTTTTTAATTTTGACACGAATCTTGATACAAATCTGACGGTAAAAAATTACATAAGATGAAAGGGTGTGTCTTATGCATATTACCATAGCCTTGCTCATATATATATATAAAGAGAGAGAGATAGACTAGAGTGCTGCATGAAGCACCAAATTGCTCGTGCTTCACATCCATTATCTCCAACTTGAAAATTTCAACGACCGATTCGAACCGTTGAACATGATCTAAATATTGAAATTTACTTAGAGATTGAATTTTACATTTTTTTTGAAATTTTGCTATTTTTTAAAGAGGTAGAAAAATTGCAGATCAAACCATTTATGGATCAACAAAAGTTGCGATTTTTCTACCTTTCTACAAAATCCAAAAAAATGTAAAATTCAATCTCAAATAGATTTCAATATGTAGATCATGCTCAACAGTTCGGATTGATCGTTAAAATTTTCAAATCGAAGATAGATGTGCAACTTTTTTATCTCTTTAAAAAAATAAATAAAATTCAATATCCAAG
This sequence comes from Eleocharis quinqueflora, assembly GCA_964058865.1. Lineage (NCBI taxonomy): Eukaryota > Viridiplantae > Streptophyta > Magnoliopsida > Poales > Cyperaceae > Eleocharis > Eleocharis quinqueflora. The sequence goes on from CAXKVX010001118.1 coordinate 68,125, forward strand.
TAAATTTTAATATGTATGTCATGTTCAACGGTTTGAATCGGTCGTTAAAATTTTCAAATTGAAAATAACGGACGTAGAACACAGACGGTTTGGTGCTCTATGCACCCTATCATATATATATATATAGAGAGAGAGAGAGAAAGGCTAGGGTGCTCCATGGAGCACCAAATCGCTCGTGCTCCACATTCATTATTTCTAATTTAAAAATTCTAACGATCGATCCGAACCGTTCAACATGATCTACATATTAAAATCTACTTGGAGATTGAATTTTATATTTTTTTTGAAATTGTTTGTTATTTTTTTAAAGAGGTAGAAAAGTTGCTAATCAAACGGTTTCTAAACCAACAAAAGTTGTGATTTTCATACCTCTCTAAAAAAATAGCAAAAAAATTCAAAAAAATATAAAATTCAATCTACAAGTAGTTTTAAATATGTAGATCATGTTCAACGGTTCAGATCGGTCGTTGGAATTTTCAAATTGAAGATACGATGTGGAGCATTAGCGGTTTGGTGCTCCATGGAGCATCCTAGCCTATATATATATATATATATATAGAGTTTTGCTAAAATACTTTATAAAACACCAACATTAAAATACTTTAGGTTTGTATCTCGAGATATAAAGTACAAACAACCGATTAAGACCGTTGAAATTGTTCTCTATATTAACATTTATTTGAAGACCAAATTTCATATTTTTTGGAAATTTTTTACTATTTTATCGGGTAGGTGAAAAATTCATTAATCTGACGATTTACAGACCTTCAATTTAACTAACTTTGCATCTATCCGATAAAATAGTAAAATAAAAAAATATGAACTGTCTCCAAATTTTTGTTAGTATGGAGAATATTTTAAACGGTCTTGATCAGTTGTTTGCACTTTATATCTCGAGATACGAATCTAAAGCATATGCATGTTGATGTTTTATAAAGTATTTTAGCACAACTCTATATATATATATAAGAAAAAAGCAGTCAGATGTGAATCTTGGGACAAGTTATATACATGTTGCGCTTCTGTTTAATGGCTTGGTGGTACTTAAGATCACTGAGTAGTCGTTTTTTTAAGACCTTATAAATTCACAAATAAGAAGTGAAATTGCAAAGACCAAAAACAGGAAATCGCTATAATCCCAATCTGTCCCCAAAAAGAAGATCAAGAAAAAGGAAGTAACCTGGCTCGCTAAGAAGTCGCTGTGTTTCCTGTTTCAAGTCGGAACAAATAAGATAGAATTTAGAAAGAAGTAAAAAGGAGAATCCGACGACACTATAACAAAACTGGATGCGATGTAATTAGATCGAACTAGGAACACTTGCCTTGATGATCCTACGAGGGAGATTGCTGTTCGCCATTCCAAATCTGTTGATTGGGTTAGGGTTAGAGTTAGAGTTAGGGTTTCGTCAGATGCAAGATCGAGATGGACGAGAAAAGAGGAAAGGAGAGCTGAACAGTTCAGTGACTTTAATTGACAAAACTACCTCTAAACTAATAAAGCAATTATTTTCCTCCGTGAGCGATTATGTTCGTATACTCTGAACAGAGGAAGCTGATTCATTCATTCAGTTGCATTTAGTTATTATGCATCTTGTTTTTATTATTGTATTATTATTCATTCAAAGAAATATTTAATGGTCAAATTTTCAGAACTTTTTTCTTCACACTAAATGAACTCGGTTTTCTTAATCAAACAATCCATCAAATGAATAAGATAGATATGAGAAATCATCATTACAACAATAACTGTGTATTGATACTAATAATGAACAACAACTACAAAAGCAACACACAATTTCAAAATTCATTAAATTAAAAATAATACATAAAAGATCATCTGTAAAGTATTATCCTTAGTATAATACTAAAAGACCACTTGTAGGCAATCTGATGGTGGCGCCCCTCTTTAAATTTGTATAAGTAATCTGCAAATTGTCAAGAAGAGGACAAGTTTGGCTGTTGAGAATGAATTTAACGAGACAAGAGTACAACTCGCAAAAAAAACTTCAAACACCTCATGCTTGCAATGTTCTATTTTTCAAAAACCTCATATTTTGTATCTCACAATTCTATGTATTATTGAGCTATATATATATATATATATATATATACATAGAACAGAACGTAACATATCTCTCTTTCTCTCTTTATATATATATATATATTTGTAAATAATACACAAAATTTCTACATTTGTAAATAATGCTCTCTATCACTGCCCAAAATTTGAATTTTTTAGAAAATGACAAGGCACAACTGCAAAGAACTCCAACTTATTTCTAAAAAGCTGTCATATATTAAAATGTCGCATTACATAACCAAAGGGGGTGTCCAATGTTAAACAATGCAAGTTCTGTATAGTATTGATATATGCCTGGCAGTATGTTTCAGAATCATAAATACAAAATTTGTTTTAAATAATGAAACTGTAAGGTAACACAAGAGGGAAGAGGGAAGAGGGAAAGATAGAAAGAGGAGATTTGATGGCAGCGAAACGGGAGCAAGAGGAAGAGGAAGACGAAGACGAAGGGAGGGAGAGGGAGAGGAAGAGGATCTTTGATTTCATTGATTCCTTCCGCTATACAGGTTCCGGTGTCAGCCGCAGAGGAAGCCACCATGGTGATGGTGGTAGTAAAACCTTCTTTCTTATTAGTAAGAGGGACACGCACACACACGCGGACACGGGGCCTCAGACGATTCCCACACCTTCCCCACCTGTGATTGTGAACACCAACCGTACACGGAAGAGAAGACCAAAGGACGAGCCGATCAAGCAAGTGATCGGGCCGGACACCCCAATCGCAGTTGCGCCAATTGCAACACTGGCTCTGGAAGGGAGGAGGAAGACCGAACCCAAATGTAGGAGGAGGTCGTCTTTAACAGCCACCGAGAAAGTGATGGAGGCATACCAGAGGGTGCCCCCTGGTTTCGACTTTACGCCGCCTCGCTCCTCTCACCGCCTCCTTCAAGAGGACCATGCTTTTGACCCTTGGAGGGTCCTTATTATATGTATGCTATTAAACAATACCACCGGTGCCCAGGTATTATTTACATCTCTCTCTCTCTCCCCTACTCCAACTCCTACTACTACTCTTCCCCTCCCACTTTCTTTCATTCAAAATCACATCTTAACTTTGCTCTTGCTTTGTTCTGCTTGTTGAAACCTTACCCAATTCAGTTGACCCCCCAAAGTATAATTTTATGTTGGAGAAAGAACCTTCAATCTTGTCATCCTTATACCTACCATTGCTCAAACTATGATTGTCTATCTATAAAATGATCAACAGGTTAAGAAAGTCCTAGAAGATCTGTTTGCCCTATGCCCCGATGCCCACACCACACTACAAGTTGATGTGGAGCTTATTGGGCATGTGATTCGTAGTCTGGGATTGCAAAACAAGCGTGCTAGGATGATTAAAATCCTTTCACAAGAGTATTTACACCCTGATTGGACTCATGTCACTTCTCTCCATGGTGTTGGAAAGTAAGCCTTTTGAAATTCTAAAAACCCAAAACTTTTTTTCACTCTTCTTTGTTGTACTGAACTCAACTTCTTTTATGAGGAGGCAGCATTGGAGTCGTTAATCCCAAACCCATCATACTCCTGTTGTCAGTATATAACCTCCATCTTGTCACTGTTGCATTTTTGCTGATTTTACTTTTTTGTTCAGTTGTTGCTACATAGATGGACCATCCATGTGGTTTAGTTGGAGTTGCATGTGCCAGCTATTCGCCTTCATACCAAAGCTATGTGCCCTGTGAATCAAATGAATAAATGATTTCCTGAAGTATGTTATTTTTGTTTAATTTATTTTGTCTCTCAGATATGCAGCTGATGCCTATGCAATATTTTGTACTGGAAAGGGGGCAGATGTGAGGCCTGACGATCATAAGTTAGTAGATTATTGGAATTCTATTTATGGCAATGGCTCTGGCTCCGATGTGATGCCACAGTGTAAGCAGAAGTGCTGACTATTTTTGGCATATCAGATACGAACTGCATTGTATCCAATACATATGGGTTATGGGTATGATGGTTTCAGACCCATATCTGGGTAACTAGGTTGTGAATTTTGATACAGTTGAGGAATCACCAGTGTAATAACCAAGAAAAAGAAAAAAAAAAGTGACTAAATTGTCCTAACGGATGAATTTTCCGAACTTAAGGGGCTGCGTATTAATAAAATACCTTCTTGAACTCAAAGCTACGTATGTTCATTTCAGCAAGCAATGTAAGTACATCATTAGCGCAACTTTGTTCAACTGACTGCTGTTGTTGTAGAAACCAAGTTCCTCCATCTTGTTCTAATCCTGGTATGATCTTTGCTAATTGACATATGTTTGTTTCTTTGTTAGTAATTCACTATAGTCTAATTCATGTAGCTCTCTTCTAGGGTTGCTTCTAATTTGAGGTTCAATCAATGTTAAAGTTGAAGCCTTAAATTCAGTCTGATCAGGTAAAAAAGGCTAATTTTAAGAGATGAAATTCACGGATATATGACCAATTGAGAAGGAAGTAGTCTGTTAAAATCTGAGAAATACCAGCTCGATTTGCTTTAATGGATAAAAATAAATTTCAAGCTTTGATCTCATATACTTCTCCTGAGCTTAATTTCATGTGTAAAAGATTGTTACGTAGCCAACTTGGGCATGGCTATGTGTACAACTTCTTGCCAGTATTGAGCTGATCCTTTCTTCTTGGGCAGTTTCTTCTTGGGCAGGCCAACCTAAGAAGCAAGGCTCTAGTTCATTACTGTTGTACAAGCTGGAAGCAAGGCAAAGAGAAGGCAAGTAACTTGTCTCTTATCAAATTGTGTTCATCTTATTTCTACATGAACACCGTAACTGTTCAAACTTAAGTATCTGAGTGTGCTAGATCATTAAATCCATCAAATATATCTGAATCGTAGGTTATCAGAGGAGTGAAGACATGAGTTCACAACTAAACAATTTCACTGGCTGATATATATGTGATTTTGGTTCATTTCACATCTGGATAAATTGATATATTTTATTATATTATTTTGATAAACAGAGAAGAGCATGCATGCTGTTACACATCATGAATTTTGAAATAGGTTAAATAGATTTATCTATTTTCATCAAATGATACTTTAATATGAGTTGGAAGAGATGTGTTGCATAAACAAATGGTTTTAGTTGCTGTTTGTCCAAAGTTTTGCAAAATAATTCTTTTATATGTGGATTTAGAGAAAAGTGTTGCATAAACAAATGGCTCCGGTGTGATCCCACAGTGTAAGCATAAGTGCTGACTATTTTGGCATATCGGATAGATATGGGTAATTCCACTTTCAGCTGATTTTTTACTATCAACCTTCTATCATAAGAAAATTAAGGCAAAGTTATAACATAGAAAAGTGGTAAACATCTCTAATGAATATATATGGTAATATTTCATAACTTATTTGCACCATTATAAAACAGAAAACTAACCACTGTTTTACTGGTACTGATTGCTTCATGTCTTTCTTCAGATAAAACCTTTTTTATTAAAGAAAACAATTGTTATGAAAACGGAAAAGCTAGTATTTATGTGTATTTATGCTAATATTTCAAAAGCTAGTATCAACTACAAATGCAAAAGATCTGAACCTCTTGTTGCATGCCTGGCATACAAGATTCTTGAATGTCTGCCAATTTTCCATGTGTATCCTGTCAACAAGAGAACAAAATTGAAGTACACTTACTGATGCAAAATATTTATGTGTATTTATGTTAATATTTCAAAAACTATTATCAATTACAAGTGAAAATATCTGAACCTCTTGTTGCATGCCTGGCATACAAGATTCTAGAATGTCTGCCAATTCTCCATGTGTATCATGTTAACAAGAGAACAAAATTGAAGTACACTTACTAATGCTTAATGGTATGCTATTTGGAAATTTTGCAGAACACTCACTGTATCAATGTTTTAATGTTGTTCTATGATCACTGTAGTAAGTATGCAGTGATTAGGACTGGTTTGGTACTGGTCTGGTTTTCAGAACAAGTTCCATGTCTTTCTGTCTGCACTCTTTGGTTTCAACAACAAGGGAGATAGACCTAATCCACCACTAAAATCATGCATGCACACTGCACAACAACAACCAAGCACATTCATGCATTCCAAATAAAAAATAAGATAATTACCTCTTTTTATATTGATTTTTCTAGTTGAAGATGACGGCGAGCCATCGAGAAAAGGAGCTGCTCCAAATGCAGGGAATGAGAGCCACAATAAAAGGAAAAAAGGAGTTAGCAGGTCTGGATCAGAAAATGAGACTGCTGGTACCACCGACAACAGTGACATGCCCAACAATGGTGTGACCAATGGTGGAGATGGAACCGTGTCTCATTTTTACCTTGATGGAGTGCTTCGGGACATGATCCACACACACCAATGTCCTGTGCGGCTTTCTACAGCCGACAATGTGATTGCATGCATTGGAGCGTCAAAGGCGAATGATTTAGAGGCAGAGATAAACATGCTGAGGATCGATGCGATTAAACTGTGCGTGAGAAAGGCAGACTTGATATCCGAGTTGTGCAGCATTGTTGCTAATGAGATGGCAAAAGATTAGTATGTTAGAATGATTTTCTTTAGCTTTTGTTATGTGCATGTGGGCTGGGTTTCTTTTGCGGGTTATGCATTTCTTTTTTCCATAGTTTGGGTACCGTGAGCGTGTGTTAGTGATGGTACAGAGTGGTAGTTATTTGTACCAATTTTGGAGATGCTACTGTATGTGTTTAGCATGCTACTATACTTTGTCTAACCTGGAATAATTTATCATGTAGGAATCTGTTGATTATTAATTACTTTCCATCTCTGTGATTGCAGTTGACTCTTGCTTGTTCTCTTTTTGATAACTAAGGGTTTGCAACTTCGCATAAATTGAAATGTTATTCTCTAATTTCCGGATTCCATAGCTAGTCAATAATGTGCATGTTCTGTGATTGGATAAATAGTTGGGGGTATTTTTCAACTTTGTTTTTGCACCGTGTTGTTGGTACCTTACACTGGCTTCACCAAAATTAGCCATTTGCTATTGTACCTTACACTGGCTTCATCAAGATGAGAGTCTAAGTTATTTAAATTTAAATAATCTAAAATTTTCTCATTCAAATTACGAGAAAATTTTAGATTTCCAGTCATTTGTAACTGGAAAACAAACTGTACGGTTTGTACCCTCTTTTTGTCATAAAAAATTAAAAAGTTACAAATTGTGGCTTATGAAGACCCACGAATAGAGATTCCGATTCAAATCACTTTTCCAGTGTGGGGGACTCCGGTGCATCCACACTATATTACTCATTCACACCTATATTATTTGGATACTTTAATCTTCTAGCCGCATGCATATCGAATACAACTCGAATACAGATACGTCTTGAATACGGTGTCAATGCGTATCAAATACGCCACATGACATATTCAATTATTTTATATTATTTGATCGACGAATTTGGTCAAGATGCGTTTAGAATACGTTTTTGAATACGAATTGAGTTTTTGAATACACTTCGAATACATTTTTGAATACATGTTGAGATTTTTGATAATGTTAAATAAGCAATTGTGTATATTATGAAACCGAATCTGCTGCTCAACGTCATAAGTTGTAGTGTCATTGAGCGAGAATATTTTTTTAATGCCAGAATACCAAACATAAATGAAAAACAACACAAATGATCTAATGGTAGCTAACTCAAATGAACTATTAGTCTAGTGATAGCTAATTAAAACGACTTTAATAAAATCATGAGTTCAAATCTCCGTAAACACAAAGGTGAAAATTCCGTTAAGAGGCTTTTAGCAATAGATGTTAAAAGTTTCAGGAACTCCTTATATAAAAAATAAATAAATGAAAAGCATCATTTAGGAAATAAAATTACCTCATTGTGATACACAAATTGGAAACATACAATTTAAAACATACAACTAATATTAGACAACAGACATTTGCAATTAGGGCAATTCCAACAAAATTTATCCATTTTTTTAACCAAAAAAGGATGAATTCTGTAGTAGACAAACTTGGACGAGTAAGAATCACATCACCCTTTCAAATTTTTTTGGATAAATGGGGACCTCTCGTTATCTCCTCCGACGTCTATTACTTAAATAAATACCTCCTCAGACATTTAAACACGCATCTCTCCTTGCTATATTGATTATTTTAAATGCCGACCATCAGGCCTACCTGCTCCAAATGATATTCTAGCAAGAAGGGAACTGGCGAGAAGATTGAGAGCTTTAATATATTTACTAAACGAGAACAGAAAATTATTTCACACTAGCTTTTACTTTGTCAAAATTCACTTGTCGCCAGAAAGGGCTTTTTTCCTAAAATTGTAAGTTTTCATGATGAATAGATAACAGAGAAGATGTTTAGCTTATAATGAAGAAGACGAGCAAATTACACTTATACTGCCCGGAGAAGACGAGCAAAGTACACTTATACTACCTGAAGTAACTAAGGCTAGACTTGAACTGACATCTTCCCCTTACCCGTGCCGCCCATAAGAAAGTATAATTTAGAATGACAAATAGTCGAGCAATACACTTCAAAGTATGCCCAAGAATTTCAAGCTCAGATATCAGCATCCCTGAAAAAATAAACCAACAGTAAATGAATAACAGAATTGGTCAGGAGCTATATACAGAGGGACCAAAAGATAACTGCTGATACCTGTTCTCCACTGAAGCAGGACATTTAGCGCCAACGATAAACTTTGCAATGAAAAAACCAATTGTGTCTGTACCAGATACCGGGTCAAACCTTTGTACCAATTGGGCTTCACTCTCTGTTAACCATTCCCTAAAATTGCAGTACTTATATCAGATGCGATCTTAGGAAAAAAATCAGAGACGTTGACTTAATTAGACCCGGTAAAATTGGCTAGATCCCTGACAGTTGAACAAGACCTGACCTGTTTGCTTTCAAGGTCGGTTTCCATTACTGCAACTAGAATAGTCAAATCTGGTTATGTCGATGCACATTGGGTTATTGGACATTATTTATAAACATATATGAATAGAATTGGTACAAAACAAAGTCCCCATTATTAGTAATGTTTATTTAAGCACTATGGTATCCGGTCCAGATGGGCAAGACCACATTAAACCCTGATCCAAAATCACGGAGTAAGTTGGCCTTAACCAAATCAACCCAGTTCAAGCCCATCAGGTTGGGTCAACAGCTTCAGCTATTCAATTGATACTCTTTTATGCAATTTATTACTAAACTTGATTTAAATCTTCTTCTTCTATCGATAATTAATGTATGAGAACATCGCAAATATTTTGAAAAGAGAAAAGAACAACCCAACAAAAATGCAAACTTACTCAGTATGTGTTTCATCAATTTTATAACTTCCCACCACACCAGGTCCCCCAATTTTGGGGTTCTGAAAATAAAAATAAAAAAATTAACATTAGCTGGACTATGATATCTAGAATGCAATCAAGGAAATGATAGAGAGAGAGAGAGAGAGAGAGAGAGAGGACCTGTGGGACAAGACAGAGAAACTCGTAAGTGTCCAATGCATATCGAACCAAAGCCTCGTTCTCCCCAGGGTTTATGGTGCAACTAAAAAATCATCCAAATTAATAGGAAAATACACCCATCTTCCAATATGAGAATAAGAGGGAAAAACGATAATAATTGAAAAGCTCACGTCGAATATACAATACTGCCACCAGGTCGTACGAGTTGTACTGCTCGATCAAACATCCTTCTCTGGTATGTGCCATGTCTTCTCAATGACTCTATTGTTTCCTAGTAATAGTAGTATCATAATTCGTGTTAAATATAAACAAACAAATGGCAAACTGAA